>JAMPIV010003233.1:60000-88753 GCA_024509875.1 Oreohelix idahoensis | reverse complement strand
ATATTGTTAAAGCAATGGAAGGCCTGAAACAAAAGGCAAAACTGCATATGGAAGGTCGCAGTAGACAAAAGAAGACTGCAGATCAGGTGATAGAAAAAAGATGTCCAAATGGGATAAATGGAAATGAACAAAAAAGGGAAATCAGAAGCTGAGGAAAGAAAACTCCAGCTAGAGGCTGAAAATAAAAGACTTGAAAAAGAGGCTGAAAATAAAAGACTTGAAAAAGAGGCTGAAAATAAAAGACTTGAAAAAGAGGCTGAAAATAAAAGACTTGAAAAAGAAGCTGAAAGACTTCAAATAGAGGCTCAGGCTGAGGAGAGAAGATTACAGAGAGAGTCTGATGAGAGGAAAGAGAAAGCAAAAATGGAACATGAAGAAAAGGTCTTAGCTTTAGAGTTGGAAAAATTGAAATTGATGAACATGAGTAATGGTAATGATTCAAACAAGGGTTCATCTTCTGGTAAGGCTAATAATGATACTTTTAAGATTAAGTTACCAACATTTAGTCCTTCCAGTGATGACATAATGTTCTATCTGGACAGATTTGAACAAGCATGTACAGCTCATAACATAGACAAAGCAAAATATGTTTATCAGTTATCAGGGATACTGACAGGTAAAGCTCTAAGTATATTAAATATGGTGGATGAACCTGACAAAGAACAATTATGAGGTTGTCAGGGCCGCTTTGTTAAAGAAATATCAGCTTAACGAAGACGGCTATCGTCTACAATTTAAAAAACATGTTACCTGAAAATGGAGTTGAATTCTCCGAGTTTATTGCAAGAATACGCATTACTTTCTCACGATGGGTTGAACTATCTAAGACGGAAAAAACTTATGAAGGACTTATGGACTTAATACTTAGAGACAAAGTCATGTCGTCTGTCAATGAGTCGTTCCTTGCTTTCCTTCATGAACGTAAACCTAAAACAATAAAAGAAATGGAAGATTTCTGTTGCCAATACGTAACTGCGCACCCACACATAACCATGGGTAACTCTAAGGTGAAAGAAGGTTTACCAGTTGCTTCGGCAGCTCCGTATGGCCAAAAACAGAAAGGGCAGCGGTAATTTCTGTCAAAATCATGGAAACCAATTTCATGGTGATTCTTCTTCGAAGAATTGGAGACAACCTGATAGTGGTCGTTACTATCACCCTAATAATTATAGGCATTTCAAAAGAGGATATGGTAATAGAGGTTATTCCTGCCGAAGACCTCAGAACCAAACAAATAGATGTTCGCATCAATGTGAACATGATAGTAATCGTGGAAACTGGAATTCGAACCAGGATAACAATTACAATAGAGACAATAATAACTGCAGAGATAATAATAACTCTGATAACTTCAGAGGTAATAATAGTCGGGGTAGATCTCAACACAAAAAAAAAAAGAGATATCAGCAGGCTAATGCTGTACAACAGGAAACTGAGGGAGCCTGTAATCATGTTGTTGATAGTAAAAAAACTTTGACGCTGTCACTGGTTCTGCTTTTGACTTTGAGAGAGCAAACAAATGCCCCCAATGCAGTACTTTATTCGAACCGGGTACCATAACTACTTTGAGTTGTGGTCACCCACTTCCCGCTCTTCCTCTGCTGTTGCGCATGACGGGAGGGGTTCTTTAATTCTACATAAGGGTCTTGTTAATGATACTCCGGTCTCACTACTTTTCGATTCCGGATGCACCACTATTGGTGTTAGACAATCGCTTGTAGATCCATCTTGTGCTACAGGAAGGGTTATTAAATGTGTCACATTTGGCGGCACTCTAGAAAAATATCCTACTGCTGTAATTCGCATTGCCACTCCTTTCTTTACTGGAGATGTGCATGCTTGTCTCTTACCTAATCCTATTGCGGACCTTATTATTGGTCGTATTCACGGAGTTAGGGAGTGTACCCCACAGCAGATTGCTGCTTGGGAAGATAATAACATGCAAGCTACAAATGCAGTAGTTACAAGAGCACAAGCTCTACAAACACCCGAAACTTCACTGAATAGTGATAATGAAGTTGATAGCCAAGATAGTCACTTAGTAATCACTCGTGACTCTTTCATAAAATTGCAAGAAGAAGATCCTTCTTTAAAAAAATTCTTCGTTCTTGCGAAGAAAGGTGATCCGAATCAGGATACAAATAGAAAATCTTGGATTGCAATGAGAAACGGCGTACTTGTACGTATGGTACAAGATTCGACTACGTCGGCACATTCGCAAATTCTTGTTCCCAAGAGCATGAGAGTGCAAATATTACAACATGCTCATGACTCGCAATGTGCTGGACATATGGGTTTTTCCCGTACGAAGTCGAGAGTCCTTGCGGCTTTCTTTTGGCCTTTTGTCAATAAGGACATTCGTATTTACTGCCGATCATGCAAGGTATGTCAGGAGGTCAAATCTAGAGGACCACGACATGCTGCGCCTATCCAGGCTGCTGACATTCCTATTCGGCCGTTTCAAAAAATGGCCATAGATATTATTGGCCCTTTTAAGGTCAAGTCGGCCAGAGGACATCAGTTTATCCTTACATGTGTCGATATGTGCACACGTTGGCCAGAGGCTATTCCTCTTAAGAGTATATCTACTACAGATATCGCAGATGCTCTTTGGTTGATATTTTCTCGCTTGGGGTTCCCCAGAGAAATATTGTCAGACCATGGCACTCAACTCATATCTGACACTATGTCACAGGTAATGTCTACCTTACATATTGAACGATCTCTCAGTAGTATCTACCATCCTATGTCTAATGGGTTAGTTGAGCGTCTGAATAGAACGCTCAAGACTTTGCTTGGTAAGATAACTGAAGATCATCCTCAAGATTGGGACAGGGTTTTACCCGCGGCTCTCTTTGCCTATAGAGAAGTCCCTAATGAACACACAGGATTTTCTCCCTTCGAACTTGTCTTTGGCGCGCGTCCACGCGGCCCTATGTCTTTATTACACGATCTCATCACTGCCGATGATATTAGCGATGAAACTCAATCCTCATATGAGTATGTCATTGCTCTTAGACAAAAGATCATTGAGGCATGTAAGCTAGCAACTGCTTCATCAGAAATTGCTAAAGAGAAGGCAAGACAGTTTGCTAACAAGAATAGATGTCTACGACAACTTTGTCCAGGTGACAAAGCATTCGTCCTACTCCCCAGTAGGGAAAATAGACTTCTTATTGCATGGAAAGGTCCGTATGCAATAGTCTCTCGGATTTCCGATGTTGACTATGTGGTCGATATTGATGGAAAGCATAAAACTTTCCACATAAACATGCTTTCGGAATTTCACGAACGTCCGGACTATTTGCTGCCTATTTTCCAGGCAACGGATGATGCTCCTGCACCTCACGGTCATTATTCATCCCTGTCTGTCATACAGGATGAGGAAGCTACCTTCTCTGATGTCAACCTTCCCCTTCCAGTGGTTCCATTACATTCCACGGAATCTTGGAAAAACGTTTCTGTTTCTCCTAATCTTTCTGGTGACGAACATCGACGAGACTTGTCGATGTTACAAACATTTCAGGATGTTCTCACTGACATTCCTGGACACACAGATGTCATAGAACATGACATAATTCTTACCGACAATAATCCAATTAGGGTTAGGCCGTATCCTATTCCTATACACTTTCAGTCGCAAGTGGAAAAGGAATTGGATGAAATGATTCAATTAAATATAATTGAACCATCGACTTCACCATATTCTTCTTCCATGGTTATTGTCCGGAAGAAGGATAAGAACATACGAATTTGCGTTGATTATCGCAAATTGAATCAGGTCACAAAGTTCGATGCTGAACCGATGCCTTTGTTAGAAGATCTACTGATTAGACTTTCTAATTCTAGATTCTTCACTAAACTTGACTTGTCTAAAGGTTATTGGCAAGTGCCTTTAGCAGAGCATGCCAAACCTCTTACTGCTTTTTCTACACCTAGGGGTCTATTTCAATGGAATGTTATGCCTTTTGGTCTCATGAACGCCCCTGCCACTTTCGTTCGCATGATGCGTCGAATTCTGTCACATCGTTCGGATGTCATCGCATACTTAGATGACATCTGTCTCTTCAGTGATACCTGGGAAGATCACTATTTAGGGTTATATGACTTACTGTCCACTCTACGTGAGAATAATTTGACAGCAAAACCTTCTAAAGCTTTTGTTGGTTTTGGTGAAATCTCTTTCCTGGGTCATCGTGTTGGTCATGGTCTCTTGAAGACAGAAGACCACAATACTTCCAAAATACTGAACATCTCTGTTCCTAAAACGAAGAAACAAGTTAGGAGTCCTTAGGTTTAATTCAATTTTATGGGAGATTTATTCCAAATTTATCTTCGATCATGGCACCTCTCTCAACATTGTTGAAGAAAGGTTCGCCTAATCTGGTCCGTTGGTCTGAAGAATGCCAATCTTCATTAGACCAAATCAAGAATATATTTTCTTCTCCTCCCATCTTAAGATTACCTACTCTTGATAGGACTTTTGTTCTTCGGAGTGATGCATCATCCACTGGGATTGGAGCAGCACTGATGCAAGAATATGCAAATACTCTGCATCCTGTTATGTACATTTCTAGAAAACTAAATGCGGCAGAGAGGAACTACTCGGTTTTAGACCGTGAGTTGTTAGCGATGGTTTGGTCAATTCTAAAGCTACAAAGATTCCTCCTGGGCGCACATTTCATTCTAGAGACTGATCAGAAAGCTCTTACAGCTATTCAGACTAAGAATTTGAAGAGTTCGAGATCCACTCGATATGCTATAGCTCTTCAACCTTTTCACTTCACGGTACGAGCTATCCGTGGTGCGGATAATGTGATGGCTGACATTTTGTCTAGATGCCCACATGACTCTAACTAATACTTCTGTCCTATATTTCTATATATTACAGAGTCATAACACACCTATATTACTACAATAGATTAGCACATCTGTACTCACTTTATATGTACACACTATCGTGCTTTGTTGTCATCTTCTTCTGTTCGTTTTTTAAGATGATAGAGGAGGACTGAGTAGTTAATATAAGGGCCGTTAGTTTACTAAACAGCCACAATTATTAATAATGTATTGTACCTTATGAAGCATATTAGTTATTAATTAGCATTATATTGCTTGTACTTTCTCAGAATGTCATTGTTGAGCTGAGGACTTACCTTACTAGTATCAAGCATGACGAGTTCTAGATTGTGTACTTACCCTCGGAATACCAGAGCATATGTCCTGGATCGTCATGTAGTTTAACTTTACTATGTACTTATGTCATTACATGTCAAAGAATGTACTATTTAAATTTTCCTATCAGATTTGTACATCCATTTTTAAAGACAATATTAGAGTATGCTGTTTAATGATGATTATAGTAACTTGCATACGTATATTGTGTTTACATGCTAACGTGATGTGTGTTGGTGACACCTCCCCGATGTGAATATTTTTTGAGACATATTTATTTTTCTGTTGAGGTATATCCTCACCAGACACTCTATATTTAGCCTCATGTTAGGCAATTTAGTTAATTATCAGCGCATAATTCGTGCGTTTTGAGCCGCTTATCGCATGCTCTTTGATATTTAAAAAAAAAAAATATGTTCCACATTTTTTTTTTTATCGGGAGGAGGTGGTGATATGTTGCGTGATAAATTCTCGCAACATCGTTTTTTTACAATATCTATTTTATAACGCAAGGGCAACAACTGCTTGAAATTTATAGTCACTTTTCTCGGTAAGCATTTGTCTTCTCGCGTTGGTATCGAATGCAGTTGAGTTTTTGAGCTGTGGTCATTTTTTGCGCTGGACTGCGCATGACTTGTCTTGCTTTTGGTCGATCGGTTTCCGCCCACCACTAGTGGAGTGAGCGATTTGGAATGGCGAAAGAGATGCCTCGTTGAAGAGGGGATCTCCGCTATTTTTTGTTCTGTCAGGGATGTGTAGTCCTCTTAATGGATATTTCGTTTATTCGAGATAATACCTCTAGTGTATTTGCACATGCCGGGAGGCGTGATATTTCTGTGTATTTCATGAAAGCAAGGTAAATTGACTTTTTCATTAACTCTATCGATTTCTGGTCGTGAACGATTTCTGGTTCATAGCCTGTCTTCGAAAAGTCGTCGTCACGAGATGTTTTTTCCTAGCTCACATGTCGCTGTATTGTGCTGCATCGGTTGATGCAGGTCCCAAGGACTATTACTTGCTACTTGGTTACCTGAACTAGGTTTGAAAAACCTTTGTTATCTAGAGGATATTTTTGAGGACATTATTTATACTTCGGCAGACGTGTCTGTCTTGCTGAAGTCAGACTAAGGAGAGTGAACTGATCTCATACATCTGGTTATCTCCTGGCTGTTATAGAAAAGGATGGAGTTTTCCACCTGACTACATTTACAGCACTATGAAATATAACATGCATCTGACTCATCATTGTAATGCTGTCTACCGTCTATTGCTGTATTGAATGTTGCTGTGATAATGACTGTTTGATGTGTCTACATATTCGCGTAACCATTTTGTCACTGTGGCGTCCACAATAAATAATGAAGAAAAACGTCAACGGCTGTTTCAAGAATCATTGACTTTATACGTCGTGAGTTTACTGACGTCCTATGTGGATTGCCCTGTTATTTTTGTATGAACATTGTTTTGACTGAACACATCTGCACACTACACAAAACCAGACATGCGGATACCATCCATCATCATATGGCATCACGCATCAAGGACGAAATATTTTAACCTTTAAAATCAGTGACTTATCTTGTTTTGGCGGTAATATCGTACATTATATGCTTCGCCGACGGACTCTAGAGCTTGTTTGTATCATTGAGAAAGTCAGCAATAGGTTTCATTTGATGTTTGAAAGCTGCAAATAAGTTTGTTTGACGGACATTGTCAGCTGCTGGCTTTTCCAACCGTTCATCTGTCGTCAAGGGCATGACGTCACCGGTGTTTATGCAAATAATGTTCGTTTCGGCTCGAAAGGAAAAATGTCTCATTTTTTTGTGGTTCGTTCTTTTGAAAAAATTCCAAAACCACTAATGGCCACCAGTTGTGACGGGTCGGTGGTGGTGGTGTGGTTGGTGTTGCGATTCCTTGGTTATGGTATTATTATTGAATAATAAAGTCACTCTTTAGACATAGCAATGTTGATTATAAAATGGTTAGCCCTGAGCATCAGAACATCCCTTCGACGTTCTGATTTGCATAGTATATGGTATTTGATTTCCCTTGCGGGAGAGTTATCGTGCTGACAAAGGTAAACACCAACATCTGTAGAACCGAACCCGAAACGTAAATAAAGGATTAAGCCGTCTGCTTTGAGTCCACATGTATTACGATTCATACAAAACGATAATCGACATTCACAAAGGTTTCATGTACAATTCAGCGTAATAATTGAATTCCATATAATATCAGTAAGTATCCGTCCGTGTCAAAACAATGTGTCAGAAGAACATCGTGGCTATATACATGCGCTGTTGTAATCAACAGCCAGAAATGAGCACATGAGTTCTTGACATCTACAATTTGAATCACAATACTATTCTCCTTCCAGTATTAGTTTAATTTACTTAATCTCATGCTTAGATTAATTTCCGAACTGACCCTGAAGTCTACATCGATTCATCTATCTAATATAGGCTATATACTCAGCCTTATTTCCTTGGAAGAAATACAAGACACGACCTTCTTGCTTGACGGATAGCGTAACAAAGGCCCTGTAACCAAGTCACCCGGCGTGACCTTCCCAACGCAAAATGCGTCATAATCTCCGCATATATTTCGCGTTCACTATACCGTAAAATATCGACATATTCTATAAATATTAATGACCCCTAAACGTTGCGCATGGGTAAACCCCAGCAGACGCCATCATTTAAAATAACACCGTAACACAGTCATGTTCTAGGTGTTTGACTGAGGGAGTCAACCCTGGGTTTTTCTCTAAGTGTGTGTTCCCGACCAGTGTTCGGTGAAGATGTTAAGAGTGTTTTGCAATGTGTGTCTCGATGGAGACTTTTGTAACGGACTGTATTGAATATTCTTTCATGTGTTACATTATGTGAAGATTATGGAGCTATTATGAAGGCCAGGATTTTGTACAGGCCGTATTGGATATAACTGCAGTGTGAAGATTATGGAGCTATTATGAAGGCCAGGATTTTGTACAGGCCGTATTGGATATAACTGCAGTGTGAATTTTATTGGAGCTATTATGAAGCTGTTATGAAGGCAGTCTTTGAGGGATTTAGCTATTGTGCACGTTCGATGAGGAGTGCACTATTATTCTGTAATTGAGCTCTATGAAGAAGACATTTAAGAGTCAGAGACTTATTGACTTTATAAGGCCATATTTATAACTGTGGTGAAGGCAGTCTTTGAGGGATTAGGTAACATGTATGAGGCCGTATTTGAGGCCGTATGTACAACTGCGGTGAACGCAGTTCTTTAAGGAACATGGTGGATGTGTATTTCTATGAGGTGTGCGCCACTAGGCGTTGTGATTGAGCTCTGTGGAGTGTTGGAGCTTCATGAGTACCTTTACTTGATACTTTGTACTTTATGCTATATGTCGTCTATGTCAGTGTGATCGTATTGTAACGCAAAAAACTGTGCTTTAAACGTTACCCAGCGTTCAACGATCCATGAATCCTATGTGTGTCACTGTGATGGATGAATGCCCCAGTACACACCTACTTTGAACATTCTAGGCATAGTAACAATAGTGACATATTTACAAATAGCCCTGAGTGGGCGTGGCCTATATAAGGAGAACCCAGTTACGCATTTATCACTGAATAACACAATGGCGTTAACATATCATTTGAACCATATCATTAGGTGGCTTAAAGACTTATAAGATAACAACAAACCGTTATTTATCAGTGGTGGCCTAACAATATAGCGGTATCAGACCTAACTGGGACTACTTTGTAATGTTAACAGAACTACAGATGATCTGCCTGGAACAGATTTGTATTCTTTACAGAACTAAAGATGGGGTGAGATAACTGGGACATATTTGTAATGTTGACAGAACTACAGATGATCTGCCTGGAACAGATTTGTATTCTTTACAGAACTACAGATGGGGTGAGATAACTGGAACATATTTGTAATGTTGACTGAACTACAGATGATCTGCCTGGAACAGATTTGTATTCTTTACAGAACTACAGATGGGCTGAGATAACTGGGACAGATTTGTAATGTTGACAGAACTACAGATGATCTGCTTGGGACAGATTTGTATTGTTGACAGAACTACACATGAGATGAGATAACTGAGAAAGATATATAATGTTGATAGAACTACAGAGCCTGGGACATATTTGTAAGTTGCCAGAGCTACAGACGATCCAACTGCAATAGATTAGTAATACTGACAAATCTACTTATGGTCATACTGGAGCAGAACTGCAACGCAATCACATATGTTTTATGAAATTATTAATATATGTCATAGTGGTATGAAAATGATTGTTGAAACGTTTAACTAAGACAATTAATTGACAAAAAACACGCTGTCAAGTAAGCAGAAACTACACATCAAACCCCAGCTCCGACATCTGCCTACAGAGACTACTGTTATATAAATACTAATAGAAAAATAAAACAGACATTCCACCAACAAAAACCGTAGAACAAGAGAGGCGATTTATCACTGACATATCAAATAAAGCAACACAGTAAAACAATAAACAATCCAAAGAAAGAATTATTTATTGCAATTTTAGACATCGTATGTCAAATCAACATTAACAAAGTCATAAATCAGCTGGAGTTAAGGAAGACCACTCTATCGGTAGACACAAGAGGAAACAAAAAACACACATGGATCTTCATTTCAGCTAGTAGTACTTTTAACAACACGTTGATACACTAGCAATAATAGATATAGAGGTATAATCATAATTTACTTAGAATAAATAAATAAATAAGTATATGAACTGAGTAAGCAGTAACACTCGAATAAACCTGCGACGTGACGGTCCAGACAGCCAGCTAGCGGTCCTTCACAGAAATAGACCTTTACGTGGCTAATAAAAGTTCTCACCCCCCCCCCCTTAATTTGGAAAAAAAAAGGTAAGGACAGAGATAACAGTCCAGCGGTCAAACATAGCCCACTTATGACCAAGAGATCACACCTCTCGTCATGTTTTGACGGGATGTTGAATCTTAGTGAACAGTATAAGTCATGAATATGGACTCGACATTAATATTGAGAAAACTAAAACTATGATAACACTGACAAACAACATTTTTCTTTCTTATATAAGAATAAGTGTTCTTATGTCAGTTTTTTGCGCTGATTTCAAATTTGAAATCCGTTTATCTCTATCACGTCAGGTTTTTAAGATATTTGTGAATACATATATTTTTGGGAAACCGTTATGTGCTCCGTTTCATTTTTACTACATAACTTATTAAAAATTAATAAAATGCAAAATAATTCCACTTTTTATACTGCTAAAAGATGCATGACATATGTTACGCTATTTTTTCAATAGTTACTGTATTTTGAAATAATTCTGAGCGAAATATGGCTTCTAGAAGTTGTAGAAATTCAGCTGATCTGTTCTGTTACGTGTGCGGATATTTTACCGATCGTGTTCACCAGAAAAACTTTACACCATTACTAAAGAAAGCATATGAACTTTATTTCGATTCGAAAGTTGATGATGCAAATAAATCTTGGAAGCCAAATGCAGTTTGTTCGACTTTGTGCAAATACATTGGCAGGTTGGTTACGAAAATCGCCGAAGCATAAGTCGATGCCTTTTGGAGTGCCAGTAATATGGCATGAACAAGACAAATCACGCTACTGATTGTTACTTCTGCTTGACAAATATCCATGGTTTCACATTTAAAACTAGAAAGTCTGTGGTTTATCCAAATATTGAATCGGTTTCGAAACCAGTGTCTCGTGATCCAATCACGTGTCCGATCCCAGTTCCACCAGAACAATATCCGTTGGACGTCAATGAACCATCAGAAAGTGATAGTTTACCTGCTTCAGAAACTAATTCTGACTCGGATTATATACCGGTGAATGATGGTGTTCACTTAATTAACCTTTCAGATCTAATACGTGATCTCGCTCTTACCAAAGGACAAGTGGAATTACTCGGTTCGCGACTCAAAGAATGGAATCTTTTAGCGCCCAATACTTTGATATCTAAATTTCGTCATAGACACAGAGAACTTGTTCAATACTTTGAGATGGATGATGACATTTGCTGTTGCAAAATTCCAGTCGCCTACTCTGTTCATATGAAAGAAACTTATGACAATATGGCTATACTTTTGGCAAAAATAAAGTACAATGACTACCAATGGCGGATTTGTGGAGACCTAAAGGTCATTGCAATTCTCACGGGCATGCAGACTGGGTATACTAAATTTTGTTGCTTCCTATGTGAATGGGACAGCCGCAACAGACAGGAACATTATGCAAGAAAGGTGTGGCCTATCAGGGATCGTATGCAGCTCGGGCATAAAAATGTAATACACGAGCCATTAGTTAACAAAGACAGCATCATTTTAACACCGTTACATATAAAGTTGGGGCTCATGAAGAATTTCGTAAAAGCATTAGATAAAATGAGCAAAGCTTTCACTTATCTTCGAGAAAAGTTTCCGCAAGTTAGCGATGCAAAGATAAAGGAAGGTATCTTTGTAGGACCTCATATTAGGAAAGTTATTGCAGACAAACAATTCGAGAACTTGTTACATGGTAGTGAACTTCACGCATGGATGGCATTCAAATCGATCGTCGATAACTTTCTGGGAAATCACAAATCTGTCGACTATGTGCATATTGTTAAGCAGTGCATAGATGCATACAGAATTATGGGCTGTAACATGTCCCTCAAAATCCATTTGCTCGATTCGCATCTTGACTTTTTCCCTGACAACCTTGGCGAAGTCAGCGATGAACATGGAGAACGATTCCATCAAGATATCGCCGTAATGGAGTCACGTTATCAAGGACGGTGGAGTGTGACCATGCTTGCCGATTATTGTTGGATGTTTCATCGCGATGTACCACATGCCATTCACCGACGAAAGTCGACTGCAAAGAAATTCAAGCCTACATAACTGTTATACTTCTTGTACGAATGATGTTATAATACTGTATGCGTTGTTAAAAAACTTCAATTGCGTATTTCTCGAGATCCCGACCTGATAGAGAAAAACGGTTTGCAGATTTAAAAACAGCGCATTAAAATTGACCAGAAAAACATAGAAATGTTAGAGAAAGAAAAAAAAAATTTTTTTGTTAGCCAGTGTAATTAGCAAAACAGACGATAAACCCACATTAAAGATAAGCGTAAATGAGAAAATCCTGGAACAAGTGAAGAGCTACGTATATCTTGGTCATATAATAACAGAAGATGGCAGATGTGAAATAGAAATCAAGAAGAGAATAGGAATGGCCAAAGCTACATTCAACAACATGAAACATATACTGACATCCAAACAGTTATCTCATAAATTAAAACTGAAAATCATAAAGTGTTATATATATTCTGCATTTCTGTATGGTGCAGAAACATGGACGATGAATAAGCATTTGGAAGAAAGAATTGTGGCTCTTGAAATGTGGATATATAGAAGAATGGGGCGTATCTCATGGAAAGAGATGAAAACAAATAAGGAGGTCCTAGAAAATCTAGGTATGAAAAGAGAACTAATGAGAGAGGTCAAAGTTCGGCCGCTAAAATACTTTGGCCACATAAAAAGGCATAACACCTTGCAGAAGACCATAACAGAAGGGAGAGTTGAAGGCAAACGTGCAAGGGGAAAACAGCGCTATAAGTGGGAAGATAACATCACGAGATGGACGGGAAAGAGTCTATCAGAGTGTACCACCAAGACAAGAGACAGAAGACGTTGGAGATCCATTACAGCCAATCTTCGTTGTGGAGATGGAACCTGATGATGATGATGATGATGATGAATCTTAGACGAAAGTGAATGAAACAAATAAAACTTAACCACGTGATACTTTACACAGCAGAGAGAAAATAAAGTTAGGGGAATACATTCTATTTACTTCCAAAGGGGAACAATTCAACTAGTAAAAAAATATCAAACTAAAAAAACAAGGGTTCATTATTTATTTAACTTTGTCAATTAATTTTCGAAAATTGTTTAAGACATAAAATATTCCCTTATTTTGATCAGTACTTGTGTTAAATTGTTGAAAGGTGTTTTGTTTCCCATATTTAAAGTAAAAGTACTTGAAATAATAAGAAGTTTGATGCCCATGTTAAAGTAGTCGACACTTATATCCTCTGCCACTTTCAATGATAATTCAATATCTCCTCAAATTCCTCTAGTCGCAGATGAGCACAACAAAATGTGTTATTGGCGCCAAATAGCGCACTACAACAATCTTTTAAACACTTGTTCCTACTTGGTCGTTCCTCTTCTCCCGTAGGCGCCGTATTAGATATGAGGTGTGGCGTCCGGCTCTTATTCTAAAGGTACCGGGTTCAAACTCAGTACAGGGTATATTTTTGATGGCATTTTTTTCAGAATTAGTGGGTACAATAATGATATACTCCTCCCCGATCCCCTGGGTAGTGAGATATGATGTCTAGCCTTCTCGGATATCTTATCCTTTGAGCTGTGTTTCTTTTGGCCTGGTTGCAGTCCAGTCTACGGTCCCTCAGGGATTATCTAATGCTGTCCCGCCAGCGAACTCTGGGTATTCCTGGAGATCTGGATCTCTTGCTATTGGTTTCTCTTGTGTGACCGTGGTAGTCACGAAAATAATAATTATTTTTGTAGTGGTATTCTCAATTGTTGTTGTGTTCGGTCGTAAATTTTTAAAGATAGCTCAGAAGATATTTATGGTCCCGTCTGAGCAGAGGTGATAGTGGTAGATATGTGAGAATAAAGGTGTAAGAAATAGATTTTAACGAGGAAATAGTGTAAGAGGAAGATCTGTCTCTGGAATGAGTAGTTTCTCTATTCCAGCCTATCTATACGACTATATTTTAATATCAGACGACCTTTCTCTTCCTATATGAAATATAAGTTACATTAAACACACCCACACACACAATTATGTGACAAAAATATACACAAAACGTGAAAAACTATGGTTAATTGGGTATGGGTCTGACCAACACGCATATGTAAGTTCTTTTTGTTGTTTATTATCATTAAACTTTTTACAACATCAAACATATAGAGACATCA
Source organism: Oreohelix idahoensis (assembly GCA_024509875.1). Classification (NCBI taxonomy): domain Eukaryota; kingdom Metazoa; phylum Mollusca; class Gastropoda; order Stylommatophora; family Oreohelicidae; genus Oreohelix; species Oreohelix idahoensis. The sequence goes on along the minus strand of JAMPIV010003233.1, from coordinate 74,542 downwards.
AATAAATCAAGTTTACATATATATTAAAATAACCGATTAAGTGCCCTCCCCTTGTTGAGAAAAGATCCCAAAAGAAGTTAAAAACCCAAAGGTCAAAGAATAAACACTAGATTACATAATAGACTGTGAAGAACATGTTCCTACTAAATTAATACTCAGTAAAGTACTCAGGTTAGCGAAATAAAAAAAAATAAGTTAGTACAATTATTGTAACAAAGTAAAATATTTACTCTCTCTCTCTGTCTCTCACTCTGTTATCTGTGGCCACAAATACTCTTGCTTACCTAATAATGGTATAGGTATCCCTTGAACAAATTACAATAGTCTAAACCGATATTGTCAGGTGGGTTGCCCAAATTTGGCCCCAGTCCAGCCTTTGTATCGAATAATAATTACAAGGTGGACGCCAAATTTGGTGGTTTAATTTTTTCCTGGATGAGTCCTGTGTCACCGCATATAGTTACTGAAGCAAGACTTTCTCTGGACGTTCACAGTTACAAAATGAGAAAAGTAGTTCCCGTATTGTCTAGCCTCTGGCTGCTACGACAAATGTTACAATATGTAAAACTGATACTGATGGTAAATCTTATCGGCTGACTCTTATGGTGAATGCCGATTATGAAACAGCGTAGTTTTCTGGATCACTCCGTTGCTACTACTGTCAAACGTCAGGAATATATGTTCCTTCGTATGCTGAGTGGGCTGGACAATTTTGATAAATAATTCTTGGTATGGTACAGTCCAGTTACAATTAATATTACTGTTTCTATTGGTCTCTCTCTGAATGAAGAAATAGGATCGAACAGGTCCAAAAATCGAAGACCCAAATTTAATAATAATGTTTCGTTACTCGTAATATTAGACCGCTGGCCGCTAGTTTTTATTAGAGGCTATATTGGGAACAAAAGAACTTTTATGAAAAACTGCTATTATTCTATCCACCCGTAAGTTTTCCGCTATGGCATGTCCGGAAAAGACGGTATGTGCCCTTCCCCGTTATTGCCCGCAATAAAATGCCCAGCGCACAAAGTCAATTATTATTCAATTTATCAATACGCGGACTTTAACAAAAATCGCCTGTCGCTACTAGATATTTGTCGGCGTCTGTTGTTTAGTCAAATATTATTAACTCTAGCCACTTATTTAATTTTACACAATGAAATATAATGCGATTTCTATTCGGTCACTGATCCGTCACACTTAATAATCTCAGTCCGTTAAGCCGTATTTTCTTGTGTAAGAAAAATGGGGTATTTGAAATTACATTACTCTGAACGACTGGCAAGAAATATTTATGCGTTAGGTTATTTCACTTGTGTTAAACGCTAGGGAGTTTTAGTGAATAAAATAGTAATCCTAACACATTTTAACACTTAAGCACAATTTCTATTACCACAAATCAGAAAATGAAATCGCAACGGGACAATTTAACACATTTAGTGAAGAAATGGTTCTAGTCCGTCGTGCTTAGATTATGCAAGAATTTCTGAGCTACTCTAATAACTGAATTTTAGAGACCGCGGTATATATACAGATTATGTTGTTATTATCACTAGAAGATGTTATAATTCGCACCTCTGTATAGCAGGGAATTCAGGGAACTGCGATTCCCGGATCAAAGGTTTGTTCGTTCATTCTACTCAGCGAAGCTGACTCACAGCAGAACTTGTGGCCGTGCACTGGCCTTTCTTTAGATTACATCCCCTTGCGCAGATCAAACATTATCTCTCCCTGGAACGTGCTAACATCAAAGGTTGTCGGGAAAATATTATCGCCCCTTGTCTCTCTTCAAACAATCCGTTATTTTCTCCACGCGTCTGCCTAATGACCGATAATTGGCAAATCAGCTCGCATGAGAACTCAGGTAAACGAATCAGGGCTCGCTGCCTGTTATGCTGGCAGGTCACGGAAATTGGTAAATGTCTGTTTGTTCACATGTCAAGAAAAAGGGCGTGGATTAGATATGAGTAATGCAGTCAGAAAATTACGCGGTTTGGCTTAGCAAATGGTAGGCACCAAATGAGAAAGCAAAGTTTTTCCTATTACTTTATCAATATTTACATTCCACGTCACATGTTCGTTATAACCATTGTCATAACTCCTGTATTTATGTTGTTTGATATATTCTTTTCTTCGTGTCTAGATCAACTTTCACAACAACAACAAAAAGTATCACGTGTGTTAATAACACTTTTTTTTAAGTAATGGACGACATGTGCGCCATTAAATTCACGTTAGTTATTTATAGTTTCAGTGTGTCTTACTTATCGTATCAAAATATTGTTTCACTGCGTTTTTTTTTATATATATATATGTCAGTGATAAACTGTGACTTTTGTTCTACGGTTTTTGTTCGTTATTGACGGATTGTGTGCTTTATTTTTCTACCCGTAGTTATATAACTGTAATCTCTGTAGTCAGTTGTTAGAGTTGGGGCTTAATGTGTAGTATCTGTTTACTTGACAGTGTATTTGTTGTGTACTTAGTTAAATAAATGTAATATATGTAGTCAGGTGTTAGAGTTGGGGCTTAATGTGTAGTATCTGTTTACTTGACAGTGTATTTGTTGTGTACTTAGTTAAATAAATGTAATATATGTAGTCAAGTGTTAGAGTTGGGGCTTAATGTGTAGTATCTGTTTACTTGACAGTGTATTTGTTGCTGTACCTAGTGTGACCGTATGGCCAGAAAGGTGTAATTTTAGACTGAGTAATAGTTGTCGATCTAGTCTACGGTGTGTATGTGTGCTCATGTTGTCATTCTCTGCATTCTGTATGATTTATATGCCACCTGATAAGGTTTCATTAATAAAAGTGGGACCCCAGTCATCAAGATAGTTTGTCTGTAACTGCGGAACGTGTATGAAAGTAGGCCAGAGAGAGTAACGACAACTTTACACACGAACCCCCACCCCCGTACTACCATTCTTCTACACACATCGTCTTTGCACTGTCACAAATGGCGTCGTCGGCAGGATACTGACAGACAGTTTAGTATAGAGTCATACGCGGAGTGTTGAATGCTGCAAGAGAGCACTACAATCAGTGAGCACCAAGGATACCTGAGCTAAACCTTGCAAGAGTATTACAACACCCAGCACAGACGGAGCAGCACATCTGCCCAGTACATCTCCCCAGTGAAGATTCGCACCACCATAGGCCCAGCAAAGAAACACACCACCGCATTAAGATTCGAAGCACCATAGGCCCATTAAAGAGTCGCACCAACGCAGGCCCAGAGAAGAATCATACCACCGTACATCCATTGAATGTCTTATCAAGCCAGGGACCTGCCGTTTGCAGTTATGTCAATTTTCCTGCAATAGTATCCTTGCTAATGATACTCCATCACTGCAAAAAGAAACCCTATTGCTACGCAAGTGTTTCTATGCCAAACCAGTGGCCGACCTACTACGATTGACATTCATCCAGGGACTCAATCGTATCACCAGGCAGCATCTGAAACTGCTACAGGCCACAACAACGTAGAGAAGACAAGAGAAAGCAACAAAAACAAAAAAAATAAGAGACACTTTCTATTATTTATTAATTGTTTTCTTTCCATCAGTTTTTGCATTGTATTGTACTAGGTTAGAGATAGAGCAGTGATGTCAACTCAATGCGCAGACGCAACATGCCGGCCAGAGCCTGGGAGCACCTCGACAGCTGGAGGTGGCTCCCGTGAAGAAATCCTTACACCAGGAAAGAGCCAGAGCAATGCGCATGTGAAGGTGATTTACGTAACAGTGCCGGAGGTAAGACGATTTGGCGAAAAGCCAAGCCCAACTTGGCAAGAGTTTGTGAAAGAGATAAAAGCTGCGTGGAAGGTATGGCCCTTAAAAGCAACAGAAAAATGGAAGTTAGGGGAAAGCATCCTATTTACTTCCAGAGGGAAACAATTTATCTATAACAAAAATCATAATAAATAATATATTTTCATTATTTTTTTAACTTTATGAATTTTTAAGACAAAATTATAAAAGGGATAAACAACTCACTTATTTTTATTAGTACAATTTTATTGTGTGTCTTATGTTTAGATTAAAAGACTTTACAATTTGGAGTTTGATACACATGTTAAAGTATAAAGTAATGAACACGTATTTGCTCTGCCTCTTCAATGGTTATTCTAATGTATCTGTGACAGTGTCACTCGCAGATGTACGCGCCAAAAAGCGCTTTTTTTACTTAGCATTTTCTCTTCTACCCTGGGGGCCGAAGTGACTAAGAAGTATGGGGTCTGCCTCTAATTATAAAGGTATAGGGTTCGGTTCCCAGTCTAAGGAATATTTATGACGGAATTTTTTCAGAACCCCTGGATCCTAATCATGTCATACTCCCGATGATCCCCTGGGTAGTGTGATTGGATGCCTAGCCTTCTCGGATACGGACGAACAAATAGTAGGCTCAGAGTGCAAGTTGCACACGTTAAAAATTCCCTTGCAATTGGAAATTGTAAAGAGTAGGCCTTACGGCCCTTGCCCTAACAGAATTTACAAAATTAGGAAAACCTATCCGATAAAAAAAATATTTATAGAGTGTCTGATTCCTAAATACACGCATTTGAGATTGTCGCCTATGCTTTGGAGTTCGTGCACTGTGCTGATATCCTCCTTGAGATCTAAGTGAGGAGATCGGAGCACTGATGGAGTTGTCCGTGTGCAGTGAAGATGGTCCTTAGGGTGTAGAGGTTAGCCAGATAGAGCGCCATGTTATCATGTAAGCTGCTTCCAGTCCATTCGTCGGTTCTTCAGGAATTGTCTAATGTTGTCCTCCCAGCAAACTATGTATCGTCCTGGAGATCTGGATCCCTGGCTATTGTCTTCCCATATGTGTCGTGGCAGCCGTTCTTCTCCAATACTACAGACGTGACCAAACCACAGTAACTGGGACTGTTCCACTCGGCTTTGAACGACCAGTGCTATTGTAAATAAGCACAGACAAACAAATGTGACAAAGGAAGAGAAACAGGGTTACAGAAAAACACATTCGTAATGAAGTTTTTGTTTTTGGATGTACGACAACATTATTTTGTGACTTTCGTAATTTACTGGTGGTCCTCCAAACACCAAGAGATGTTTAACCCGTCAGCTACTAAATTCATTACATCTAAGATACAGTGTTGTTCTGACTTGGATAAGTTGATTCTCGGCTTACATGATTTAGAAAGTAGCCCATATTCATTACGGTGACAGGGCTGCATACAAGCAGATTATTTGTTTCTTTGGAACTGGAGGAGTGGTCTACATTGCTCTACAAACTCCACGATAAGTCACAGTTAATTTAATAAATAGACGTAAAAATTAATAGCATAGACTAACGTACAGGAATGATGAGATTTTAAGTCCTGTAGAGCAGGGGCTCCCAGCCTATGGTGTGCCTACCACATGGGGATACGAGAAGCATCTCACGTGGTTACACATAATATTTAGTTAATAACTATAGGATGGGCCAAACGTCTGGAAATATAGGATGGGCCAAACGTCTGGAAATATAGGATGGGCCAAACGTCTGGAAATATAGGATGGGCCAACGTCTGGAAATATAGGATGGGCCAAACGTCTGGAAATACAGGATGGGCCAAACGTCTGGAAATATAGGATGGGCCAAACGTCTGGAAATATAGGATGGGACAAACGTCTGGAAATATAGGATGGGCCAAACGTCTGGAAATATAGGATGGGCCAAACGTCTGGAAATATAGGATGGGCCAAACGTCTGGAAATATAGGCAATTTGCCTTATCTAAATTTATTCGCCTTTCTAACTTATGTAATAATTGTTGTCTGTGCGAATATGGATTCGACATTCGCAGCAGATTAACGCACAAAGATTGTTCTCATCTCCACAAGACAGGGATCCTCACAAAGAGAAGTAGCAGCCGAATTCTCTATGAATCCAGATTTTTGGGACACACTGTAAATAATTCAATTGAAATATTCCAAAAGTAGTAGTGTTAGTGAAAAACAAAGTTGTGGAATGGAAGAGAGAACGACGAGTTCTTATTCTAATCCGAAGCAACGAAAACAAAATGGAGTTTAACAATGAAAAGTGGAGACTCTTTCAGAAATTGTACCAAGAATAAAACTGTTGGTTGACAAGACAAAGAATCAAGGGATATAACTAATTCGTTTAAATGTATTCTGATAAATGTTTTGTTAAAATTATTATACAAAAAAACTTTGTTATGTACCAAAAAATGTTTTCTTTATGACACATTAATTAACCTGTTTGTGACGTTAGTCCTATTTATTCGTTCTATTTGTTTCTGCCCACCATCACATAGTTAAATAACTTATTCACTAAATGACCTAGAATATAGTCAACCTTATTGTATCATGGACACCCAACAGATAGATATTCCCACACTACTAATTTTCTTAATGAAAGTGTGTAAATAGTTAAGATAGAGGGCTAAACTTTTCAAACATACAAAACAAAATCATCACAGGCAGTAATTAAAATGTACGAGTTTTCATTCCACGCATCAGTTTAGAGCCAATAAAAAAAAAAAAAAAGTATGTGAAACACAGGCTTTTAGTGCACTAAAAAGCCTGTAAAAGGCTGTTTTACATGAGTTGTATTGTGGTATCAGGTTATGTCGTGCCTGGACAGTGGAATGTGGTCGTGTATCTGGGTCATCAAGCGTTGAGGCGCTGACAGGGTGTAACGAAGACACACACTCAAACTCCATACAGTTTCACAGGTGTGTAGTAGTTGTAAATGAAGGTGGTTGATCATATAGGTGTGAGTAGAAAGTTGGTAGAAGTGCTGACAAACACGAATGTTGTATAGGCTCTTAGACAGCTTCACACTAACTCACACAACCACAGGTAGAAGTCAGTAACGTTGGTAACTTCGATGACTTTTCAAACATTTATTACGAAACGTACGCTGATGGACGACACAGTCAATTGGACATGGATCATGGACATTACATGTGTATTGATGGTGGTCAACACTTGGCATCACAAATCTTGAATAGCTCATACATAAGATACTAATATGATTATCTTGACAATTTACGTAAATGTTCATCTCAAAGCTCAAATCCCTGACTGAGCCCCGTCAGGTATGCCTTAGCAAATATACCGCACGGAAAAGGGCGGTTCCAGATTTAACAAAGTCAATACAATTGTCTAGCAAAAGTCAATGACTTCTACTGGCGTCATACGCCAGGTACTTCTTCTGGTGAAGAATAATGGCCGTAACAACGGGCCTCTTATGGCGACAGAATCAGGCCGCAGGTAGCGGGCCTCGATAATCAGGTAACTACTATTTGTTTATATGTTTCTGTGTACATAGATTTCTGCCAATCATCCCGCCAACATTGCAGATTTCAAGTAGTCAATTCTCTGGGCTTCTATTCATCCAAGAAAACATCTTAGATTTGGTCTCATCATCGTGCACCCATACTGGGGCACTATACAATATATCACTGTGAGCTTCACTCACCATGTCGCCTCCAAGCAATGAAAGTACCTTTGTGATCTAATCAAACGAAAGATCAAAAAATGTCTGTGTTACCTTTTATAGAATCCTCACAACATAAGGAAAACACAACACTGCCATTCCTGGCATAAAGAATAACTTGGGGAAGGAAGAATGACAAATCAGTCATTCACAGAACTTCCAAATTCCCCATCAAAACTTGGCAGAGAGAATCTTCGGACCGGCATGTCCGATCACAAGCCCAAGGTACACTCCTCTAAAACGGAAGTCTCGGTCTTTGCGCCAAAACCTTTGCGCATGTGCAAATAACACAGACCTGAGCAAAACTTAAACACAAGATCAGGGCATTTCTCAAGCGACAGATAAAGCCACTCCGTATATAGTCATGTGAATAGAAACTTAAGACATGACAGCAATCTAAGACACAGGTCAACACAGACAAGGGGAAGATAACCAGGAATCAATCCTGTCACCAACGTAAATCACCAGTTCCCTTCCTTAGACTATCAAAATAATTAAACAGGTTGATGTCTTAAACAATTATGCCAAATAGATAGCAACAAAGTCACAAATAATATTTCAAAGAGTGTATAGCTCGCAGTCAAAAAATGTAGCATCAAATTGACAAAAAGCCTGGCGCGCTGATTCTACATGAAATTAACTTGTGCGTTAAACTTCATTAGACACTTATGGATAAAATATTTGATAAACAGTCCTAAGAATAGAGAACCTGTGACACTTGGTCGTTCTAGTTTTTTATACAAGCTATCATGTTCATCCATATTTCATTTTACTCAGACGACTTGCAGATTTCTTTCCATATACGTCCTTCTACATTCCGTTCATCCTACAATTTGCTAGGCTTAGCAGAAGTGACAAACAGTCTTATCAATTCACGTGTTGACACACTAGCATTCAATTATCTTAGCAAATACTGCATGCCTTGCACTGTCATCTACACCTAAACATACCTTGTGTCCTCCTGGACGCAAAGGTGAAAGAATTATTACTTTTCATCCATTCTGTTTGTTATAATTCTATTTAACACACAAAAAATGTTACTAAACGCGTTCACATTTCCTTTGTATATTACGTCTCCGCTGGTGCCGTGGATCGCAGCATTTGATTGATCAATACAATTTTACTGCGAGCATCGATCCCAAAGGTAATGGTACCAAATTTTCCTACAATTACAAATTGCTTTTTTCCATTTCAATTTGCGTGTGGAATTATTTTGTTTTTGGCTGTTGAACACTGTAAAGCTAGCTACAACGACAAATAGTTTTTCCTCGTTGGAAATTTAGAAGCAGATTTGTCCATGCTAAAGTGTGCCCAGCCCGTAATGACCAGGTGCTATGGGAAAAGTCATGTTACTTGTATAATCTGTCATACCAGTCATGTGGTCCATTTATTGTGGAGAATTCATAACATTTTCTCCATGCAACTTATAATTTTTATTTTCGTAGTAGCATTCTCATTTGTTTTTGTGTTTGTTATAACCAGTGTCATTAGTATGGTTTGGCAATGTCTGCAGAGTGAGAGAAGATTGGCTTACACGAAAAGCATGGGAAACTAAGAGCTAGATATCCAGACCTCCAGGACGACCCAGACCCCTAGAAGGACAAAATTAGACAATCTTTGAAGGACGGAGGAGTAGAATGAACCAAAGCCAGGAGGAAAACAGACGATAGGATAAGATTGCGCTCTCTTCCAAGTAAATCATTAGTCTTGTATTTATGGGATTACGTTTTATTTTCATAGAAGGTAAATTCTGAGTTAAATGGGATGGGGGAATAGGAAGATAGGGGGACACATAGGTATGTGTCGGAAAATATATACCCAGGAAAGCGTTTCGTTTCTATTCTTTTACCATAGTTGTTGGTGGTACCAGGAGGGTACTAATCCCTGGAACAAAGTGAGGGTAGAAGTGGACTGACGTAGAAACGATGGACTAGCTTGGCAGTTACTCCTTGACATTTCTGGGAAAGTGTGCGCCTTTAATCTTGATCAGAGACGCGAGAACTCCAGTGACCTATCTGCACAGAACCAACCCATCAGCGGAAGCAGAACATATCATAGAAAGTTAAGTAGCCCTATAAGCTACCAAGTCTTCTTATTTAATTCTTAGCCGCCGACCATCAAAGCGGTCACTGGCCATCACGCCTGGTGGCGTCTTGTAGGGCAACAACAAATTGATTTCACTTTGCTCGGTCGGTGGCCATCCTTCGTACAGTGCCCCAACTCTCGTTCATTCTTTGCATCTCAGCTTCCACAGTCCTCCGCCATTGTTTTTTTGGTCGGTCTCTCTTTCGTTTTCTTTCAGGGGTCCATAGCATCGCTGTTCTTGTGATGGCATCGGGGTCTCTTCTGCGGGCATGGCCAACCCAGTTCCAGCGTCTGCCAGCTATGATGGTGTGCGTGTCCTCTTGCTTGCTCCGAGTAAGCAGATCTTGGTTGGTGATGGTATTCGGTCAAAAGATTCGGTGAATTTTTCTTATGCATGTTAGTAGTAGGGAATGGCGGAAACGGTTAGGATTCTGCAGGAGCGCTGCAGGAGCACCTGCAGGAGCATGACTTTTATATAGCAAAAATTCTGCAGGAGCGCTGCAGGGGCAAGATGGCGGACTTGAGCTAACAAGGGGGAGATAACAAGATGGCGGACTTGAGCTAACAAGGGGGAGATAACAAGAAGAGGCGGGGCAAGATGGCGGACTTGAGATAACAAGAAGACGATGTTTATATAAGGAAAATGTTGCAAGATGGTGGTTTTTTATATATTGTTGTTATTAGTATAGCCAACTTAGGTAGTGGCTGTGTTAGACAAACAACATTTAGACTTTTAGATAATAGGAAGACAATAGGATATATTTACATAACAAGAAGACGCTATGTATACGTTAGATATAGACATATATTGAGACAAACAATTAGACGATATAGGTAACAAAAAAGCGGTTTTGGTTAATATAGTTTTTTTATTTTTTCAAATACTAAAGGACAACTCTCAGCCGCTTGGTAGGCTTCTTCTTCTTCTGTGGTAGATTAGGGACATCGGGTAGGTCTGTGGTAGGAAACCAACTAGGTTCTGGTGATATCGGGGATTTAGAGTTCATGATTTCGTCAAACAGATTAGTGGAAGGCTTCTTCGGGGGTAGGACATCGGCCAGGTCTGTGGTAGGAAACCAACTCGGTTCTGTTGGTTGGTAACAACTGGAATTGATGTACTGATCAAACGTAGTACCCGTAGTTGGATAGGTATCCGTGCTTGGTGGCTGTAATCGGTCAAATTTGGCGAGGATTTCGCTCTGTAATGTCAATAAATGGTCAAACTCAGATCGAGTTAACGTAATGCCGTGTTTGGTAGGAAATTTGAGGTAGGATTCACCAAAATATTTTCGCACGTGTAGTAAAGGTTGGCCTCGGTAAACACTTACAGACGCAGCCTTCAGACCACTACCCAAAGGTTTAAGCATTTCATCACTTCTCTTGATGTAGACCCAGTTGGTGGGAGCAGTCATTTTCAACGAGATGTATCTAGTGTGTTAATAAAGTGTCTTCCAAGTGTTTATATCGTATAATCTGGGTTTTTTAGGCGTGCCCTAGCTAGGATTTGATTCGTCGAACATCGAGCGTGTGTTAGGCAGGACGTGATTCGTCGCTGTATTGTGTGGGAACAACGACACATGGCCGTATTGTCGTGAGGGAAAAAATACACCTGTCTATTGATTTCGTCTCTTGTTTATCAAAGTGGGGTTGAGTTTCACTAGCCAGGGTCTGACTAACCGCGTAATTAATCGATCGTTGGCGTGTTGTCTAGCCGAAAATGGTAGTAGGACCCGCTGCATAGTGCCACCTCGTGTTTTGATCAAGATGAAATAAATGGCGTAGAGCCCACAAACGTTGGTGACTACATCTTGTAAATGTCTGGCGTTGTAGTTAACAGGTCGAGTAGAGTTTCTGGCTATAAAATTAATCAGGTCCGAGTGTGTAGGTGGTAGGCCAAAAGAATCAAAATATTCAAAAGTACCAAGTCCATTATAATATAGGGCGACCCAGTGGTCACCGGGGCGATAGCTAGGGTCAGTGTTGATGACGAAAGCAGCCGTCTTGGTCGGATCGATGCGTAGAGGTAATTGGTCACGAGCTAACACTTTAACGAGCCCAGTTCGTTTAACAAATATGTCTGACAGGAGGATGGTGCGTATCTCGTCTGTGTTCATTGTTTAAGTGGTGTAGTCGGTCAAAACTTGGCGCGATTTCGAGATCTCCAAGATCGAGTCTTGCTCGGCGTAGACGAGAACCTGTAATGGTTCGGGTGTGACCTCGGCGAATTTAAGTTCTACTGAGACTGGGCCCGACTTGGCCATCTCAAACTGGTCACCGTCTAGTAGACTGGGGGTGAGGTCAAAAGCGTATAAGGCGTAACCGTGCCTAAAATGTCTATACTCGAGGTCGTTGCCGGGCGTCTTTACCGACCAGTCCCATAGCTAGATTCGTCACGAAGAAGGCTCTCACGTACTGGTTGTGTTCATAATCCATGGACAAAGGCTTGCCACTGACGGTTCTGCCGTCCGCGCTGACGTTCAAATATATCAGACCAAAGGTAGCGAAATTGAACGGATTAGCCGTGTACGACCCGTTAAAAGCGGACGAAGTGACTAGTCCAATCACGATCCGTGTAGGTGTTTGACTGAGAAACAGATTATCCTGAATGTGCGATAGCATACCTCTAGGGATAGAGCAAGTTTTTAGCACAACGCGTTTCAAGGGGTACTTGGCATTACCTCGCACCAAGGCTTTCTCGTGGGCTAGCGAGACGGCAGGATTTAATTTAGCTTTCCGGACAACCAAGGCCGCATAAGTTATAATAGATTTATAACCAGCGGTGGGGTCGTGTCCCAACACGTTGAAGGCATCTTTAGACGGGGTCAGTTTTACTTTAACTGTCACACCATTTAACAGGTAACGATCTTGAGCAAAGATATCTGAATGTAAACGACCCATCATATCAATCTCCTGAGATTCAGCCGCTATATGTAGACGCAGTCTTAACCCGTTGTTATTGTCACCAATTGTGTCCGTAATAAAATTTGGCGTGTCTTTGTAAAACAGAGCCGATGTCAGATGACCTCGTTTGGGTTCCTCCCCGTAATTCAACGTGGCTTCGATGTAAGCTCTATAAGGGTAGGTGTTCTCGCTGGGTGTAATCAGCGTGTCGTTCAGTGAAACGTCGACTTGGGAGAATAAACTGTGCAGGTAATAGTTGATCGGGGCCACCTCTGCGTCAGCGGGTAATGCACCGCCATTAGCTAACGTAACTTTGGCGCGCACGTGCAGAAAAGTATTGAACAAATCTAGATATTCCTCACCGTTTCCCGAAATTACAAATTCCACCAGGGCTCCAGAGGCTAAGGCGGCCAACGGATGTATCTCCACAAATTGTCCCTCTTCTACGGCTGTCTGCGTTGGTGGTACGCTAAACAAATCTAGACCACTGTGAAGACACTCGCACGAGTTGGGGTGAATAAGCGCCATCATTCAAATATATCAGAGTGCCTTCGCTTCTTCTGGTGAGAATGAGAAGACCGAGCTCGGTTACTGCGTTTTATGCGTTTCGGCTCGCCAGGTGGAGCAGCTCTCGTTTTTCTTTTTCTTCTTCTAAGCCCGCTACCCGATTGGATAGTGGTGAGGTGTTCAACCGCTCCCTGTAATAAACGTTGACCCGACTCCTTGGCTCGTTCTCGAAATGCCTCGCCAACATTTCTGCCGGCTAACGCATCGCTCGCGACCTGTAGACCGGTCCCAAGCCCTTCTCTGAGTAAAGCTTTGCCTCCAGTTTTTAACCATGGTAGAACCATACGACCGAGCCCGCCGAAAAAACTACCCAAACCATGTCCTCTTTGACTTCTGCCTCCGATAAACACTGGCATCCCATGGCCAGCTTGGTTGCAGTAAAACTCCTCATACATCTTGGGGTTTCGTTGGATGGGTACGTGTCTCACCATTTTTTCTAGTCAAAATCAAACCGTCTGTGAGTTCGGAAGTGTAGTGTCAACACCGAAGCTCCGCTAGTGAATGGGATAGTCTTACCCTGATCGTTAGTTAAAAGGATTTCCACCGCGTCAAACGAAAAACGGCTCAGTGGTACGTAGTGGGGTTTGTCGTAAATCCTGAAAACAGAAGCGGTAGTCCTATCCAAAATAGGCACAATCCGTAACAAAGGGACAGAGGCATCTCCAACCGGTCTCGCCGCTACGAGATCGCAGTACACGTATACATTTTTCATGTCGCTATCCATTTGTACTTCAGTCTCACCTCGTAGTATTGGGTCGATGTCTGTGGCGAGCGAGGCAGGAAAACCTAACATGTGTTTCAACGTCTCGCTAATTCTAGCTTCAACCTCCGGATCATACAGATTCAAGGTGGCCTTATTATTGTTAAAATGGAATCTAACTCGGGCTTTTTCATCCACATCCGTGGCTAAAAGCAAACGATTCAACTCGTCGATCAGCGTGTCGGGTGATGTGTATAGACCAGCGGGTAACGTGAGTAGTATAGACTCGTCTTCTTTGTTGGGAAAGTAATGTATCCATACATCATCCTCTAGCACGTTAAAATAACTTTTGGGAAATTGAATCTCAACCAAACCAACCTCGTAACGTGAAGTCAAGTCTATAGTCTGTGGCAATTTGACAAAAAAGTGACCGGCGTTATTGTTTGGGTATATTTTCATCGAGGCATTGCTGGGTAAAGTCACGTAAAAACTCATCCTATCTTGGGGTTAGGTAACATGTAACCCAGACAACTGCTCATTAAAGCGATCCAAAACTTGCCGTCTGGTCCCTCTTCGTTGCTCCGACTCAGATTGAATAAAGAGACACCGATGACGACATATATAACGATCATCTGACAGATGAAAACGATCTCTAGTCGCGGGACTAGTTTCCCAAAAAAAGGCCAGAACGAGGTTCTCGCGGTCTTGGGAGGGGGTGGCCTCAAAACTGGGGTGCTCACGTCTTCTTCAATATCCATCAGTCTCGATATCTCGCTAGTTGTTTGGACGAAATCCAGCTGTTGAATGACGAGTTATAA
>JAMPIV010003233.1:0-55000 GCA_024509875.1 Oreohelix idahoensis | reverse complement strand
GGGGCCGCTACAAATCCCTCAGTGGGAACCACCACTGCAACGGGGGTCGCTATAAACGTCCCAGTGGGGAACACCACTGCACCGGGGGGCGCTATAGACTCCCCACTGGGGACCACTACTGCACCGGTGGCCGCTGTTGTTATAGACAAATCAATGGGGACCACCACTGCACCGGCGGGCGCTATAGACAAATCAGTGGGGACCACCACTGCAACGGCGTCCGCTACAAACCCCTCAGCGGGGACCACCACTGCACCAGGGCACAATCTCACGTGTCCCCGCTGCAACAAAACATTTACCCGCTCTGACAATTTAACACAGCACATAAAGACAGTCCACTCAATGCCTGGTTTTAGCTGTGACATTTGTAACAAAGACTTTACCCGACGCAGCAGTTTACGGGTCCATATAAAACAAATACACCAGACAGTCCCCACACCAACATCAGGTACCCCACCAGGCGCCGAAACATTCCCCACACCAACAACAGACTCAAGCTCGGCGCACCCACAAACATCACCAGCAGACATCACACCAGACTCATCATCAGCATCGAGATCGGGGCACCAACAGACATCACCTGCTGCAGCAGGCACCACACCATCGCCGAGAACAGCAACAACTTCCACCCCACATACAGGACCCACTTCAAGCCCCACCCCATCCCACCCATCAAAAACAGGCCAGACCAAGAAACGCCCCATGACCAGCATTCAAACCCATATAAAAAAACGCCGTCTCCCTACTGAAGAAGACTCTTTAGAAGACTTACAGGATGACATAAAACAAGTCTACATTGATAACTGGCAAGCTATTAAAACACACTCCAATAAACATAAATATCTGTCCACTTTCACTTTTTTCAACAGACCAACAGAAAATATCGACTGGGACCGTCTCTTGCTCCCTGTATTTACACAACAGACAAAAAGATTCAAAATAAACTACAGTTTTCTCATCGTTTTGAGACACAGAGAAACAAACGAATTAAGATTCTTTCATTCTTCCCATAATAATACAGTCGTGTTAGATCAGCCACACTTAGTCAACAACATCACAGATTTCAAAGCGTTTCTCTCACAATTACACGATAGCGATATTGTCACACAAGCACAGTTAAATAGACCAAACACAAAATACTTTGTCGAAGCCATCCCAGCCACTTCGTTCTATCTGTACCATATCCAAGACTTTCCTATCGGCTGCTGCATACAAGACATTCCCTCTTTCATCACGAACAATCACCACATCCATACACTACAACACGACTCAAGCTCCAAACCGTACAGTGATAACTTTTGCTTTTTTAGATGTCTAGCCGTTTTTAGGGGTGGTGCCGTTACAGACGTTAGAAAAAGCACGCGCCGGTTAGTCGAACAGTGGCAAACACAGCAGGGACTTATGTCCCTCATCGATTTCCCCGGGGTTAGTTTAATCGATATGCCCCAATTAGAAAAATGTTTTAACATAAATATTGACGTTTTCGAGTTTGCCGACGAGGAAAACCTGACCCCCACACTTAGAGGTAGCGACACTTTTAAAGATACATTGCGTCTGTTAATGTTTAAGAACCACTTTATGTACATAACAGATATCGATAGGGCCAGTAACTCTTTTTCGTGTCCCGATTGCGGTAAGTTGTGGCAGGAGTATTACCGACTGGTGCGCCATGAAAAGCGCTGTACCGGCTCTAAGCGGAGAGAAACATTTAGAGGTGGTGTGTATAATCCCACAGAGACCATTTGGGAATTAATCGAGGATGAGGGCATAGACGTAGACACAAAATTCGTCTTCCCTTATCGCGCCACATTTGACTACGAGTGTTTTTTTGAGAACACACTAGTGCCCAGTGGTAATGCCACTACCTACACAACCAAACACGTGCCCCTGTCGTGTTCGGTGGCTTCTAACGTCCCCGGTTTTGAAGCCCCCGTGTGTTTTATCACAACGGGTGATCCACAGGAGTTGGTCAATAGGATGGCTGACCATCTGCTCAAAATTGCCGCGGCCTCTTATGAGATTCTGCGTGCATATTTTGACGACGTTTGCACCCAACTCAAGGCTTTAGAGACGATCGGTAATTCCGTGGGGCTCCTTGCTAGATTAGAGGGTTATTTGGGGGAGCTACCCGTATTAGGTTTCAATTCGGGCAAATATGACGTGAACGTAATCAAACCGTATCTCATCCGGTATTTCATGGGGGAAGACTTCAAATTTTTAGTCAAGCGAAACAATAATTTTATGTGTATTGCCACTAGCGAGTTAAAGTTTTTAGATATAGTCAATTACCTAGCCCCCGGTTTTAGCTATAGAAAATATCTCGCGGCGTACAATGTTAAAGAAACTAAAGGATATTTTTGTTACGAGTACATAACAGATTTAGCAAAGTTAGACGAAACCGCGTTACCACCCCACTCGGCGTTTTTCTCCAAACTTAAAAATACTAACATTTCCGCCGACGAGTACGCCGAGTGCCAGAAGGTGTGGGCCGAGAACCACATGACCACGTTACGCGACTTTCTGACGTGGTACAACAATAAAGACGTGGTCCCCTTCCTGGCAGCGTTAGACCGACAAGTTAGTTTTTACGCGCGCCTAGGTGTAGACATGTTTAAAGATGCGATCTCCGTGCCCGGTGTCACGTTAAAGTACCTCTTCAAAACCCTCCCATCCAACGTCATGTTTTCTTTATGCTCGAAGCAGGAGGTAGATTTGCATAACATCTTGCGCCAAAACATCGTCGGGGGACCGTCAATTATTTTTCATAGGTTCCACGAGCAAGGCAAAACACGCATTAGAGGTGGCAAAACGGTTCAAGCCATTAAAGGTTTTGATGCCAACGCCCTTTATTTGTGGGCGTTGATGCAGAAAATGCCCACTGACTTTCCCATTAGACGGTACAAGGATGATGGTTTCAAGCACCACAAACTCCACAAATATACCGTGCAGTGCCGCGACTATTTGGCTTGGGTCTCCAACACAAAAAAGTGACCTTAAAAACCCAGTTTAACGGACGTGAGAAGGCGTTGGGTGATGTATGCGTTAGGGTAGACGGTTGGGACAAATACTCTCGAATCGCCTACCAGTTCCATGGGTGCCTATTCCACGGCCACCATAACTGTCCACTAACCGCCGGTCGTGACGTTAACCCAGTCAACAACAAACCATTGGCTGAGTTGTACGCAGATACGGTGGAAAAAAGTTCTTATTTACGGGGCCATTGCAACGTTACCGTTGTCGAAATGTGGGAATGCGAAAGGCAGGCGTTGAAGAAAACCGACCCATCAATCCGTCGTTTTCTGAACGCCACCTTCCCGAACCAGAAACCATCTTACACCAAATGTCGGTACCCCCTGACAAAAGAAAATATTCTCGCCTCGGTGCTGGACGAGACCTTGTTTGGCCTAGTCGAGTGTGACATCCATGTCCCCGACTCTTTAAAAGACCATTTCTCTGAGATGACGCCCATTTTTAAGAATGTCGACGTCACGAGGGAAGATATTGGGCCTTTCATGCGGGAATACGCCGAAAAACATAAACTCCTGACTACTCCCAGACGGACATTGATCGGGAGTTATGTGGGCAAAAAGATTCTGTTGGCGACACCTCTGCTTCGCTGGTACCTAACCAAAGGGTTAGAAGTCACCTGTATCTACCAGGTGCTTGAGTATACACCCGTGACGTGTTTCAAGCAGTTTGAGGACACTGTTTCGAACGCGCGTCGACAGGGTGATACTGATCCTGCCTACGCCATTACCAGCAAGACCATGAAACTGCTAGGTAACGCGGCTTACGGCAAGACATTAACCAATAAGGCGAAGCATGTGGATGTCTCGTACACGATGGGCGTGGGTACCTCTGACCAAATAAACTCACCCCGCTTTAGGAAAATGACGTTAGTGACGGACGAGATTTTTGAAGTAGAGAAACTGAAACAGACTATATGTTTGGACCTCCCCGTTCAGATAGGATTTTTCGTCTACCAATACGCTAAATTACGCATGTTAGAATTTTACTACGACTGTTTAGATAAATTTGTAGATAGGTCAGACTTTCAGTTGTGCGAGACGGACACAGACAGCCTTTACTTGGCCCTTAGCGCGAATAACTTAGCGGACGTTGTTAAGCCCGCTTTGCGACAGGAATTTTATAGCTCCTACCACCAATGGTTCCCCGCCGAAGTATGTCCCGACCATAGACCCGACTTTGTAGCTAGCGAGGGTAAAACGCGCGCCCTTTGTCAGAAATGTCGCGAACAAATATTATTCGACAAGCGGACACCGGGCCTTTTTAAATTAGAATACGAAGGCAGAGGGATGGTTTCCCTCTGTAGCAAGACATATCACTGTTTTGGTGACTACGACAAAACCACCACCAAAGGCTTGAACAAACACCACAACAAAGTTGACAAACACACTTTCTTAGACGTCCTCAACACACAACAGGCACAGGGTGGGAAAAATATCGGGTTCCGGGCACACAAATCCTCCATCTACACATATGAACAACACCGCAACGCCCTATCTTACTTTTACATAAAACGACAGGTACATCCCGACAACGTCACCACCTCACCCCTCAACATTTAAACTGTCTGTACACACAACACCTCTATTTCTTACGACGTGACAACCCCCCTGCCTCAAGGTCTGGCCTGTACCCCTGTGATAATGTATAAAAAATCTGTGATATACATACATCTGCCTATATAAATATGTATTATTGTACATTCATATGTGAAAATATCAATGTTTGATAATGATAAAAAATACTGTTTTTCATATATAATTGTATATTCATTTGCTACAAAATTACTGCATAATGTATTACGTTAAAAAATACTATATATATTACCATATATGTTTTTGCTAATACAAAAAACACTATTGAATATAAAATAAAAACTATATTAACTAAAACGCTTTTTTGTTACCTATATATCGTCTAATTGTTTGTCTAAATGTTTGTATAACTGTTGTAATATAACTGTTGTTTGTCTAAATATAACGTATACATATTGTCTAAATATATATCTTCCTATTGTCTTCCTATTATCTAAAAGTCTAAATGTTGTTTGTCTAACACAACCACTACCTAAGTTGGCTATACTAATAACAACAATATATAAAAAACCACCATCTTGCAACATTTTCCTTATATAAACATCGTCTTCTTGTTATCACAAGTCCGCCATCTTGCCCCGCCTCTTCTTGTTATCTTCCCCTTGTTAGCTCAAATCCGCCATCTTGCCCCGCCTCTTCTTGTTATCTTCCCCTTGTTAGCTCAAGTCCGCCATCTTGCCCCTGCAGCGCTCCTGCAGAATTTTTGCTATATAAAAGTCATGCTCCTGCAGGTGCTCCTGCAGCGCTCCTGCAGAATCCTAACTGTTTCCGCCATTCCCTACTACTCATGTTGTGCAAAAAGAGGACAATTTCGACATTTCCTTCTCTGTAACCCTCCAGCATTCCACACCATACAGAAGCACAGAAAGCACACAGCTCTGATAGAATCTTTTTTTTGTGCTTGTGCTGTACTGAGAGGACTTCCAGATGTTGTTTATACTAAAAAAGGCTGTTCTTGCGTTGTTCATTCTGTTATTGATGTCTTCGCTTGCTCCGCTGTCTGGTGTTAGTATGCATCCTAGGTATGTGAAGGTGTCTGTGTTCCAGTTTGTGATTCCTTACTGATATGGGCTCAAGGTTGCTCACATTGAGCGTCATTACCTCTGTATTCTTTAGATTGATGTTCAAGCCCACCTGCTGGCTATACAAGTGTACTTATTAAGTCTATCCGTCTTTTTCTGGATGTATTGATGTGAATGTGCTAGCAGTGCAATAACATCTGCATATTCCAGATCTTAAAATGTAGAAAATGTAGTCCATCTTATTCCTCTTGGTCTGCCCTCTAGTGTGTGGCGCATCACTTAGTCTATGACTGTTGAAAATAGAGTGGTTGATAAGGGGCATCCCTGTCGTACTCCTGTTTTCACCTCAAAGGTTAGGTTGCTCTGCCCAACGCTACACTTAAAGTTGGCATAGAGGCTTTTTATGTTTGACACTATGCAGTTTGGAATTCCATACGCCCTCAGTATTTTCCATTAACTGTCCCTATGTATACTGTTAAAAGCCTTTTCAAAATCAACGAAATTAATGTACCGCTGTCTTTGCCCTTCTGAGCCTTATAACACATAAGGAAGGGAAACCCGAGGCCTGTAAACAGTAAATAAATATTAGACAAACATAAAGGTATGTTTTTAGGCACTCGTAAGAAATAAAGAAGTAGAACACTAGACAACAGAAAAACAACAGACGTGAGTGGCTTACCCAGGACTCGAGCCCAGGACCTTCCGAGCGACAACCCCGCCTATGCAAGCGAATCACACTATCCTCTCTGCCATCTAGGCATCACTAAAAATGATGCTTCGATGACGTGTCATTAGTGCGAACCGCAAGCAATAACACCGGAAATTTACCACGGGCAGTCCAACCTATTAATGACGCAATCACTTCTGAGCAATGCTTTATAATGTTCCTGAGAGTAAATACGTGATTTACACATTTTCTGTTCTTCCTAAATCATGCTTGTTCTTTCTTCTGTTTGTGTTCTACTGCTTTTGAAATTCTCTGTATAATTATCCTGCCTAGTATTTTGCTGGGAACTGAGAGAAGAGTGATTCCTCTCCAATTATTGCAGTCTGCAAGATCTTCCTTCTTTGGCAATTTGACAATTTTTCCTTTGTTCCACTACGTTGGTGTTGTCCCTGTTTTCCAGACTTGTGCAAATAGTGGTTCTAATAGTTCTGCTGCTAGCTCAGAGTCTGTCTTAAATAGCTCTGCATTTAAGTTATCATGGCCAGGAACTTTTCCATTCTTTAACCCTTTGATTGCTGTGATGATTACTTCTTTTCGTGGAATGTCTGTATTAACATGTAGATCGTTTTCAGCCTCAGGAACATTCAATTGTGTCTCTGGTTGTTCCTTGTTCAGAGTTTCTCTGAAATAATCTGCCCATCTTGTATCCTGTCCCTCCGCTGTCGTGATGAGATTTCCTTGCTTATCTCTTACCAAGTGACCATCTTTAAGACTAACTTCTCATCACAATCGTTTTTAAAACTTTTTTTTAATCATAATTCATTTTCGAAAACCTTATTAAACTTAAATGATTATAAAATCTTTTATTTGTAATTATACAAATTTAACTTTGATTCAATCATTTTAAATGTACTGCTTGTTTCTCTCAGTCAATTTACTAAACACACGCTATACAGAGCTATACCAGCTATTTAATTGTATCCACAATAGTTATCCTGTTTACGCACTAGTTAAATTTCCTCCGCAATAGTTAACTTGTATCCGCAATAGTTAACTTTTATCTGCAATAAGTAACATGTTTCTGCAATAGTTAACTTTTATCTGCAATAGTTAGCTTTTATCCACGATAGTTAACTTTTATCTGCAATAGTTAACATTGATCCGCAATAGTTAACTTTTATCTGTAATAGTTAACTGTTATCTGCAATAGTTAACATTTATCCACAATAGTTAATAACTCCCTTGGGGACGACTTATTGACATTATAATCTCACCTGAAACATCGGTTTACTGTATAACCTTTAACTGGTTGAATTTGTTTTGAGTTTTATTTGTCCTTGTATTAAAATAATGTAATACATTAACTAGTGCGTAAACAGGATAACTATTGCGGATACAATTAAATTATTATGATCATAGTTAATTATTGCGTTTAAAAATAAATACTTCATTTATGAAACAAGCAAGTGTGACGTCCCATTTTTCTAAACACCCCTCCCCTATCGTCACAGAACGTCACAAAATTAGGACACTCTCCTCTTTCTGCGTGATGCCTTATATTTTTCCTTGTTTTAAAATAATGTAATACACATGCTGAAAAACAAAAAAAGCAGACTAAATAAACTGTATTGTATTCTCGTATATACCATTGTTTACAAATAACTTTTTATAAGGGCATCATTTTTGACCACATCAATCATTCAATACCCTTTAGCTCTCCAAGGAGAATCGACCTTCAACAAACGCATGCCAAGTCCTCTTGTCACGTGCCATCAGCTCTAACTGATAACTTAAACTGACCTGTCCATGTTTGTTGAAGTTTTTGTGATTTAACTTTTTTTTTTTAACAGGATGGGGAACAGGCATATGTCCAAATCTCTTCATATGACGTCACACAATTTTGTCATTTTTTTTTAATTGTCACATTTCGTCACAAAACTCAAGACCACCCACCTCCGCTGTTTGCGACTTCATCAATTCCCCCCCCCCCCCCCTCCCCTAATTTTGTATCTCTGCGTTTAAGAAAGAAAGAACACAATCGAATAAGCTACTACTGATGAGTGTGACCGTGGCACCGATAAAATGACTGCCGAACATTTGCTTCAAATGGGGCCCAACATATGAGGAACAGACAAAACGCATATGGCCATCACCAGTACCATTCCTGGAGAAAATCTACGGAAATATCAACAGCCTCAGGCTGACCACTGCGACCTTTGAACTTATTCAAGTTGACATCTGAGGGTGAACGAAGAAGAAGAAGAATAAGTTAGTTAACTAGTCATCATCATCACCATCATTATCATCATCACCATCATCACCACCACCATCATTATCATCACCCTTCAACTTTCTAAGGTGCATATACTTTATGCCATGTCTTATGCTTGCAGGCATATCTGGAGTCATCCTCATATGACCACCAACTAGACACAACGCTACAATATAGATATGTGGAAGTGAACCTCTGTCTGTGATGTCAATTACTACCTCAGTGATTCTTGAATTCATCCACATACTTCTAGGGATTCCATATGTGGTGAAACTTGATGAGAACTCAGCCTTGCACACTAAGTTTGGAGAAGTCGCTTGAGCCCCAGACGTAATTCTTTGGCATTGACCTGGTTGACTGCATGCAGGAGGATCTCACTATGGACCCAGTGATAGGCAGGGGGAGCTAAGAAGTGGCTCTGTGATCACGCGACAATTCTTTGGGACAGCCCAGAACCAGATCACATTATTTTAGCTCTGTAAAGTTTGAGAGCCCCTCCCCCTTGGATAGCGGAAAATGCACAGTATGCCACGTGCTTTTACTAATAGCTTGGGATCAGCTGCGATGATCCTTTAAATGCAAGCCAAGCTGGAGAAACTATAGCTCATGACTTCAACTTATCATATGTCAGAATGGCAGAACTGTCACAGTAAAAGCTTACATATACAGTCTAGATAAATCACAGGAGTCTTCAACTTGGTAGTGGCTGCAAAAGTGCGAGAAGCTCAGCCAGTCCTAATTAAACAACAATGCCATGTCATCCTGACCTATGTCCCTAGGTCAAGGTCTTTCCATATCATCTTCACGTCTGTCTTGAGTTATCTTCTCCTAATATTCCTTGATCGTCCTCTGTCTCTGTTACCATGGTGATATGTGACCAAGTCTTATATTCAATCTTTACATTTTCCTGTGTCATACGTCAGCCCTCTCCTGTGCCCTTCTTTCTATTTCTTGTCACCAGCTCTATATAGTACTTTTTTCGCTTTATCTAGTCATTGTCATTCAACCCGGTTGACCTGACCGTTTGACTTGTTTAACCTTCTTTGTAGCGTATAGACTTGTTTCGATTACAGGACAGGCTACAGGATTAAGAGTAGCCGCTAAGATTATTGAAGTGTAAAACTCTAAAATACTACAGGAAGCCGAACGTTTAGGAGTTTCCTCTTGTGAAATAGTAGAAGTATTCAGTACGCTGTACCTTCATCTACTCGAGGGATAGCTGCACCGTTACCTATTTGTAGTAAAGTACGGCCTTTTCTGTGCATCGAGTATGTGTATTAATTCATCTGATAGTGGAGCATGTTGTAATGTGTATATTGTGTCATTGTTATCTGTATTTGACAAGTATAAGTTGCTTGTGGGTGTATATTTGCACATGGACTGGCTACGTCATCACTTAAAGGAACTTACCACATAAACCACAACTGCAAGAGCTATCAATTGCTTTTTGCGGGTTTCATCTCGAGGAACCAACAGCAGAGGTACCCCCATGATCCACAGGGAGCAGGGAGTTTATGGTGATGTACTCGTGTATATATTTATTATATCAATATTCTAGTACGTTTTCTATATATATATATATATATATATATATATATATATATATATATATATATATATATATATATATATATATATATATATATATATATATATATATATATATATATATACAATGTTGCAATTGTCATCTTCCGCTGTCCAAAAGCACTTGATGGTCCAGATGTAATGCTCAGGGATATGGGCAAAACTCTGAGAAAGATAAAGTGGTAGATGGAAGCAGAGGTCGCCTGGTGTTATATCAGGAGACCCGATACTTAGCAGAGACATTTGTCTTTTTCAGTTTTTTTTCAAAGTTACATGACGTCAACGCTATACACCGACAACAGATGGGTCCTGAGAACACAAATTGGCCCCAGTTCAGCCCAAAAAAACAAACTAATGAGGTGAACGCTAAATAAGTTAAGGTCCACGATGAATCCTAGAAATAAAATAAACCCTACAGGGTTGTCTTCACTGTTCTAAAATAGAAACTAGCACTGTTCTTCCGATGTGTGCACAGGGGAATGTGATTCTAGATACAGGAACTACAACTGAATAATTTCGTTGCGACAACTCTTGCAGTGTTGAGTGCGGGAGGGGAAAAAAGTCTTGTTTCCCGCTCAGCTGGAACGTCTATTTGGATGTAGGGGTTTACTACAAATATTGAATATGTGAGGGTCCTTGGTGTTTACTGTTTTAAGGGAGGGGAACACTTCTAGAGTTCTTGAAAAATCCGATTGTTACTAATGACGATGATGGATTTTCTATCGGCCGACTCTTTGTCAGAGTGCCAGTCCTGCACAGTCTATATTTTACCACACCACTTGGATTACCACTGTCAGGTGTTGGGAAAAATAATAATAATGTATCAGGTATACGCCACTGTTGGCTGATAAAATAGTATCCTGGATTTTACAAGTCCAGTAGGATAATTTATATTCATACAGTGTCTTCGGCTTGTACACGCTTAACCATGGAAATGGAAAAGGGAAAGAAAAGACCGCTGGTTCGTCCACTTGGGATCAGGTCTGCTAAAATACAAGGAACATTTTATGGGAACATGCTAGCACTCTATGTAAATATAAGTATGTATAGACGAGGAGACGATAGTCTCTCATCTACTCTGTCAAATCCTGACGAATTTAAAAAATACACTGTGTTTTTACCTACGCCTTACACATAGACACCGCTTGCCGCAGAGGTCGGTCGGACTGAGTCATGCGCCACGTACAAGTCATCACCTATCATTTAGTATCTAGTAAATAGTCGGTGTCTGTTTATTTGTCGTATGACATTTAAAAAAATAATAGACGCTATAATAATAATAAATAAAAAATGAAATATAACCCGTATTCTGTCCTCCCAATGCCAGTCGTTCTAACACCTCTAAGTTCGATCTGGTTAACCGTCTACACTGTAAACACAAATTATAGTCTCGTCTCTACTAAGTAGCGATAGGGAACGTGGTCTAACATTTTAATTGAATATCTGGTTATGGAAATCGCTACGCGTTATTTGATTTAATTCGCCTTACTAGCAATAAAACGATCTAATTGAAGTATTTAACTGTATGTCTAAAGTATTTAAGTGTTTAACTTTAAATGCCATCACTATAAAATACTTCTAACACTTAGCACTATTTACCAGAAATACAGAATTAAATCTCCACGAATCACTTTTTAAACAAAAATCGAAAAGAAATGGTTTAAGGCTGCGTGCTAGATTCTTCTCAAATTCTGAGTGACGACTGATAGTTGGGTTATACAAACAGTAGTTCATATATCATTACATTTTCCTTGATCTCTAATGCGTTATTTCGCGCTCCTGTGTGCTCCTGTGTGAGATAAAAAAAATTCAGAAGCAGAGATGCAAGTTCAAAGGCTTACGTCTCGGTCTTTCCAGCGGTTCTCGTCTAGAGTGGTGACCGACATCAACAGACTTTCTGTTCACTAGCGGGATTCCTTAAAGGATGCCCGTGTTCCCAGATCATAGTTTACTCAAGATTCTAGATGTCCCTGGGTAAATTTCAAAGGGCCTGTTCTGACTCTCACGTTCTGTCTGGCTGTCGAGTATTATATGATTGACAGATGAGCTCGCGTGAGTGGAACGAGGTGTAACATAGCCGGATTTGTTTCCTGCTATGACTGACAGTTCTAAGTAGATTGTAAACACAGCGTTGGCTAAAGAAAAGAAGGCGGGGACAAAAGGGTACGTTGCAGAAATAGACCGTTGGTATAATGCACGTTTAGCTAGCAAATCAGAGAGCAGCTATAAGGTTACAACAAGCTGTCAGATTACTGTAGGCTCTTTTCCAGTACACGTCACACTGACATACAGAAATCACACAGGCTGCTTTCTCTGTGCATTTTTCGATAAACAGCTGAAAATTGTAGTTCAAATAACCCCATCTTCAAATTTATCTTTATTTCTTCTGGATCCACAGAAATGGGATCTTCAGCAATCTTCATCTTGAAATCTTCAGCTTTGGATAAAGTAAGTCTTCTGGTAAACTCTTCTTCAATCAAAACATCAATTTTCTTTGCATGCTTGTCTTGTAACTTAGTGTGCTGCTGGTAAGGGGGATTTAAAAGGCCGTGTTACAGGTGGTCAAGGTATTACTTTAATTATAATCCCAATGTTAAGATGTATCTAGGTTCATAGGCTTCGTGATTTCCAGTATTATAGTCGAGTTTTCTTTCTGTCTAATATATACAATTACCAATCAGAAGTGGTTTATTTTAGGACTTCCATCCCAATCCATCCACGACTTAGTGTCTCAAAGCAGTAGGTGTCTCCCCCCCCCCCCTCCCCCCCCAACCACCCTTCACTACCCTCGTCTTTGGAACATTCTGAATGACACACAAGTTATTTTCTTTACAAGTCTTTTACCAATTTCATCTGTCTGTCTTTCATTACCATATACGGTCTTGCTTTTTCCTTTTCCAGTGTCACTTTTACAAACTCACTACTTCACAGATCTAACATTATAATCTCTTCCAAGACGTCATTTCTTTGTAATTGTTTTTCACCAGAAAGTACATCTGTCGGTAGAATTACAAAACATTCCGTGTCTTAACGTTCTGCACGATGGTCATTTCCTACATCTTATTGAGTTCTGCCATGTATTTTATCATGCCATGTTTGCGAACTCTTACCTTATAACTCTTTCATTCCAGAGTTATTTTGCACGCTGTGCCAGACTTTTTTGTGGGCAGAATTTTATAGAGTGAAGTGTTCATCTTTCAGTCTAATTTTATTTGTGAATTTTCCTTTGAACATGTACTTATCATATACCAAACTGTAGGGAAATTGATAGAGAATTGTAATATATAATGTCTTTGGTAGTATTACCACAAGTATGTTCGGTATACTTAAAACATTTTGCATGTAAAATTGAAAAACGCTAAAAAGTTGACTGTAGGATACGATCTTACCAAAGACAAATTACTGTTGCAGACAATAAAAATTTCTTTTTAGTCTTCAAACGTCAAGTTAATCCAAGTACAAAGTAAAAAAAACGTGCTTATGGCCACAATTAGTGCATTTAATGTTTTTCACACCAGTTTTTCTGTGGTCCTTTGTAAGAAAAAAATAAATTATGCAATCGTGCATTACGTAATTTTCAAACAAATAAATAAGAATAACGTCAAATAAAAACTTTTTTACTCTTGTTTAATGTTTTAATAGTATCCCTAGCTTCATCTTCTACCAAGAACTAAGTGATTAGATGTTACGGTAGGTCTAGTTTTGTTGCTTTTTGATCGGCCAGAATATGACTACGCCCACTCATCAACTAAATCTAGTTCGTCTAGCTTTTCTGCACAGATTCCGTATTTTGACAACAAACTGTGACTACCAAACAATCATCATCAATGTCAGCAATGTTTCAAAGTAGTTTGACACAGTTATTTGCTTAGGAGTCTTAGAAAATGTAAATATAAAGCGTTACATATTTCTCTAGGAATAACAACGAAAAACGCAAACACGCTAATCTTCACAAAAATTGTGATAATAACCTCAAAACACGCTCATGTGCTTATTAACTACAGTCAAATTAGTTATTTAAATAGTAGCGGAAGTCATTCTACGAGTTTTAATATATGAACTGCATAAAACGGACAATTTTTAGGGTTTTTTCATGTTTGTTTCATGAGTCATGGGAGGATCACATGATGGGGTTGTCTTCCCTTATTGCGGTGT
This sequence comes from Oreohelix idahoensis, assembly GCA_024509875.1. NCBI lineage: Eukaryota > Metazoa > Mollusca > Gastropoda > Stylommatophora > Oreohelicidae > Oreohelix > Oreohelix idahoensis. The sequence continues at coordinate 40,675 of JAMPIV010003233.1, read as the reverse complement.
CTAAGGCAGCATAATTTAACGGCACGGCCGAGTAAAGTTTGCATAGGTTTTAAATAGTTAAATTTCTTAGGACATACTGTAGGTCATAATCACCTGAAACCGGAAGATGTGACAGTTACAAAGATTTTACAATTGCAGACACCTATAACAAAAAAGCAAGTGAAAAGTCTAATTGGACTTGTGAATTTTTATCACAAGTTCATCCCTAGGTTCTCTTCCATTGCAGCTACACTTACCTAACTAACGAGTAAGGGGATGCCAAATAGGGTCGTGTGGACACAAGATTGCGAGATAGCCTTATCCAGAATCAAGAGGGTGTTCTCTAGGAAACCCATCTTACTGATGCCAGATTTACGTAAACCCTTTGTTTTGCGGACAGACGCATCTTCTGTAGGAATTGGAGCTTGTTTAATGCAAGACCACCAGAGTACCTTACATCTAGTGATGTATGTGAGTCGGAAGCTGTTGCCGGCTGAGACTAGGTACTCCACGATTGAAAGGGAGTGCTTGGCAATTGTGTGGGCAGTTTCAAAGTTATCCCGATATTTGATAGGTGCACATTTTGTATTACAGACAGACCATCGACCACTCTCATTTTTACAGTCGTCGAAATCGACAAACTAGAAATTAACTCGTTGGGCTCTCTTACTGCTGCAATAAAAATTTACTGCTTTACCCCTAGAGGGTAAGCTCAACGTTGTAGCTGACACTCTGTCTCGTTTGTAGAGTGATTGTTTTTTTCTTGGGTTTCCCTTCCCCCCCCCCCCCCCCACACGATGTTTAATTGAGTATGCAAGATATGTGAGGCCAAGAAGGATATGAATGTATACTTGGCTCAAAAGCCGGATGTTGGGTTCGTGGAGTGTGCCCATCCGCTTTCTAAAAGAAAAAAAACTTCGTTTTTTTCCCGGGGTGGGGGGGGGGGGGAGAGTAGATGTCACAGTGTTATTAGCACAGCTGTAGACTGGCGGTGCTCCGCTAAGGCGGGTACATAATGCCAGTCGGGTGTGAGAGGTGTTCTCATACACTTAACTTAACAACACGAAACTGCGAGGTCAGCAGGTCAGGGGTGAACGCAAGGGGCGTTCTGATTGGGCAGTGAAGAAGAGAGAGTAGGGAGAGCGATGAGGTTTTTGGTGATGATGGCGGACTCGATTTGTGGAATGCAAGAGGATATTTAGTTGTGAGAATATAAGGCATTTGGTTATCTGAGATTTTCATCAATGTGTTACACTTCGCTAACTACATATATTGTTGTGATTTTGTGGTGATAATTATTTGAATACATTAGACAGAGTTGGTAACACTGCTAGTGTTCGTTATTAATTGAATGTGTTACACTCCACCTCTCTCTCTCTCGTGTGTAGTATTTTCGAGGACTAAGGCATATGTGTATTTAATACAAAATACCCTGTGTCATATATATATATATATATATATATATATATATATATATATATATATATATATATATATATATATATATATATATATATATATAGATATATATATATATATATATATATATATATATATATATATATATATATATAGCCCGTCAGACCCGGCTTAGCCCTGGTCCAAGTCAGAATGGTGCAAGTCGGGTTTGGTGCGACTTGTTTTAGTACGATTCACCTGTTCTTGGTTTTTAATGTATTATTGCGATGACGTGTGCTTCTAATACTAATTTAAGTGAGGGCTTGTTTGTAGACACCATTGGTACTACAGTCACTTGGTGACAACACGATTACGTGTTCAAGTGTGCTAACTCGGGAAAATGCCATTTACAGTTGGCCATTTGAGAAGCACTCACCGCTCAAGTCGACGGCGTCCACGTGAAGCAATTGACCTTATGCTATAATAATGGTCATTGAAAAATTGACTTTCATAGGGAATTTGAGTATTTTAGAACTGAAAATAATATGCACATCATGCTTGGGATTCCAGGAAAGGAAGAAGCAAGACTGGATAACACCAAAAACATTGAACACCATAGCGATGAGAAAGGAAATGAAAAGAAAGAAAACAGAAGCGAAGTCCCACAGGGTAAAGCAACTATATAGCGAACAGTACAGTCAACTGGACAAGGACGTTAAACGCCAAACCCGAGCCAACAAAAGGAATTTCCTTGACGATCTTGCAAGACAAGCAGAAGAGCAGCACTGAGAAATGAACAAATCACAGTATACTAAATAACTAAAACCATTACGGAAAACGAGGTGTAAACAATATTACATTAGTAAGTGATAAGCCTTGCAATTGCTTCACATAAACTAATACAGATGAAAAACCTATGGCAAGGCACAAGCAAAGAAACAAAGTTACAACTGATCAGAGCATGTATATTCCCAGTGGCAACATACGGCTGCGAGACTTGGACACTCAATAAAACAGTTGCAAAAAAGATTACATCATTTGAAATGAAATGCTACAGAAGGATGTTGAGAATACCCTGGACAGAAAAAAAGACCATCAGAGAAGTACTGCACTCACTAAACGTACAGGAACATTAGCTCCTAAATACCATCGCAATAAGGAAGCTGAAATTTTTCGGTCATATAAAAAGACATAATAGCCTGGAAAAAACAGTGATGGAAGGCATGGTCCCTGGAAAAAGGGGAAGGGGTCGACCTAGACGACGGTGGACCCAGGACATCACAGAGAGTCTGAACTTGTCTTTGGCTGATGCAGGTCGACTTGCCCAGAATCGTGATGCGTTCAGAGCAGCTGTAATGGAGACAACGTTCTGGAAAGAATACGTCACATGATGAAGTGATAAGCAAGGACATCTCATCACGACAGCAAAGGCACAGGAAACAAGATGGGCAGAGCATTTCAGAGAAACTCTTAACAAGGAACCACCAGAGACACAGTTGAATGTTCTCGGGGCTGACAACGAACTGGATCGTAATACAGACATTTCACGGAAGAAAGAAAAAATCACTGCAATCAAAGGGTTAAAGAATAGAAAAGCTCCTGGCCACGATAACTTAAATGCAGAGCTATTTAAGACAGACCCTGAGCTAACAGCAGAACTACTAGAACCTCTATTTGCACAAGTCTGGAAAACAGGGACAACACCAACGTAGTGGAACAAAGGAATAATTGTCAAATTGCCCAAGAAGGAAGACCTTGCAGACTGCAATAATTGGAGAGTAATCACTCTTCTCTCAGTTCCCAGCAAAATATTAGGCATGCTAATTATACAGAGAATTTCAAAAGCAGTAGACCACAAATTGAGGAAAGAACAAGCAGGATTTAGAAAGAACAGAAGATGTGTAGATCATATATTTACCCTCAGGAACATTATAGAGCAGTGCTCAGAATGGCAGAGACAGCTGTACCATAATGTCGTTGATTTTGAAAAAAAGTTGACTATACGTCTGGACAGTCTATGGAAAATACTGAGAGCTTATGGAATTCCAAGCTGCATAAAGTCAATCACAGAAAAGCCCCTATACTAACTTTACGTGTAGCGTAGGGCAGAGCAACCTAAGCTTTGAGGTGAAGACAGGAGTACGACAGGGATGCCGCTTATCAACCACTCTATATTTAACAGTCATAGACTGGGTGATACGACAGACAACAGAGGGATGTCCAAGAGGAATAAGATGGACTACGTTTTCTACATTGGAAGATCTGGAATATGCAGATGACATAGCACTACTAGCACATTCACATCAACACATCCAGGAAAAAACGGATAGACTTAATAAGTATAGCCAGAATGGTGGACCTGAACATCAATCTAAAGAAGACATATGTCATGACACGCAATGTGAGCAGCCCCGAGCCCCTAACAGTAATGTGATGGGGCCATTAAAAACACCACAGGAGCCCCCTAAAGTTCATGTCATAGTTATGTGTTTAACACCATATATTTTTGATGTGCGCGATCCAGCGAGTACGCCAGCCCATGTGACTACTCGAAGGCCACAATAAAGCCCCAGCTCATTTGACTGTGCGACCCCTCATCGCTGGCGTGTGAAAAGTCTAACGCGCGAGAAGGGTCAGTTTGGTGAAATTCGCGGTAGAGGCAAGATGTGAGACACCCAGAGAAAGAAACCAGAGTCGATCTGTAGATGCCTTGAACACGTGAGTTAATTTAGGTAGAAGAAGAAAAAAGACATGACACGTGAGTTTAATTTTAAAGCATGTTAGCTTTAGTGTTCAGTGGCTTTTGAATTATATTCAGCGTGAATATGTTCTAATGTTAAATGAAATAGAAAATGTGTTTCCTCAGGAGATTTCTTCCAGGTCATTAGACTTAGTTTTAAAGTTATAGATGAGTGAAAATAATGTGTGGATATATTTTACTAGTGTTACGTCCAGATTGCGCCTGCAATGATACAGTAGGAACCGATTCCATTCATGAGACCGGGCAGAAATGCAAATATAGTAGGAACCTATTTCATACATGGGGCTGAAATTTAGATAATATTTGCTAGTGCCAAGATGGCAGCCAGGCCACGTGTTAAATGTGCATGAAGGTGGCGCCTGTGAGTCGACAATAACACGCTTAATTACCACGTGTTGTAGGCCTTTAATGTTATGCTATTTTATATTGGGTGAATTGACACGTGGGTGAAGGAAGGTTAATGTAATTTTCTTCAGTAATGGAAGAGATAGTTTAGGTTAAATTTTATTTCACGATAATTGTTTTATTGTGTCTGTCGACGTTAGTTAGACCTGGTTGTGTACAGTACATATTTGTCGTGTTAACTTTCTTTTAGATGTTGTATTTAGTTATAGTCATTAATATGCGTTGTAAATATGATACCCCAATTTTTGGTACGTGCAGCACATATAGACATAAACGTTCCTGTTTGCTCCTTGCGGAGCAGGGCGACACTAATGTGGCTGAATCCAATAGAAGATGGCACGAAACATTTATATGCTATGGTAGTGGTTTGTTTTTGTAGCAATTTGTTTTATATGATGAGTTCCCAATCTCATCAGTCGGCATATACGACATGCTTCAGAGTGCAGGGACACATATTTAAGTGGATTAGTTGCGAGGTGGTGGTTTATGCTCATTAATGAGAGTATTCCGTTGTACATATCGTTTAATATTATTTTATGCATATTTCATTATTATTTAGTTATTGTTATGTGTCGGATAATTTATGAGAGCACGTGGGTCCACTTGGGAACAAATTATGTCTCTTCTCGCTCCTTATGAAGCATATGGCCACCAGTGTGGCTGGCCTCCGCATGGAGAACGCACAAATCATTCAGATGCTCTTGCAGTAGGTGATTCGGTAGCAATCTGTGTTACATGGTGAGATTGCCAGCTTCATGATTAACATCATACTAGTCTGATTAGACAACATGCATCGGCTGAGTGTGTGTGCATGATAGTTGAATGTTTCAGGTAGCGTGGAAGAAGGACAGTTGACAGGTGAGAGCATGGTGTTTCTCATTATTTATGATTTTAACTAGTTGGTGCTTTGTTTGCGTTTCAGATTAGCAATTGAGCACTGGCTGGGTGTTTTGTTTGGTTAGTTACTTGTTTGATGTTTGTTCATTAGTTTGCTTTGTGGGTTTGGGTCAATGACTGGGTTGTACGAATAAATACAGCCCCTGCCTTAGAATCAGAGTTTTATTGTTGATCGGGTCGGTTGCGAGTGTGCAAGAAAGTAATCACATATCACAGCAGCATCATCATCTCTCGCGCACCCTGTCACAGTAAGAAATCAACAACTGGAACAGACAGACACCTTCACATAAATAGGATGCATAGTAACACCAGATGGCGGAGCAATCAAAGACATCAACAACAGAATGAACAAAGCAAGAACAGCCTTTTTTATTCTAACCAACATCTGGAAGTCCTCTCAGTACAGCACAAGTACACAGTTAAGATTATATCAGAGCTGTGTGCTTTGTGTGGTTCTCTATGGTGCGGAATACTGGATGGTAACACAGAAGGAAATGTCGAAATTGTCCTCTTTCCACACAACCTGCCTAAGAAACATTCTCCGAGTCTTTTAGCCGAATACTATCACTAATCAAAATCTGCTTACTCGGAGCAAGCATGAGGACATGCACACCATCATAGCTGGCAGACGCTGGAGCTGGGTTGGCCATGTCCTCAGTAGAGACCCCGATGCCATCACAAGAACAGCTTTGCTATGGACCCCTGAAGGAAAAAGAAAGAGAGGCCGACCAAAAACAACTTGGCGGAGGACTGTGGACGCCGAGATGCAAAGAATGAATCAGAGTTGGGGCACTGTACGAAGGTTGGCCTCCGACCGAGCAAAGTGCAATCAATTTGTTGCTGCCCTACAAGACGCCACTAGGCGTGATGGCCACTTGCTCATTTGATGGACGGCGGCTAAGGATCAAAGAAGAAGAAGCATTCTTTTGCGTAAACTGACATCTACTCTAAGTTTATACGATGGTTCTCACACTGGTATCCAAAAAGGGAAAACAAAGACAAAACAGTGCAATTTTGGACTGACATTTTATTATATTTATAAGAGAAAGGAATAAAATGTTGACAAATATGGGTTACATTTAGGAAAATAAATGGGATTTTGACCATGATTATTGAACACGTGTACGTGTGAAATAGACGTTGTATATGGATGATTGATAGTTTGGTATTTGTTTTTAATGAGAATATTTGTAGAAATGCATTTGTGTCGCATATCTGGGGCGTGAGAAAGAACCATTGAAAAGACTAAAACAGGCTGAAATCAGCATTTTGTCAGAATCATGAAATCCTGATATTTTCCCATAGAAACAAACAGGTGGAGGGTGCAGAATGACGGAGTATAAATACTTTTGTTAGCGCGGTCAAGTTGGAGATTTTTGGGATGTTTGATTTGAGATTTGAGATTCCGATAGAGATAGAGATTTGTAGAGAAGAGAACTAAAAATGTAAGCAGTTTGTTATAGCCTCGTTCGCTGGATTAGCCAGAGCACGGCGCTTGAATTGATAAAGTAGGAAAGATGTGTACTTTGGAAAAGATAGATTTTGTAGAGAATAGCTAATAATAATAAAAGTGAGAAGAGTATTTCTACATAATCATAACCAGAGTTAGAATAACCCTGAGGATTGAAGTGAAAGTAGACAATATAGATAGTGGTTCTCAAGCTGTTAACCAATGATCTAACCCGCCAAGGTGACTTGTGAATCACAGGCGGCTCTTAAGTCATTTTAAGGATAATATTATTCTGCATGTTTACGCTATTGAATATGTAATAAATATATATATATATATATTCACGATGTTGGTGGAGCGGTTGTAGTGAAGTGACAATACATAAAGCAACATGTATATCACCAAACCAAAGAACGGAGAATCAGACTGATCACATATGGATAATTAAGAAGTTTAGGTCATCATTGTATTATGACAAAATATGTAGAGGAGCAGATGTTGCATCAGACCACCATCTTCTGTTGGCTAAAACAAAATTAAAACTCAAGAAATGTACAACAGTCTATAGCTACAGACAACAGTATAATGTGTTATATCTAAGAAGTCAAGAAATAAGAGAACATTTTTCAATCACAATATCCAACAAATACCAAGTACTCCAACAGTTGGAAGTTGAAGCAGATACTGACGACCTCTGGCAGCAAGTAAAAAATATACAGAACGAGATATGTGAAGAAGTACTGAGAAAAAGTAATATCAGCACAATGCTTGGAAAACAACAGAAACCATTAGCAAGATACAGGACAGGAAAAACAAGTAAGCAGATTTAAACAGAAGCAAAACCAGAAGCTCCAAAGCCAAGGCTCATGAAGTGTATATAGAAGCAAACTAAGAAGTAAGAAGAAGCATCAGAAGAGACAAAGATGAATTGAAGAGTTGGCAAGGGAAGCAGAGGAAGCTGCAGCCAAAGGAAATATGAGTGACTTGTACAACAACACAAAGAAGCTAACGGTGAAACATAAGCAAGCAAATGTCCTCATCCAAGATAAGAATGATAAATTGTTTAGTAGTATATAAGAACAAATGAAGAGATGGGCAGAACATTGTGTGGAACTTCTGAGTAGACCACCTCCAACTAATCCGACAGACATCCAGCCAGAAGAAGAGGAGCTACAAATCAGCAGTAAAAGACCACGTAGAGAAGAAATAAATAAAGCCATAAGGCTTATGAAAGATGGAAAACCAGCTGGTCCAGATGGCATTCCAGCAGAGGAAATAAAAACAGATATTGGTACCTCTACAGAGATATTATACACACTAATTAGCAAAGTCTGTGAGAGAGAGAACAAATTCCAGCAGAATGGAAGGAAGGTTATCTTTTCAAGTTGCCTAAGAAGGGAAATTTACAAGAATGAACATATTACAGAGTGACACAGGGTATTTTGTATTAAATACACATATGCCTTAGTCCTCAAAAATACTACACACGAGAGAGAGAGAGAGAGGTGGAGTGGCACGCATTCAAATAATAACGAACACTAGCAATGTTCCCAACTCTGTCTAATGTATTCAAATAATGATCACCACAAAATCACAACAATATATGTAGTTAGCAAAGTGTAACACATCGATGAAAATCTCAGATAACCGAATGCCTTATCTTCTCACAACTAAATATCATCTTGCATTCGACAATGCGAGTCGGCCATCATCACCAAAACCTCGTCGCTCTCCCTTCTTCACTGCCCAATCAGAACGCCCCTTGCATTCACCCCTGACCTGCTGACCTCGCAGTTTCGTGTTGTTAAGTTAAGTGTATGAGAACACCTCTCACACCCGACTGACAATATGTACCCGCCCCCAGCGGAGCACGGCCAGTCCACAGCTGTGTTAATCACACTGTGACATCTACTCTCCCCCCCGGGGAAAAAAAACCAAACAAAGTTTTCTTTTTTCTTTTGGAAGGCGGCTGGGCGCACTCCAAACACCCAACATCCAGCTTTTGAGCCATGTATACATTAATATCCTTCTTGTCTTCACATATCTTGCATACTCACTTAAACATCGTCTGGGGGGGAAAAAAACCAAGAAAAAAACAAGCATTCTACAAACGAGACAGAGTGTCAGCTACAACGTTGAGCTTACCCTCTAGGGGTAAAACAGTAAATTTGTACTGCTGCAGTAAGAGAGCCCAACGAGTTAATTTCGAGCTTGTCGATTTCGACGACTGTAAAAATGAGAGTGGTCGATGGTCTGTCTGTAATACAAAATGTGCACCTATCAAATATCGGGACAACTTTGAAACTGCCCACACAATTGCCAAGCACTCCCTTTCAATCGTGGAGTACCTAGTCTCAGCCGGCAACAGCTTCCGACTCACATACATCACTGGATGTAAGGTACTCTGGTGGTCTTGCATTAAACAAGCTCCAATTCCTACAGAAGATGCGTCTGTCCGCAAAACAAAGGGTTTGCGTAAATCTGGCATCAGTAAGATGGGTTTCCTAGAGAACACCCTCTTGATTCTAGATAAGGCTATCTCGCAATCTTGTGTCCACACGACCCTATTTGGCATCCCCTTACTCGTTAGCGAGGTAAGTGTAGCTGCAATGGAAGAGAACTGAGGGATGAAGTTGTGATAAAAATTCACAAGTCCAATTAGACTTTTCACTTGCTTTTTTGTTTTAGGTGTCTGCAACTGTAAAATCTTTGTAACTGTTACATCTTCCGGTTTCAGGTGCTTATGACCTACAGTATGTCCTAAGCAACTTAACTCTTTAAAACCTATGCAAACTTTACTCGGCCGTGCCGTTAAATTATGCTGCCTCAGACACTGCAATAGGAAAGATAACCCCATCATGTGATCCTCCCATGACTCATGAAACAAACTGATGCGTGATGCCATATGATGATGGATGGTATCCGCATGTCTGGTTTTGTGTAGTGTGCAGATGTGTTCAGTCAAAACAATGTTCATACAAAAATAACAGGGCAATCCACATAGGACGTCAGTAAACTCACGACGTATAAAGTCAATGATTCTTGAAACAGCCGTTGACGTTTTTCTTCATTATTTATTGTGGACGCCACAGTGACAAAATGGTTACGCGAATATGTAGACACATCAAACAGTCATTATCACAGCAACATTCAATACAGCAATAGACGGTAGACAGCATTACAATGATGAGTCAGATGCATGTTATATTTCATAGTGCTGTAAATGTAGTCAGGTGAAAAACTCCATCCTTTTCTATAACAGCCAGGAGATAACCAGATGTATGAGATCAGTTCACTCTCCTTAGTCTGACTTCAGCAAGACAGACACGTCTGCCGAAGTATAAATAATGTCCTCAAAAATATCCTCTAGATAACAAAGGTTTTTCAAACCTAGTTCAGGTAACCAAGTAGCAAGTAATAGTCCTTGGGACCTGCATCAACCGATGCAGCACAATACAGCGACATGTGAGCTGGGAAAAAACATCTCGTGACGACGACTTTCGAAGACAGGCTATGAACCAGAAATCGTTCACGACCAAAAATCGATAGAGTTAATGAAAAAGTCAATTTACCTTGCTTTCATGAAATACACAGAAATATCACGCCTCCCGGCATGTGGGAAACACTAGAGGTATTATCTCGAATAAACGAAATATCCATTAAGAGGACTACACATCCCTGACAGAACAAAAAATAGCGGAGATCCCCTCTTCAACGAGGCATCTCTTTCGCCATTCCAAATCGCTCACTCCACTAGTGGTGGGCGGAAACCGATCGACCAAAAGCAAGACAAGTCATGCGCAGTCCAGCGCAAAAAATGACCACAGCTCAAAAACTCAACTGCATTCGATACCAACGCGAGAAGACAAATGCTTACCGAGAAAAGTGACTATAAATTTCAAGCAGTTGTTGCCCTTGCGTTATAAAATAGATATTGTAAAAAACGATGTTGCGAGAATTTATCACGCAACACAAACATATATCGTCGATATATGTAATAATATCTGAACGATGTCCTAACAATCTTCTCATCATCCTCACAAATGTGGCGGGCGCGTTACTAAGCCAAAGCACATGACATTGAACTGAAACAATCCTTTGGGGGTGCTAAATGCAGTTAGAGGTTTTGCAGCCTCCGCGAGGGGTACCTGCCAATAGCCTCTAGACAGATCTAGTTTGCTGAAATATGTAGCGTGGGTGAGTTGTGTTAACAGATCTTCCTGATTAGGTATTGGTTCAGTGTCAACGACGGTGATGCTGTTCAATCTCCGAAAGTCAATGCATATACGAAGAGATGCGTTCTTCTTGCGAACCACAACCATTGGAAAAGAATATAGTGAATCAGATGGAGAAATGATCCCCAGTCGTTGCATGTCACCAATTTCTCTCTCTACAGCTGATTTGAAATGCATGAGCAATGGATACGGTTTTACCCTAATAGGCTGATCACATGTCAGAGTGATATCATGACAAATCAGGTCTGTCCGTCCTGGCAGATCTGTGAGAACATCCTTAAATTCTGCTAATATAATCTGTACTTCCGACTTTTGTTCTACTGTTAGGTCATCCCCGATTCGCACCATATTCCATGACTCCGAAGGAACCAGGGGTACGAGGGATAACTGGATATTCCCTTCACCTTTTTCATCTCCCGTGTCATCAATGACTGCCGTACATGCCACTGTTGCTTCAGTCTGTGCTGCCCTTGTGACTGCTTTCAATGACTCAGGTCGTTCTACATATGGCCTCAGCATATTCACATGAAATACCTTCTCCTTATTTCGGACCGAAATTAGGTAATCGACATCTGTTATTTTTTTTAACCACCTTGAATGGTCCTTGCCACGTAATGCTCAAGCGATCCTCTTTAGCTGGTAAAAGTAGCCAAACTTCCTCACCTGGAACCAGGGATACTAGTTTGGAGTTCCGATTTGCGTACTTCCGATACCGTGATAACGACCCGGCCAAAAAATCACGTGCCACCAAACAAGATTTTACAATACGTTCTCTGAGGCTCACTACATACTCATAACTCGTAACTGAGGTGCTATTTGCCCATTTTCCAGTTAATAAATCCTTCAATATGTGCATCGGCTCCCTTGGGTTTGCCCCATACAGTAATTCGAAAGGGAAAAATCCTGTACTCTCTTGGGGAGCCTCCCTATAGGCAAACAGGACCGCTGGGAGTAACCTATCCCATTCTTGCGGAGATTCTGCGGTCACTTTTGCCAGCATGTGTTTTAATGCACCGTTAAAACGCTCGCACACTCCGTTTGACTGAGGGTGATATGGACTCGTGAATGTTTGGGCAATAACTAACAGTCCAGTGATTTCTGACATCTCCTTCGAAATGAACTGACGGCCCCTATCCGATAATATCTCTTCTGGAAATCCAAACCTGCAAAACAACATCTGCAAAGCCTCTGAGACTGCTTGTGAAGTAATACTCTTCATCGGCACAGCCTCCGGCCACCTGGTGCACAAATCTACCATTGTTAAAATGAAGCGATATCCCCTGTCTGAAGTGACCGAGAGGGGGCCTATAATATCAATCGCTACTTTCTGGAAAGGTCGTACTGACAAGTCCGTAACCTGCACTGGAGCTTTGGGAGTTCTGCCTTTATGCCTCATCTGTTGGCATATCTTACAGGACCTACAATATAGTTTAATGTCCTTGCTAAACAATGGCCAATAGAATTGTGACAGCACCCTCTGGCGCGTTCTAGCCACACCCATGTGTCCCGCGAAAGTGGAGTCATGTGCAACCTCTAACACATTTGCTCTAAAACTACATGGTACCACTACTTGGCGCTGAGTTTGTACTCCCTTAGCGACACACCTAGTGAGAACATTATTCTTGAGCTCGAACCAATGTCTGGCCAGCTTCGTGCACTTTACATCACCTCTCTCGGCAAAGTTGTAAAATTTACGCAATGATCCGTCTGACCGTTGGTGCTTGATAAAGTCAGACACCTGTGTATCTTGACTTCCAGTGACCAATTCCAATGTCTTAGCTTCATGATGCGTCGCTTCTAATACGTCATCTGCCTTTGACTGTGCCCTAGTAATCACCGCATTGGCCATAAGCACACGATTGTCCATCCATTTCCTAATGTCCATCTGCGTACATTCCTGCACACCTTGCTCGTTACCCACAATCAAATCCGCTATCGGTGCTTCGAGTACACAGGCCTGTACTCTACCAGATATGAAGGGTGTGTCCACCTCAATAATGGCCAGAGGGTAATACTCAATGTTACCCCCGAAAGTGACGCATCTTGCTGTTTTACCTATCAAACATGAGTCGTCAATGCAGGATCTACGAACTCCTATAGTTGTGCACCCCGTGTCTCTCAACACAGACACTTCCTGCTTTTGCACAAATATTGGATGCAATTCCAAATGACCATTTTCTTCAAGAGAAGAGAGACAAGGCAGAGTGTGACCACAGATAAGCATAGGCTTACCGTCTGGTTCAAATAATGGCCTACACCTTCGCAATTCTCATTGTTGAAGGTTTCTAATATGCAATCCGAATTCACTCGTTCTGAATTATTAGCACAGACCTTTGCCAAATGTCCTGTTCCATTACAAAGACTACAGTGTAGCTGAGTATTGCTATCCTTTTTCGGACTATTGTTTGGAGAGTGTCTGACTACTCGGTCTGACTCCTTTTTCTCAAAGGATTTGTTTCTTTGGTAAGGTGAGCTTTTGCGAAATCGTCTTTGTTCCTGCTCGTTTGGCGCATCTATCTGGATCTGATTCCGCGGGTACCTATCTTGTCTGTCTCCAGTATATCTGTATTGATTTCTATCAGATTGATAGTTAAATTTCTTCCTCGGTGATCTATGGTCCCGATAATTGTCATACCGTGCAGGAGATCTGTCTCCTCGAAAGTAGGGTCTATCATAATTAAATCTTCTGGGGCCAAATCTATCGGTACTCTTCGATCTATGTTGATTGTAAGGTTTTCTAGTAATCTTTCCTATACTCGCTGAGAAAGTCTCAGAGATACTCTCCCTGTGTATGACCTTTCCTGGATGCGCGGTCACGTATTGGTGTCCTAATTCTGACATCGTACCGATGTTTTTGAGCTTGCGTTCCTGGAAAAACGCAATAAGCTCAGATGAACACGATGACAATACCTTGTCCCGTAACATAAGGTCGAAAAGCCCATCAAAGTCTTTAGTAATACCTTCCATCTCAATCCATCGATTTAATAGCTGAGTAATTTTCGCAATGAAATCCTCAAAATCCTGATTGACGCTTGGTCTCACGTCTCGGAAACGAGCCCGATACCCTTCCGCCGTTAGACGAAATTTCCTTAACAACCTCTCCTTGACTATGTCATAATTTGCTCTGTCGGTTAAAGGGATACTATACACAGTTTCTAACGCAGATCCTGAAAGCAAATTTCCCAGCAGAACAGGCCATTCCTCCTTCTTTATCTTCCAAACCAAAACTTCTGCTTCAAAACGTTCTAAATACACGTCCATACTGTCCAAATCTTGATTAAAATTGGGTAACCGTAGTCTATAGGGACGTGAGAATTCTTTCCCACCTGAATCCTGCTTCCTGGATTCATTATCTAGCTTCTTTAGATTTATTTCTCTGTCAGCTTCAATTTTCTTCAACTCTTTCTCTGCTTCTATCTTCTTCATCTCTTTCTCTGCTTCTATCTTCAATTTCTGGAATTCTCTCTCCTCACACCGTTCCATTCTATCATTTTTCTGTTTTTCTTTCCATTTTTTCTGCCCATTCCTGTAGAGCAGGGCATGTTAATGCTAGCTCTTTACCAACCTCAACAAATTCTAAGAGGCTAGCCATCGTAACGTAATGTAATTAAATTAAAATTTCTTAAAGCCGTACTCAGTGTACCAAAAAAATGCCTTCAGTATTCCCCACTGGAAAATTATCAGATATTGTACTAAAAAAAGGATCAAAATTATCTGTAATGCCTAGTCAGAAATACTGACTGTACCAATCAAATAGGTGTATTCAGTATAATGGTGTGAAGTTATTCAACAGCATAATTTGCTGTAACCATGACACCCATAATATTTAAGCAGTGAAACTAAACCCCACTACAATATACTTAATGGCATAAACATACATGTGATTCTCAACCAAACCAGAAAATTACGTCTACACAAGCAAAAATACCCAACCTACTCTTATGCTATCGGTACTGGAATTGAAATTGAGATACACTTCACTACAACAAAACAAACATAAATATAAACAATGATGACAATAATGAAGATGATCAAGACGACCTTACTACACGAACGAACACGACAGTACGGTGGAATAAGAAAAAAAATCCTCAGACAGCAGCAGATGTCTAATTATAAACCGTAGCTGTTAACAAATGAAAACAAGAGTTTGGGAAATTAACATATGTACATGATAGTAAGAAGAATACAAGAGAATACTCCAATTAAACATGACAAAGAGACACTATTACACATATGACACCGTGCAAACAAACCCGAACTGCACCACTAATACACTAAAATGTGCAACGTGAATTATGCAGGGCAGCCAATAGGGTCAGCTCTATGTGCCCGTGCTCCGGCACACAATTCACCTAGCAACAGTCCTAAAGAACAGTTTAGCATACTCTCTTTCCGCAATGCAAAAGAGAAAATCCTTAACCCACACAACAACCAAATGACACCAAAATTATACTTCTACGAAGACACAACAAAATCCTACAATAGACAATGAAGTGACCAAAGGTAGTATGCTGCAACACCACACCAGTTGGATGATGTACTCCCCAACCAAATGGAAAAGAGGTCACAGGAGAATGATTACTAATTATATAATATTATAAAGTAGAAAGGTACTAAAAGAAAAATAATTGTCCAATAATATATAATAATAATAATACTACAACATAAAAAAATTAACTATAAATCAATTAAATTGATGATCTCCGAAGGTCTGGGTTCCTGATGATGACGTTGATATCTACAGCACTTTAGTCACTAATGATCCAATGGTCCACACAACGAACGACACGTTACAAAGTTACGTAAAGTTACAAATATTGTCAATTAGGATGACCCCTGAGTAAGGCACAAAGTCCACACTTGTCACCAGATAGTGCCTTGTCTTCCCTGAAATCTCACAGGGATGTCAAGCAAAAAGTCAGACCACACGCATCAAAGTTATACCACAACTGTATACTAGCTCGTCGTCAGCACAAGGCGAAGATTTGCCAGCTCCACTCCAATAACATCTCACGAGTTCATGAAAGATACCACCGTTTGCAAAGGTGTAGTGCAGCCTTCTACGTGAGAACAAGTTCAGTACAGTTTATGATGATGGACTGCAGTGTTTTGTATAAGGCAAAGATCGTAACGTAAATCTAGTACTGTTCAGCTTCTGGCAACCTCCGTAACGACCGTGTGTAAAATGTTGATACTGTAATGCACCAGTTCCCGTGTTCGGCATGCACCCAGTTCCACAAGAAGACTCAATCACTTGATTTCTACAGGTACGTCGTCTCCTGAGCCAGTAAACACTGTGTAGTGGCAACACTGTCCCACTGTTGGCTTTCAAACGGCGCTGCAGCGGCCTCTAGTCTTGACTAGTCAGACGCTGAAATGAATGCTACCCAGGCTGCCATCAACTTGTTCGCCCAACCTGTACTAGCAGCAACATCTTCGTCCTCTCAGCCCTGCAGACAACAAAATTAATGTCAACGAACCTGCCACCACCTGGTTCACACCGCAGACGTTGGCCGACAACGGCGTCGTTTTCTTAACCAGAAGAGTGCTCAATGTCGCCCTGACATTTTGTTAGCACTGACACAGCGTACTGTTCATAATAAATCCCCCACTTCACTGTGTATCGCTAATCCGTGACCCGTGACTCACTATTCAAAAAAAAAGTACCTGAGAACTACGTGACTGAAAAAACAGGCCTACAGTGTATGTGAAATAAAATAGATTTCTGACCTGGCGCTGCATTGACGTGCCAAGATAATCAAACATGAGGACCCAAATACGAGCTTCCCACCTGACACAGGGTATTTTGTATTAAATACATATATGGCTTAGTCCTCAAAAATACTACACACGAGAGAGAGAGAGAGAGAGGTGGAGTGGCACGCATTCAAATAATAACGAACACTAGCAATGTTCCCAACTCTGTCTAATGTATTCAAATAATGATCACCACAAAATCACAACAATATATGTAGTTAGCAAAGTGTAACACATCGATGAAAATCTCAGATAACCGATTGATTTATCTTCTCACAACTAAATATCCTCTTGCATTCGACAATGCGAGTCGGCCATCATCACCAAAACCTCGTCGCTCTCCCTTCTTCACTGCCCAATCAGAACGCCCCTTGCATTCACCCCTGACCTGCTGACCTCGCAGTTTCGTGTTGTTAAGTTAAGTGTATGAGAACACCTCTCACACCCGACTGACATTATGTACCCGCCCCCAGCGGAGCACCGCCAGTCCACAGCTGTGTTAATCACACTGTGACACAGAGGAATAATGTTATTATCAGTGGCAGGAAAAGTATTAAACAGAATCATCCTTGAGAGATTAAAAGAGTTCATAGACAAGTAACTGAGAGATGAACAAGCAGGTTTTCGACAAAACAGATCCTGTACAGACCAGATCGCTACATTGAGAATAATAGTTAAACAAAATCTGGAATGAAATTCACCGCTATACATTGGATTCGTGGACTTTGAAAAGGCATTTGACAGTGTAGACATATAATAACTTTGGAAATTGATGAGGCATTATGGAATTCTCATGAAGCTCATTAACTTAATAAGGAAGACCTATGAAGACATGACATGCAGAGTTCTTCATGAAGGACAACTTACAGAACCGTTTAGGATTAGAACGGGAGTGAAACAAGCATGCCTCTTGTCTCCATTTCTTGTCTTACTAGCAATAGATTGGCTAATGAAAACATTAACATCACACAACAGGAATGGAATCCAGTGGAACCTGACTAAACAGCTTGATGATCTGGATTTAGCAGATGACTTGGCTCTTCTGTCTCATAACCATAATCAGATGACTTGGTACTTCTGTCCCATAACCATAATCAGATGAGTTGGCCCTTCTGTCTCATAACCATAATCAGATGACTTGGCTTTTCTGTCCCATAACCATAATCAGGTGCAAGAGAAAATGAAAATTCTCGATGAGAGGTCACAACAAGTGGGCCTGAAAATACGTAGGGAAAAGACAAAAGATTATGAGAATATAAGCAAGAAATGATACCAAGATTGAATGTGAAGAATATAAAAAGCAAGAGGTCCTTTCATTGCATTTTCGCTGTTTTCTTGCTTCCTGATGGAATCTGTCTCTACTTTTGTGCTTTCTAGAATAGATCAATCTAAATGTTACTTTATGACTCATATGACTGTCAAATACATTCTATATACACCACAGTGTTTGTTTCATCATTACATAGTCTATTTGTAGATGGGTTAATTTGGTGTTGTTTGAAAACTGAATAGTAGCCCAACACTGAGCTACTTATCTGAAACAAAGTCCTTCCTAGGCCTCGGACATCAGTATGATTGGATAGAACCCCACCACTGCGGGTCCTCCACTCGTCAAGATGACACAGTTAATACTGGCAAAGGCTCTGACAAACCTGAGCATCTAATTGCTGACTTGGTCACTAGAGATTGTGTATGACACTCAGGGCAGGATATAACTTGAAACAATATATACAACCTACGTAGTATCGCTCAATGTTTCCTTAGCCAGTTAGGAGGTAATATGAGGCAGTTCAGACAAGCTGTGGTTAATTACAAGATACATAGTATGTCATGAATAACACAATTCGTTCACGTTCTAGCACAATAGTTCAGTAATTCCCTTGTTACAGTTCTGTCCATGATTTGTTTCAATAAAATCATATAGGCCTTATGGTAATCAATTAGTGTGTGTATAATATCTCTGTAGAGGTACCAATATCTGTTTTGATAGCCTGTGCTGGAATGCCATCTGGACCAGCTGCTTTTCCATCTTTCATAAGCTTTATGGCTTTATTTATTTCTTCTCTACGTGGTCTTTTACTGCTGATTTGTAGCTCCTCTTCTTCTGGCTGGATGTCTGGCGGATTAGTTGGAGGTGCTCTGCTCAGACGTTCTACAAAATGTTCTGCCCATCTCTTCATTTGTTCTTATATACTACTAAACAATTTATCATTCTTATCTTGGATGAGGACATTTGCTTGCTTATGTTTCACCGTTAGCTTCTTTGTGTTGTTGTACAAGTCACTCATATTTCCTTTGGCTGCAGCTACCCCTGCTTCCCTTGCAAACTCTTCAATTCATCTTTGTCTCTTCTGATGCTTCTTCTTACTTCTTAGTTTGCTTCTATGTACACTTCATGAGCCTTGGCATTGGAGCTTCTGGTTTTGCTTCTGTTTAAATCTGCTTACTTGTTTTTCCTGTTCTGTATCTTGCTAATGGTTTCTGTTGTTTTCCAAGCATTGTGCTGATGTTACTTTTCCTCAGTATTTCTTCACATGTCTCGTTCTATATATATTTTAGTTGCTGCCAGAGGTCGCCAGTATCTGCTGCAACTTCCAACTGTTGGAGTACTTGGTATTTGTTGGATATTGTGATTGAAAAATGTTCTCTTATTTCTTGACTTCGTATATATCCCACATTATACTGTTGTCTGTAGCTATAGACTGTTGTACATTTCTTGAGTTTTTGTTCTAGCCAACAGAAGATGGTGGTCTGATACAACATCTGCTCCTCTACATATTTTTACATAATACAATGATGACCTAAACTTCTTAATTATCCATATGTGATCAGTCTGATTCTCAGTTCTTTGATTGCTTTATGTATTCCTTTATAGTCACCTTACTACAACCGCTCCACCAACATCGTGAAGATATATATATACATCGTGAATATATATATATATATATATATATATATATAATTATATATATATATATATATATTTATTACATATTCAATAGCGTACACATGCAGAATAATATTATCCTTAAAATGACTTAAGAGCCGCCTGTGATTCACAAGTCACCTTAGCGGGTTAAGATCATTGGTTAACAGCTTGAGAACAACTATCTATATTGTCTACTTTCACTTCAAACCTCGGGGTTATTCTAACTCTGGTTATGATTATGTAGAAATACTCTTCTCACTTTCATTATTATTATTAGCTATTCTCTACAAAAACTATCTAATTAAATGAACACATCTGTCCTACTTTATCATTTCAAGCGCCGTGCTCTGGCTAATCCAGCGAACGAGGCTATAACAAATTGCTTACATTTTTAGTTCTCTTCTCTACAAATCTCTATCTCTATCGGAATCTCAAATCTCAAATCAAACATCCCAAAAATCTCCAACTTGACCGCGCTAACAAAAGTATTTATACTCCGTCATTCTGCACCCTCCACTTGTTTGTTTCTATGGGAAAATATCAGGATTTCATGATTCTGACAAAATGCTGATTTCAGCCTGTTTTAGTCTTTTCAATGGTTCTTTCTCACGCCCCAGATATGCGACACAAATGCATTTCTACAAATATTCTCATTAAAAACAAATACCAAACTATCAATCATCCATAAACAACGTCTATTTCACGCGCACACGTGTTCAATAATCATGGTCAAAATCCAATTTATTTTCCTAAATGTAACCTATATTTGTCAACAATTCATTCATTTCTTTTATAAAAATATCACTAAAATAAAATTTTCTAAGTCACTATAATTTTATTTTGCGGGAATCTTTATGATTATGTGTTAAGCAATATCAGCGCCATAATTTTTGATATCTCTTTTAATTTAATTATCTTTAGTTGTTAATAAATAAAATATTTTCTTTCGGTCAAACACACAAAAGAGCCATTGTTACCAAGTCAAAAGATTTCTTTATGCTTACCAAAAAAAAAAAAACCATCAATATGATTGGTTGTTAAATTTGTACTATGCTCTTAGATAATTTTTGGTGGGCGGTAAATTGGGACTTGGGTCCTAGACAAATTCATATATCTTAGATACATTTTAGGCGGTAAATTTAACTGGGTTCGTAGACTGCTTCAAATCCTATAGGTAGTCTTAGATTCAAATATTATAGCTAGTTTTTGAGCAGGGAAATTTTGAGCGTGGTGTCATACAGATTCAAATTCACTACAATGAGCAGGACAGGGAGAGTAGGTTGACAGAACATGACAAGGACAGGGAGAGTATATTGACAGAACATGAGCAGGACAGGGAGAGTAGGGTGACAGAACATGAGCAGGACAGGGAGAGTAGGTTGACAGAACATGAGCAGGACAGGGAGAGTAACGTGACAGAACATGAGCAGGACAGGGAGAGTAGGTTGACAGAAAATAAGCAGGACAGGGAGAGTAGGTTGACAGAACATGAGAAGAAAGGGAGAGTAGGTTGACAGAACATGAGCAGGACAGGGAGAGTAGGGTGACAGAACATGAGCGGGACAGGGAGAGTAGGTTGGCAGAACATGAGCAGTACAGGGAGAGTAACGTGACAGAACATGAGCAGGACAGGGAGAGTAGGTTGACAGAAAATAAGCAGGACAGGGAGAGTAGGTTGGCAGAACATGAGCAGGACAGGGAGAGTAGGTTGACAGAACATAAGCAGGACAGAGAGAGTAGGTTGACAGAACATGAGCAGGACAGGGAGAGTAGGTTGACAGAACATGAGCAGGACAGAGAGAGTAGGTTGACAGAACATGAGCAGGACAGGGAGAGTAGGTTGACAGAACATGAGCAGGACAGAGAGAGTAGGTTGACAGAACATGAGCAGGACAGGGAGAGTAGGTTGACAGAACATGAGCAGGACAGGGAGAGTAGGTTGACAGAACATAAGCAGGACAGGGAGAGTAGGTTGACAGAACATGAGCAGGACAGGGAGAGTTGGTTGGCAGAACATGAACAAGAGAGTGAGGAAGATAATTCGATCTCCAAGTGGTAGGAACAAGTACAACAGAAGAGGACGAAATTCACAGGAATCAGTGGAGCAAGATATCAGACAAGCGAGGCAGATAAATTGGACATCGTCGGACAAGAATGTCCAATAGACCAAGTTACAAAATACAGCATAGCTAAAAGTGCTGATGAAGAGAAGAAACAAACAGAGATTTAGAAGAGGAAGTAGGCAGTCCGACAAGGGGAAAGAGTCGGCAGAAAGCAAATAATATAGACCATAGGAGGCCGAGAATAAGGACTCTAGAGGATTCAGGAATATTCGTGATGGATTACTCTGAGAGATAAAGTGGCGTTAGTCGCAGACAAACGAATCGGAGGTTCTATAGGCGAGGGAATAGAACACAGAGGAGTAATACACATTGGAGGCGAGCGGAGAAGCAAGAGTAAGTGTAGAGATAAGGAAATTCTGACAAATGCTTTCGCTTCCTCTCCTTCCTGTCCCTCCTTTCTCGCTTCGTCCCTGAGGAGTTGTCTAAGCTTTGCCCTCTCGGCCATATTATGTCAGTGACTGAGACTAGTGGAGAAATAAACTAGGAAAAAGGATACACTGGTTCCTACCACTTACGAGAAAAAATTTCCAAAAATTCAAAAGATGATATCCTTAACCCTGGGATACCTCCTTCAAAATAAAATCTAACTATCGCTGCTATTATCGGCAATAAAGCACCTAATGCAAACACGACTACGCCAACTAAATGGTAGTTAAGATTTATTCCCTGAAAAATAAGTTGCTACAGTGGAAAACACAATGATTATAGCAAAAATTTCGGAGGAAAAAAAAATCCCTTTTATATTTAATCCAGTATCAAGTTCACCCCCTGAAGACAGTTAGGGTAAGGGAGGCAATTAATCTGAACAAATAGTCCGAAACGCACTCCTTAGCTTTGCTCAAACACCTACTTCTTCAGTACCCGGTGAATGTTATACACTCACCACTTTACCAGCGTTTAGTATTACAAATCAACAATTAACATATATTCCGACAAAATCAACCTGTAAACCAAATGTATAATGCTTCTTAATGCTGTGGAAAAACAATTATTAGTCGTGTGGTCAGCACGCCCATAAAACAGATCGTTAGTCTAGGGGATAAATTATTATAAAATAAAACTCACAAGACAATCACACTCTTACTCTATTACAGAATAAAGAATCTTAAGTTCAAAATCCCGATAGACGAGTCCACATTTGTCGTACTCGTCTTCCTATTCTAAGTTCAAAAATCCTTCGAACGACACCACATTTGTAGTAGTCGTCTCAGGATTTTGGGTTCAATTCCCGGTAACGAGCAACCATTTGTCGTAGATTTTCGATAGGAGAATTAACTCTTTAAGTCCCAATCGACTTTATATATCCTCAGGGGTTAGACGCGCTTGGCCCAATCAACTTTATAAAGCGTTTAGTATATGTGCCTCTGTTTGAGACTATTTCTAATTATAACTACACACAAACCACACAAAACGTCATTTCTGACTGCAAGTACATTCTTTTAAATACCGCATGTGTTTAAGAGTGAACGGGTTTTTGTTTTGAGATATTTATTTAAAAATGCACCGGGGTGGCAATTTTTGCTTGGGCCAAACCAACTTTTTTGCTTGGGACTGAAAGAGTTAAGACTTGGGTTGGTCCCTTCTGAATAGATTGAAATGAGTGAGAGTCCCAGTGTGAGTTAGTAAAGGAAATAGATTCCACGAGTGAGATGATAGAATAGTGATAGAGGCTGTCTCTGAGATGCGAGAAAATCTTCTCTCTCTCTCACCTATCTTCTACGACAGATTTTAAGCAGTCAGACAGTCTACCACATATACATTAAATATATGTATACCAACATATCTCTACCCACTCACGTGCACGCACATACAGTGACGACAGGAAGACACACAGACGTGGGGAAACTATAACAATGATTATATATATATTTAGAACGAGCTGACCAACACGCTGAGTAATTTATGGTTAAGTTTATTTATCATATTAAACTTACGACACAACATATAAAATTTACATCAAAAGAAAACATATACAAATAGTCATCAAATTCAAGAAAATACTACAAGGATGATAGACCCGTTATGATCTGCCCTCTAGGTTTAGCCCCCAGTCCCGTTTAGGAAAAAGATGATGGCCCAAAGAGGATCAATGATACATTAGCGGTAATCAAATGATTTTCCCCTGTTAAAGGTATGGATAGACTTAGATATGCTCTGGTCTATTCTAAGGGAAAATATGGTTAGCAATACTTTCATAAGAATTAGAACAGCAAAATGGGTGCCAAATTACAACAATGGAGAAATCCCTCAGTCCTACATTCACTCTAGACAATCAGCAATGTACACGTGCACATACTCACTGTTTTGGTAGACATATCTGGGAAACACAATTGTGTTAGGACATTCACATACAGAATCACCAGAGGTAGTCGTAGCCAAGAAAACCACAGCTCCACAAAGTCAGATAGAATTCACTGCTTCGGGGAACGTTTCCTTGGTATTTCTTATTCTAGGATATCTGTCTATGTCACATTTAAAAAATCTTGTCCAGACACGAAAGTTTACAGTGAGCACCGTGTCAATAGCTTAAGTTTTCTAGTAATAGGAAGGTCAGGTCGGTGCCTTCTCTCAGTATAGGATTTACTTTGGTCACACCACAGATTTGTCCACAAAATAATCTAGTCGGACAATGTTAATGTTATTTCTTGAAATATTCACGCCGCCAGGCAGAAAATTTACGTAGAGTTTATGGAAGAATTTAAGATCTGGCACAAAGGCCCCGTATTGATCATTACAGTCTTTGAAACCCGTTAGTGGGATATAGTATTTCTGTCTAACTCTGTTGGCATATGCACTGTCAGACCAGTGTTACTTGAGAAACCCACGTGGTTCAAAATAAGGACTGTCTATTTCTTCACAAATATGAAACTCTTATTAAACGCCGGTAAAGTTCGGGTCACCCCAGTATTTCCTGAATAAAAGGAAAAGCACATATAAATCATTTACATATTATGTACTCAATATAACTTACATTTTAAATAGCAAGCCGACCGCTTGACTTATAATTTAAACTTCCGGTGAGATAAGTTATATTTAAATCAATCATCAGGAATTAGGAATATCTGCGTATTCCGTCAATATTCACTGATGTCGCATCTAGCATTTATGAGTTAGTTTAGAAAAAAATACTCGACTGAGTAGTTAGCAGTTAAATTAAATTCATTATAGCTACATGTTTGTTACGCTAGAAATATAATTTATTCTGCTTTCCACTGTATGCGTCACTAGAAAAATAATACAAACTATAAATTAGTTGCTCTGCACCAAATCTAACTAGGGAAATAGCTAAGCGATTAAACACTTTAAACCATACACACAATACTATATATATAATATTAATATACCTCCACACAGAATTACTAAGAACTAAACCACTTCGACCAAACTAAAGGCCATCTCTATTAACAGAGATATTTAGAAATCGAACCAAGGCTTGTTCTAGTCTAACTGCGAATTACTGAGTGCCTGAAATCAGGTTTGCAACTCTAGTTATATCTATGAAACGGACAAAGAATCCCACTGTTTCGAAACCACGAAACAGCGCCCGTCTCTCCCCTTCTCTAACACCCTACGTCAGCTTCCCTCATTTCGTAACAGCCATCAGTGACCGAGAGCGCGCGTGAGTTGCTAATCTCAGACAGCCTGTCTGCGGTGCGGAGCGATTTTTCACGCTACGCCGGGTTATTCTGACGACGACTCTGAACTGACACTCATACTACTTCGCACCTCACGCTGACCGGGGCCCACAATGAGCCGTGTCAGCTGGGATTTCCAGACAAATGTCTGAAACTGCGACTCTAAGGTGTAAATATTCGCTCCTACTTAAGCGTTCGGCCGATGCAACTCGTTGTTGACCGGTGAAAAATGCAGACGGATGTCGGCTCTCTCATAGCCTTCTCACGCGTTTACATCGAGAATCTAACTCAAGAGTGTCGTGTCATCTGAAGGTGCAGACCCAAGTCGACTCGATGTCTGAGATAGCTGCAACTTAATTGCCCTTCTCGACTGACTGACATCTAAGTAATAGAATTACGTATCCCAGTATGAGAAAAAAAACCCCGGTAAAGTTTGAGAATACTGAAGAAAATATTTTTCGCAAACGAGTGATGCGAAAAATACAGGAAAAACAAGTAAGGAAAGATAATAAAATAAAGGATGCGGGTGAGAGAATAGGAAGAAGATGTAGGCAATTTAATGATATAAAGACCTACGTGACAACGATGTCATCAAAGCATGTAAGGAGATCACAAGAAAGTATTCAGTGGAAGATGAGACAAGTGTGTATTTCAGAGCTGATATTTACTGATGATGTTGCCCGATTGCTAAATCAGAGGCACATTTTCAATACAATTTCCAAGTCTGGAAGGAAGAACTGGAGAAGAGAGCGATGGTTATCAGCGGCTCCAAAAGAAAAACAATCGTGATTTCACGAGATGGAAAAGACATCATATTATGCTTGGGAGACCAAATACTGGAGCAAGTCAACCTCTTTAAATACCTTGGATATATCATAGACTGGAAGAGAGACATCAAAGAAGAGTTGGCTACCCGAAGAGCGTCAGCTGGGAAACTGTTTCGGACATTAAATCGAGGATTGCTTAGCAAAAGAGAGATTGGAAAGAGGACGAAGCTCGCTGTGTACAGCTCCACGAATGTCCCAATCTTGACATATTTATCCAAGTTATGGGAATGACTAAAATCCACAAACCAGCTTAAAACCTCAGAAATGAGGTATCTGAATAAGGGTGTTGATGTAACAAGAACTGACATGGTCCTCAACCAAACGATACGACAAGGCCTCAAAACCCAGCCCTTTAGACCCCATTACGACAGTCCACCTTAAGATGGTCTGGTCATATATGCAGAATGGAAGAAGGTCGGCTACCACGACATATAGGGAAACCAAGAGCCAGGGATCCAGATCTCCATGACGACCCAGAGTTTGCAGGGTCAACAATGTTTGACAATCCCTAAGGAACGAGGACTGGATTGGAACCAGGCCGGGAGGAAGACCACCGATAAGACAGTATGACGTTCTCTCTGGCAAACCTTTACACCCCATGGTAGAAGAGGAAGTAAGTAAGTAAAGTTTTCTTTCAATTCTTTCCGTGTCAATTTTTTTAACAGGTTTCTCTTTGGCTTCATAGCCAGTGCGTCTAGATAAGTTTGACTACATCCAATGAATGTAAAATAGATTGTATAAGAGTGAAATGACTGCAGGAGAAATAGTGATATCATCAATACATGAAGCAGAAATAACTCGCTGTAATTCTAACTCGACATGTTGTGAGGGGTTACTGGCTCGTGTAATACAATGTCTGTGTATTACCATATTTTAGTTAGGGGAGATAACGTATGTTTTTTCAAGGGAAACAATTTAGTTAATAAATACTAAAATATTTTATTAAACTGTTTAATTCATCTTTGAATATTTCTCAATTATCCTTTATATTTTCATGACGCATAAAAGTGTTAACTAGGTTCCTTAGTAAAACTGGCATTTCTTATAAAGTTTTGGTTTTTCACATGTAGCATTTAATAAACACAATAAAGAGCTGCACTTGATGCATGGTGTGAAGAGCGAACACTTAGGTGTGCTGTATCCTTTCAATGACAATATCATCACAGAAAACACGGATAAAATATAGTTCCTCGGCGCAAAAGAACGCTTTTCATCAATCTAACGAATATACTTTATTAAAAAACATCCCAAACAAACAAACCTTCAAGCACAGCTCTTTAACTTGCCCCACCTAGATACATATTAGACTGGAGGAGACACGTCAGTTACAGACAAGAGCAAGATTAAAGAAGTTCTGTTTAGAGGCACAATGACTTTATTTACGTATTTTTCGTAATTTCTAAGAGGGCTTCTAAATACCAAGAAATGTTTAAACCGGCACCCATTAACGGCATCACTTGACATGGATTGTGCTGTTCTAACATGTAGAAGTTGATTTCTCGACTTAGATAATTAAAATTGTGATCAACATTAGGGTCGACACCGGAGACATCTTTTATTATGGTGACAGGGTCTCATACAAGCAGATTATCGTGTTCGTTTACGTACGGTAACCTAACAAGATCTGTTGGAACTGGAGTGAATGGTCTACCTCACTGTACACAATCGATGGTTTCTTCTTCTTCTTCCTCGTTCGTCCTGAAAAGGACGTTGGTTGCGTTGTGTCCGTTTACAGCGAAGCTGCGGTATTTGCGACTTTCGGCCGACACATCAGACTTCAGCACTGCATTTTTTTAGACCGGGTTTGCCTTCCCTTTTCGATCCCTATTCTCTCAGCCAGACTGCAGTGATGCAGCCTGTTCCCAGGACCACCACTTGGATGTGGAGTAGGGTCTTGGTCAGCTCTGGTTCGCTGACCCTGACGCAAGCAGTCAAGCTATGGGTTGCTGACTGCATTCATCATTGTTGTTGCGTCTTCGGCCCCTTCGATGGTTTAACAGAAATTGAGAGCAAAATCTATAGCATTGCTTTCATCTTCAAAAATATGTTAAACCTCACTGTAATACTCCAACTACTCACAATGGCTACAATTTAAATTATGTAACATACATATGTACACCACTACGACATTTTATGACCATGCAGACGTCTATGGTTGGCGAAAGTCACGAAGGTAATATTTGTATTTACTTGTGTCAACCTGACCACACAGTATTTACATATGTGAACATGCGATTGTGAGTACTGACATGCAAGTTACGACACTTGAGCGTTGACAGAAGAGTCTGTAGAAGTAAAATGTGTGAGAATTATCCTGGGAACATGATCGTGTAACAAATGAACAGATAAAACACACATACAAGTGATGTCTGTGGTAAATGCATGGTCACATGATGTGGGACAAGTTCAAACAAGTCACGTTGTCTTTAATATAGCTCACAACAGTTCAAACTATTTCGGGACATTCAAAACATTTTCTGCACATTCAATATTTTTTTGTATTCCCCCCCCCCGCCCCCTTCTTTTTATGTCTCTTCCGTTATAGCTATTTTTTATTGCTACATATTATTATATTATATTATATTATATTATATTATATTATATTATATTATATTATATTATATTATATATATATATATATATATATATATATATATATATATATATATATATATATATATATATATATATATATATATACATACATACATACATACATACATACATACATACATACATACATACATACATACATACATACATACATATATATACATACATACATACATACATACATACATACATACATACATACATACATACATACATACATACATACATACATACATACATACATACATACATACATACATACATACATACATACATACATACATACATACATACATACATACATACATACATACATACATACATACATATATATACATACATACATACATACATACATACATACATACATACATACATACATACATACATACATACATACATACATACATACATACATACATACATACATACATATATATATATATATATATATATATATATATATATATATATATATATATATATATATATATATATATATATATATATATATATATATATATATATATATATATATATATATATATATATATATATATATATATATATATATATATACGAGGGACGGTCAAAAAGTAATGCCTCGTAATTTTTAATTTCATTCAATAGGCAAGAAAACAGATAAAATTCACATTGAAATGTAGCCCCAAGTCTGAACTTCAAAAATTTATTTCTCAATGTAGTCTCCGTTATTTGTTACAGTTTTTGTCCATCTTCTCACAAGGGCATGTATCCCCGCACGGTAAAAATGTGTGTCCTTTTTCCTAAACCACTGGCGTACGGCGCGTTTAAAGAAGTTCAAAAGTTCACCATCTGTAGGGAAAATTATGGCCTCCGTGTTTTGGGATGAGAAAAGAGTGATTCTTCTCGACATCTTGGAACAGGGAAACACGGTGAATGCAGACCGTTACATTGAAACTTTGAAGAAGCTTAGAGGTCGTCTTCGGCGACTTTACCCATTAAAAGATCAGAGAACTGCACTACTGTTGCACGATAATGCCACGCCACACACCGCTAAACGCACCATTGATGCGATTGCAGAATTTGGCTGGACATTATTACCACATCCCCCTTACAGTCCCGATCTTGCACCTTCTGACTTCCATCTGTTTGGACCACTGAAAGGAGATCTTCGCGGACATCACTTTGAGGACACCGAGACCCTTAATTATTGTCGGCGATGTTGTGTGATGTCATTCCATTGACAGCCTCTTGGATTCTGGTTAAAAAAAATGAACCCAAGTCTCATCACCTGTCACAATATTCGATAACAACTCTTCTCCTTCAGTTTCGTAACGGTGCAGGAGGTTGATGGCTATGGTTTTCCTTCAGCATTGAGGAATTCTATGACATAACGTTGTTTTAATCGAACGTCTTTGGCAGACATTTTAAAGCTGTTACAGTGGTCCCACCTGTTACTGAAACAGGTTGGTAATGCTATACAGTGCAGAAGAGTGTTTGAGGAATCCTGCTAAATTTACAAATTGCACACCGATGCAGTATTTGCATACATTAAAAAAAGGAGGCATTACTTTTTGACCTTCCTTCGTATATATATATATATATATATATATATATATATATATATATATATATATATATATATATATATATATATATATATATATATATATATATATATATATATATATATATATATATATATATATATATATATATATATATATATATATATATATATATATATATATATATATATATATATATATATATATATATATATATATATATATATATATATATATATATATATATATATATATATATATATATATATATATACAAGCCCGGGCATCAGTATTTGAAGCAGTGTCAACGACCGGGATTTCGACTGAATAACATGAACGACTCCTGAGATAAACATTTTGTGGATGGGAAGGAGCGAAGCTCCTGGCGGGTTGGAAGGATAGTCCAGAGGCTCCCCAGCCTCGCAATGACATGTCATTGTGCCGAAGGGCTAAGAGCCCAAGTGGTGCTGGTTAAGGAAAAAAAATTACATATACGAGTAGATATATATATATATATATATATATATATATATATATATATATATATATATATATATATATATATATATATATATATGCCTCCTTTGGTCAGAAATGACTTGCAGGGAAGATCAACAATATATATATGTGTGTGTGTGTGTGTGTGTTTGTGTATATATATTGATTTGTTACAGGGGTCAGCTTGTTGAAAAGTAAACAATTTATTTTAAAATGAAACTAAAAATGTAAATGCCTATTTTCTTTTCTCTAAATTTCGTCATTTTAAATAGAATAATTATATCAATCTTATAAAGTAGGACGTTATTGTTTCTAGTAAGTCTGGGAATATCTGCGATGTTTCATCGTTTCATTATGTACACTGATGGGTGTGTAGTCCGTGGTGAGAAATCTTGATGGGACTTCTCGGCTAGAGTTAAGGGAAGGATTGTCACTGAACATAGCGGGGCTTACACGACAACTGCCTCCAGCTTGAGAATGAAGGTAGAGGCAGTCCTAAGGTGGCTGTCTGAAACTTCATTAACAAGGGCAGTTGTTGAGTCAGAAACTCAGTCCATGCTTCGGAAGGTCCAAACTGTATGTTTACGGCATTAATTGAAAACGTCCATAGAAGATTCGAACCTTGGTGTGGATCTACTGTCCTGGTCGCGCGGCAACTAAGGAGCTTACAGACTAGGTTCAAGGGCATTCAGATTCGGGTCATTGGATATGGACAATGTAGAGATACTGAGGACTATTTACGATCACCTATTAATCAATGGCACTACAATCGATCAATCATCAAGTCTAAGATTGCTGGTGTTTGGACTTAGCTGTAAGACTGACAGGGATGGACGTATGAGAGGATGCATCTGGCGTGTATACAACCAGCGCGCTACACGAACAATCAACATTTACACCCTTCCACATTTGCTGAGGGAGACTGAGCACATTTGGTTTTGCCCAGAGTGCAATGACGTCGATTCTGAATAGTAATGATAATAATAATAATAAGAAGAAGAAGGTATAATTATTACATATTGACAGTATTATGTATTCAAATATCAAATACATCAGACATGGAATTATGTGTCTTCTTCTTCTTTGATCCTTAGCCGCCGACTGTCATATTAGTCAGTGACCAGCACGCCTGGTGGCGTCTTGTAGAGCAGCAACAAACTACAACTTCTTGTCTCGGTCGGCGGCCATCTTATGTGCAGTAACCTAGCTCTGGTTCATTTTTTGCATCTCAACATTGACAGTTCCCTGCCAAGATGTTCTTAGTCTCTTTCGCTTTCCTTCAGGGGTCCATAGATTAGCTAATCTTGTGATGGCATCGGGGTCTTCTCTAAGTACGTGGATGTTTTATATATCCAAATGAGTGGAATTTTAAGGGCTTTTTGACAGAACTTATGTATATCTCAAAGAAAAAGAAACAATTTATGTTAAAATATTACGGCTGAAATAATTATCATGCAAATTTTTGGAATAAAAGTCTAGACTTACCATAAAAAAATAGACGTATCCACAGGTCTGATTCTCCTAACATCATTTTTTTTTTCATAAAGCATTTCCATTTATCCATAAGAAATACCCATTTTATTCGTTTCTGATGAAAAATAGTGTTTTTGGATCCTTTTGAAATATGGAAGTCTTTAATAAAAAAAATCACACGAAAAAGAAGTTATAATGATAACGTGCATGAAAACGAATTATTTCATGTGATTAATTTCATGTGATTAACACATGTGATCTGAAATAAGTGAGATAAAAAAAAACAAGAGGCAGGTCATATTTGATGCTTGAAACTGTTTACCTGACAGCTATGCTCAGCTGAAGAAATTTGCATTTGGGCGTCTTTCAATTTTTGGATCAACTTTAGTTATATCAAAAGCAAATTAAGAAGCCAATTGAATGACGTGAGTCTCCAGTCATGCGTGAAAATGAAAATAACAGATTATTCAACTAACTATTGACCAACTTTGCAAGGAAATCTAACAGCAAGTCTCATTACATTCTCTTACTTTTCATTTGTATATTTTATTTTATTATTGTGGTACATCTTATCTGAATATTTATTACTGAAAAAAAATGTATTACTTATTGTGCAATAAAATATCATTTGAAAAATTGTGTTTATTATTTCAATTATATATATATATATATATATATATATATATATATATATATATATATATATATATATATATATATATATATATATATATATATATATATATATATATATATATATATATATATATATATATATATATATATATATATATATATATATATATATATATATATATATATATATATATATATATATATATATATGTCAAGTGCTTAGCTGTGTGTGCACATTGACAAATATGTATTACATTACACAGGAAGCGACAAACATGGCTCGTTATTCACAGCTAATGTTAACTCCCTGAACTCCAACAAGCAGGCACGATTTTCGGCAACTTTATGTAACAAACTTGAGCATAAACACAATAACACTATCAGAATGCCGCTTTGGCCATAAATCACAAGAAAAGCACAATGTATGATGTGCATAATTGGAACATCATCTAATGGAACGAATTTCACTATATCTCAATATATTTTCTACTTTCAGTCATCCAATTCGCATTCACTTTCCACATAATCTCACCTCGCTCCAATCACTCTCTCTCGAATGCCTTACCCACACATGACCCTTTTCACACCTGACCAGTCTTCACCACCACTTCGTTCACAACAACTCAGTCATGCCCGTGAACTCGACATTAGCGTTTACTGCTACTAATGCATTCATGTCCACAGTCAAACTTAACAGTCACTCACTTCAACTCACAACATGCATAAATACCTCTAGCTCCAGTCGGAGCATAAATACTGACATTCATTCTATAAACCGTTCGTGACAATACATATATATATATAAAATTATTATCATTATTATTATTGAATGAGAGATACCATGTGAATTTTTTTTTGTGTGGCTCTTCAATTTTTTTTTTAAATGGAGACAAAATAAAATATTTCACTCATTGTCATTGAAAGGTTCCCGACTCCTGCCATAGTGACTTTTGATTATGGAAACAATGTCAGCTGGGAATTCCATAAACCCTCAGTATTTTGCTGTCACAAAGCCTTTTCAAAATCAGCAAAGTTAATGTGAATATATGAACAGCGCAATTTTCTTTTTGAACCATGCTTGTTCTTTACCTCAGTTTATGGTCTACTACTTTTGAAATTAGCTCGAGAATTATCCTGCCTAGTGTTTTACTGGGAACTAAGAGGAGAGTAATTCCTCTCTAGCTGTTGCAGTCTTTAAAGACGCCATTCTTGGGCAAACTGACAATAATTTCTTTATTCCACTCCGTTGGCGTTGTCACTATTTTCCACACTTGTGCAATGTCGGTTCTAATAGTTCTGCTGCTAGTTCATGGTCTGTCTTAAATAACTCAGCATTTAAAATGTCGTGACCAGGAGCTTTTCCATACTTTAACCGTTTGATAGCTGTGATTATTTCTTCCCTTCTTGTAATGCCTGTATTTACGTCTAGATCATTTTCAGAATCAGGAACCTTCAGCTGCATCTCTTGCGGTTCCTAATTCCGTGTTTCTCCGAAGTGCTCTGCCCATCGTGTTTCCTGCCCCTGTGCTGTGGTGATGAAATTTCATTGCTTATCTCTTACTAACGTAATATTGTTTGCACCCCTTTTACCGCGGATGGTTTTAGTTATTTTATATAATTTTTTATAAGGCTACCATTAAAAGTTAGTTGCTTGTCTTTTACAGGACGTGGCAATCAACCCCAGCTTTTATTGGCGGTTTTTGATTGTTTTATGCATTTTTTTCACTCAGTAGTTTGCCACTGCTTTTTGAATGGTACGGCGCATATACCATTCTTAAAAATCCACACAAAGCCATCTGCTACTAAACCGCCTGCAGCAGGTTTCGTACTACCATTACGTTCCCGAAATTGCATAAGCATTTTGCTGAATAACTGAATAATGGTGATGAAAGATACTTAAATATATGTTTACCACAGAGATGCTACAAAAACATTACAAGGAAGGTGAGATACCAGTGGCATTAATTTTGTTATAATAAATCTGTTTTCTTTGACATATAATCGTATATAACCATGTTTATGTTGTTGTAAAAATGTATGTCTGTTTTCGAGATGTCCTCAAGTATTGCGGAACTAAAGATCGCCTAGTTGGCCAACCTTGGTTTAGATTAAGTTCAATTAGTAGTTGTGTTAGTACCTGTTGTTTTGTCTTAGTTTATGACAGATGTCAGCTACAAGAAGGGATGGTTTACTTGTGTTAGTACCTGTTGTGTTGTCGTAGTTAATGACAATGGTCAGCTACCAGAAAGGATTGTTTAGTTGTATTAGTACCTGTTGTGTTGTCTTAGTTTATGACAGATGTCAACTACACGAAAGGATTGTTTAGTTGTGTTAGTACATGTTGTGTTGTCGTAGTTAATGACAGATGTCAGCTCCCAGAATGGATTGTTTAGTTGTGTTAGTACCTGTTGTGTTGTGTTAGTTTATAACAGATGTCAGCTACCAGAAAGGATTGTTTAGTTGTGTTAGTACCTGTTGTGTTGTCTTAGTTTATGACAGATGTCAGCTACCAGAAAGGATTGTTTAGTTGTGTTAGTACCTGTTGTGTTGTCGTAGTTAATGACTGTGACGTGTATATGTAAATAGTGTACCTAAATCCGGCTACCACGTTCCCTCATTTAGTATCTTTGTTTTTGCAACGCGAAAGCCAAGCAATTAGCTGCCTGATTTACTCACTTCTGAGGCCACGCCAATCTTTTCTGTCTTCCTGAGCATGAGTGTTTACAAACATTTCACACCCGGCAATCTTAACCAGGGGAGCGAATCTCGTGAGCTGCCAATTATTGGCCCTTAGTCACAACACGTCGCGGCAACGGCAAACATAGTGACCGAGGAAGCTTTGATCTGTAAAAACGAACAAGAGAGGGCGACAACGGTATTTCCGTACCTTTGATGTTTACATTTTCAGGGGACTTAAGTATGTATTGGATCGACGGCCAAGTGGAGATAATTTAGAAGGCCGCTCGCGGAGCATGTCTTTGATATCGTCTACCTTCGCTGGTAGAGAATATTTTATATGGAAAGCCAGCTCGCTGATGCCCCCCGAAAACGCCGTAGGTGTGAGAAATAACATCCGTTAGAGAAATAACACCATTTATGTATTTATACCCCGTCCTCTCAAACTCAATAGCAGTCAGCACTCTGAAAGTCTCGAATAATCTATAACACGACGGACTAGAGCCTTTTCTTTGATGATAAATGTGTTAAATTGTCCCGTGGAGGATTTAATTTCTGATTTGTGGTAATATAAATTGTGCTAAGTATTAAAATGTGAAATGTTTACCATTTTATTCAATATAATTCCTTAGCGTCTAAAACTAGGGAAATAACCAAACGCATAAATATTTCTTGCAAGTTTCAGAATAATGTAATTTCTATACTAAAATTTTTCTACTCTAGAAGATACGGTTTATCTAAAATTATTTAGTGTGACGGATCAGTAATCGAATAAAATTCGCATTATATTTTCATTGTGTGAAAGTAGAGAAGTAACTAGAGTACTGTTATGTGACTAAACAACAGACGTCGACAAATAGCTAAGTAGTGACCGGCCCATTTTGTTAAAAGTGCATATAGATAAATAGAATAAAGGATTTTGCGCGCTGTTCTCTTTCTCGCAGACCATGGTGAGGGAAGGGCACATACAGTTCTCTCCCGTTATTCCATCGCGGAAAAACCTACAGACAGATAGCAGCTGTTTTAAATGTTCTTTTCTTCCCTTATCTAGCACTAGATCAACAGCGGCCAGCGGTCAAATAGTACCAGTAACATTGTTATTAATCTGGGTCTTCAAGTTTCTTGGACCTGTGCGGTCTCTTTTCTTCATTCAGAGAGAGAGAGATCAAGATTAACAGTAATATTAATGATAACTGGGAACAATACATTACCAAGAATTATTTATTTATTTATATATATATATATACGAAAGAAAATATATTCCTGACATTTTCACAGTCATAGCAACGGAGTGATCCAGATAACTATGCTGTTTAAAAATCGACATTCACCATAAGAGTCAGTGAATAGGATTTATCATCATTTATCGGAATTGTTTTCATATTGTGACAATTTGTCTAACACCCAGAGGATAGACAATACAGGAACTGTTTTCTTCTTTTATAACTGTGAACGCCATAGAACGTCTCGCTTCAATAACCAAATGCAGTACCACAGGACTCATTCAAGAAAAATTAAAACTACATAATCCGGCGACCATCTATTAATTGTTATTATACCTCAAGGCTGGTCTGGGGCCAGATTGGAGCAACCCACCTAAAAATAAAGTCATACTTTTATAATTTTTTTCCAAATGATGTCTGCACAAGCATTAGGTAAGCAAGAGTGTTGTTGTGGCCACAATTGAAAGAGAGAGAGAGAGAGAAAGAGAGAGAGACAGAGAGACAGAGAGACAGAGAGAGAGAGTATATAATTTCTTTTTTTTTAACAATCATTGTATTAACTTCTTCCTTCTATGATTTTGCTAACTTGATTACTTTACCGAGTAGTATTTAGTGGGAACTTGTTCTTCACAGGCGATTCTATACCATAGTGTTTATCTTTCACTTTTTTGGGGTTATTAACTACTTGCGGGATCTTTATCAACAGAGGGGAGGACACTTATGGGTTTATTTTCACCATTCTGTAAACTTGATTTCTATATGTTGGATGTTGTCTGAGTTTAACGATAATAAATTAAATAAATCTTAATTGAGAGTGTCGGTCAAACCCCTACCCTTATATGTTTATCCATAGTTTTTCACGTGTGTGTGTCTTATAATCACATAATTGTGTGTGTGTGGGCAGTGTAACGTATATTTTATTCACAGGAAGAGAAAGGTCGTCTGTTATTAAACATAGTCGTATAGAAAGGCTGGACCAGAGAAATTACTCACTCCAGAGACTGATATTCCTCTTACACTATTCCCTCGTGAAATCTATTTTCTACACTTTTATTCTTACACATTTGCCACTGTTACGTGCAGTCTTTGATATCTTACAATATAATACATTTGTATGCTTGTTATGTTCGCAAATGTTTTGGAAACAAAATAGATACTTTTTAGTGCTTAAGGAAAAGTCATTATTGAGTTACTTCCCTTGAAAGGATTTCGATCGAACTCCGCGGATGAATCCAGTTTTACTGCGATTTATTCTTTGTTTGGGTAGAAATAGGTTGTTCTTGCTTCAGTGTATCTATGGCCTGAATTTATGTGTATTGTTTGTCTGGGTAGGACGAGTCTGTCTTATATCTGAATATCTTTGCATGTCTAAGTCGAACTATATGGTCTTTTGTCGTTAGAAAGGTCAAAGGGCTGTTCGGCGGATGTGTCGCGAGAGAGGAGTGATTTGGCTTCGTCCTGATGGGGACTGTTTTTTTCTATGTCGGCTTGTCGCCGGAAAAAGTGATCTCAGTATTTGTGGGGAAAGTGATAGTCGTCTAGACCTATCGTGTATGCTTTACCCCAGGGTGTATTCTTATTGCCAAGGAATGGCAGAATCATATTTCTGATACCAAGGTAACAAAAGATTCTACGTATGAACTCTGGCTAAGCCACCGTTTTTCGATAGGCACGATTTGTACGTCTGAGAGAATATATTTAACTAGATGAAAACGACATTCATTCCTAGCAGCATTATATCTCGTATGATGAAATCTATTGTATTATGATAGAATCTACAGAGCGACGAGAACATTTAATGAATGATTAACTTTGATTCAGTTGTATCCAAACGTGAGTGACAGCTCACGAGAGAAGCCATCTTGTATTCAAATATTTTATGACTTTCAAGAAGAGAAAAGGGTTGCCCCCGTATTATCGCTTGATGAGTCCAGAGATCACTGCTACACATGAGAACCCATTACCAGCGGTTCAATATGATTATATGGAAAATATGTGCTGAACATTATTCTAAAGAATCTTCGCTAGACGAGGTTAGGTCTAGAAGCCATCTTGAATATTGTTGATAATCTGACGTGCTTTGTCAGTAAACTCAGATGATATATATCTATGGGCAATACTGAGTGCTTGTCTACTGACAGTCCATTATACTACTATTCTACATGAGTGCCCATGTATTATTGCAAGACCATTTATCCACTGTACTATGATGTATTATGCCAACCTGTAATTTGTCACTATTCGTGCTGTCGAATGTATACGTCCAATTAAACTGTAGCAAAGGTACACAGTCGTTGGTGTCGATGACCTCCAGCCATACATGAGTGTGAGAAAAGACCATTTGTCAACACCACGAACTCTTCTTATCATTCGCATATTATACTCATCTATGTCTACACACCACTGCGTAGGTCGAGTTGACATTCCATACTCAAACCACAAGCAACACAACAACACAGCATATAGCACTGGTTTGTGTACACTACAGTGGAGCAAACAACACCATTGGATGTTATCAGCCACTATCACCCCAACTCAGACCGGACCATGAATATCTTCTGACCTATCGTTAAACATTTACGACAATGACATATGTCAGTTACCAGAAGGGATTGTTTAATTGTGTTTGTACATGTTATGTTGTCGTAGTTAATGACAGATGTCAGCTCCCAGAATGGATTGTTTAGTTGTGTTAGTACCTGTTGTGTTGTGTTAGTTTATAACAGATGTCAGCTACCAGAAAGGATTGTTTAGTTGTGTTAGTTGTTTGTTTAGTAATAAACAAAATGTTGTGCAGAAAGGATTGTTTACTTGTGTTAGTAAAAATGACTTAGTTTATGACAGATGTCAGCTACCAGAAAGGATTGTTTAGTTGTGTTAGTACCTGTTGTGTTGTCGTAGTTAATGACTGTGACGTGTATATGTAAATAGTGTACCTAAATCCGGCTACCACGTTCCCTCATTTAGTATCTTTGTTTTTGCAACGCGAAAGCCAAGCAATTAGCTGCCTGATTTACTCACTTCTGAGGCCACGCCAATCTTTTCTGTCTTCCTGAGCATGAGTGTTTACAAACATTTCACACCCGGCAATCTTAACCAGGGGAGCGAATCTCGTGAGAGCTGCCAATATTGGCCCTTCGTCACAAAACACGTCGCGGCAAACGGCAAAATAGTGAACGAGGAAGCCTATTGATCTGATTCTGTAAAAAAAAACGAACAAGAGAGGGCGACAACGGTATTTCCGTACCTTTGATGTTTACATTTTTTCAGGGGGACTTTTAAGTATGTATTGGATCGGACGGCCAAGTGGAGATTATTTAGAAGGCCGTCGCGGAGATGTCTTTGATATGTTTACTTTCGCTGTTAGGATTATTTTTATATGGAAAGAGCTCGTGATGCCCGAAAAGCGTGGTGTGAGAAATAACATGTTAGAGAAATAAATTTATGTATTATAGTATCTCACATATAGAGTCGGACTTGAAGTTGAATAATTTAACTATTCTATATTTATTTTTAATCTAACATATATAACTTATTTTATTAAAAAAATATCATATTTTAATAAAACATTTTAAATACAAACACAATATCACCATAAACCCAAATA
>JAMPIV010003232.1:257500-319894 GCA_024509875.1 Oreohelix idahoensis | reverse complement strand
ACAAAACATAAAACAAACAACAAATATCACCATATCATCAAACACCCACACAAAAATACAACCCTATCTTCCTACAAAAATCCACCCAACAACAAAATACCCCACCCACCAACCCCACAACCCCAACATCACTCAAATAAAAAAAACCAACACACAACCAATACTAACCCAAAATCAACAATATCAAAAAAAAAAAAAAACAAAACAAAAACAAACAAAACACAACTAAAACAAAAACAACCATAAAAAAAAATATCTAATAAACTCCAGCGTACAAAACAACAATTATTTATTTTCTCAAATAACAATTAACACAAATACTTTTCAAATAATTATCACCAACTATTTTAATAAATACAATCTAAAAAAACCAATTAATAAATATTAATCACAAATTAATATTTACATTAAAAATAAAACCTAATCAAAAACAAATAACCAAACCATACAACAAAAACCCCAACAACACACAAAACAAACAAATAACACTCAAATTAAAAAAATATAAAAATCTCTTAAAATTAAACACACATATAAAAAAACACAAAACACAACAAACAAAAATTAAAAACACCAACAATAAACCCCAAACACCAAAACAAAAAAACTAAATTAAACAACCAACAAACCTCACCAAAAAAACTCAAACAATTGGATACAACGATATAATGTGACATAAAACAAAAAGTCAAACAGTTTTATAAAATGTTTCATTGCTCTGTAGATTCTATTTTGATAAAATTGTCTGCATTTTACTGGATATAGTGCTGCTAGGAATTTGAGTCGTTTTCCATTTAGTTATATGATTCCTCTCAGAATGTACTAAGGTTAAACCTATCGAAATATCGGTAAAAAAATAAGAAAAATAAAAAAAACATCATACAATAAAAACAACACAATCACACATTGATTATGCATTCACTTGGCATTAACCAAAAAAACACGGGGGGTAAAGCAAAAACGATAGGTCTAAAAAACATAAAACAAACACTAATAAATCATAGAGATCAACATAAAACAATCACGGCGACAAAACACAAAAAACATACCCAAAAAAAAACAACACACACACCACATTAAACAGGGCGACAAGCCAAAAAAACCTACTTTCTAGGACACCCATCCGCCAAAAACAACCACCAAATCACTAGAGACAAAAGATCTCTTTAAGTTACTACCTAAGACTCTGTAAAAATATACCAACATACAAGACAGACTCGTCCTACACAAGCCAAACAATAAACCATCAACCCCATGGCACATTACATATTCAAATGAATAATGCGTAGATGAAAATATCAGGAATAAATATAACGCCTAATATGAGGCTAAGTCGACATATGGAGCGACTGGTGAGAATGTGTCTCATAAACT
Source organism: Oreohelix idahoensis (assembly GCA_024509875.1). Taxonomy (NCBI): domain Eukaryota; kingdom Metazoa; phylum Mollusca; class Gastropoda; order Stylommatophora; family Oreohelicidae; genus Oreohelix; species Oreohelix idahoensis. The sequence goes on along the minus strand of JAMPIV010003232.1, from coordinate 318,520 downwards.
GAGAGAAATTATTTCTCTACAAGTATATTTTTCCAGGAAGGTGTCATCAAAGTATAATACAATTCTGGCAATTACACGATGCCTAAAAAATTCATACCATAGTTTCGTATTAGATATCTTACATTTATGATTTATGAAGAAAAATCATCAAAGCACAGCGGTGAATAAACATCAATGAACCGCTATGTAGTGATACAATCATTATATTATTAAATTACAAATGTGTATCTATTATGATATAGAAAAGGAACTACTATAGAACTAGACATATCAAGAATTCTAAGCCCTAATAGTTATGTGGAATCATGTGGGCATCTTGACAGAATGTCTGCCATCACATTATCTGATCCACGAATAGCTCGCACAGAGAAATGAAAAGGTTGAAGAGCAATTGCATATCGAGTAGACCTCGAGCTCTTCAAATTCTTACTCTGTATAGCAGTAAGAGCTTTTTGGTCGGTTTCTACTATGAAATGTGCGCCTAGAAGGAATCTCTGTAGTTTGAGGATCGACCAAACCATAGCTAATAGCTCACGGTCTAAAACCGAATAATTCCTTTCTGCCGCATTAAGTTTTTCTGGAAATATACATTACAGGATGCAGAGTTCCAGAGTACTCTTGCATTAGTGCCGCTCCAATCCCAGTGGATGAAGCGTCACTACGAAGAACGAATGTCTTATCTTTAGTAGGTAGCACTAAAATAGGTGGTGTTGAAAACAATGTTTTAATCTTATCCAGAGAGCATTGGCATTCCTGAGACCAGTGGACCATATTAGGCGAACCTTTCTTTAGAAGTGTCGAAAGAGGTGCCATGATAGAGGATAGATTCTGAATGAATCTGCCATAAAATTGAATAAGACCTAACAGACTTCTCACCTGTTTTTTAGTCTTAGGGATCGAGATGTTAAGTATCTTACTAGTATTATGGTCCTCTGTCTTTAGGAAACCATGACCAACTCGGTGGCCTAGGAAAGAAATTTCGCTAAAACCAATATAGGCTTTAGAGGGTTTCGCTGTCAGGTTGTGCTCGCGCAAAGTAGACAGCAATTCATCTAACCCTGAATAGTGATCTTCCCAAGTATCGCTGAAAAGACAGATGTCGTCTAGATATGCAATGACATCTGACCGATAAGATAGGATTCGGCGCATCATGCGCACGAATGTAGCTGGTGCGTTCATAAGACCGAAAGGCATAAAATTCCATTGGAACAAACCTCTAGGTGTTGAAAAAGCCGTGAGAGGTTTGGCGCGTTCAGATAAAGGAACTTGCCAATATCCTTTAGACAAATCAAGTTTAGTGAAAAAATGAGATTTGGAGAGTCGAGTAAGTAGCTCTTCCAGTAAAGGCATAGGTTCGGCATCGAACTTCGTTACTTGATTCAATTTTCGATAGTCAACGCAAAGACGTATGTTATTGTCTTTTTTACGAACAATAACCATCGGCGAAGAATATGCAGAGGTGGATGGTTCGATTATTTTCAAATCTATCATCTCATCCAACTCTTTCTCAACCTGTGCTTGGAAATGTATAGGTATAGGATAAGGTCTAACCCTAATAGGAGTATGGTCAGTTAGAACAATGTCATGTTCAATGACATTCGTTTGTCCAGGGATGTCAGTGAGTACATCCTGAAATGTTTGCAACATAGTTGAAACTTGTCGCTGTTCTCCTAGAGACAAATCAGGAGAGACAGTAACGTTCTTCCATGATTCACTAGAATGGAGTGGGATCATTGGAAGAGGAAGATTTACATCTGAAAAACTTGTTTCCTCATCCTGTATCACGGACAGTGATGAGTAATGACCATGTTGTACTGGAGAATTGTCCGTTGCTTGGAAAATGGGTTGCAAATAATCCGGACGTTCATGGAATTCAGTAAGCATATTGATGTGGAAGGTTTTATGCTTCCCATCAATATTGACAATATAGTCGACATCGGAAATTTTCGATATTATATCGTACGGACCTTTCCAAGAAATAAGTAGTCTGTTTTCCCTACAAGGTAGTAATACAAATGCTTTGTCACCAGGACAAAGTTGTCGTAAGCATCTCTTCTTATTGGCAAATTGCCTTGCCTTCTGTTTCGCAAATTCAGAAGAAGAAGTTGCTAATTTGCATGCTTCGATAATCTTTTGTCTCAACGCGATGACATATTCGTAGGATGACTTTGTGTCATCGTCAATATTGTCAGCTGTTATGAGATCATGAAGCAGCGACATAGGGCCACGCGGACGCGCGCCAAAGACGAGTTCAAAGGGAGAAAATCCTGTATGTTCATTGGGTACCTCTCTGTAAGCGAAGAGGGCCGCAGGTAAAACTCTGTCCCAGTCTTGAGGATGATCCTCAGTTATCTTCCCTAGTAAGTTTTTAAGTGTTCTATTAAGGCGTTCGACCATACCATTAGACATTGGATGGTAGATACTACTTAAAGATCTATCTATCTGCAGAGTAGACATTACTTGAGACATGGTATCTGATATTAGTTGGGTGCCATGGTCTGACAATATCTCTCCGGGGAACCCCAGACGAGAAAATATAAGCCAAAGAGCATCTGCAATATCAGCAGTAGTAATGCTCTTCAGAGGAATAGCCTCTGGCCAACGTGTGCACATATCAACACACGTCAAGATAAACTGATGTCCTCTGGCAGACTTGATCTTAAATGGACCAATAATGTCTATGGCCATTTTTTGAAACGGCCGAATAGGAATGTCCGCCGCCTGAATGGGTGCAGCATGCCGTGGACCTTTGGATTTAACTTCCTGACATACTTTACAAGATCGACAATAAATCCGTATGTCCTTGTTTACCAATGGCCAAAAGAAAGCCGCAAGGACTCTTGACTTAGTACGGGAAAAACCCATGTGTCCAGCACACTGAGAGTCGTGAGCGTGCTGCAAAATTTTAACTCTCAAATTCTTGGGAACCAGGATTTGAGAATGACTTGACGTAATGGAGTCTTGAACCATACGTACAAGTACGCCATTCTTCTTTGTAATCCACGATTTACGACTTGTGTCTTTATTCGGATCACCTTTAGTTGCAAGAATGAAGAATTTCTTCAGAGTGGGATCATCTTCTTGCTGTTTTATAAACGAGTCACGAGAAATTACCAAGGGATCACCTTGGTTATGCACTTCATTATCTTCAGTAGATGAAGTTTGAGGCATATTAAGAGCCTGCGCTCTAGTGACTACAGCGTTAGCAATCTGCATGTTTTGCCTTTCCCACGCGGAAATTTGTTGCGGAGTGCATTCTTTGACTCCATGAATGCGACCGATGATGAGGTCAGCGATCGGATTCGGAAGAAGACATGCGTGTACATCTCCTGTAAAGAAAGGAGTAGCAATCCTAATGATAGCAGTAGAGTATTTCTCTAATGTGCCGCCAAATGTTACACATTTGACTACTTGTCCAGTGGCACGGGAAGGATCTACGAGTGACTGCCTAACACCAATTGTGGTGCATCCAGAATCAAATAGCACAGAGACTGGATTGTTATTTACTAAACCCTTATGTAAGACAAGAGAACCTCTTCCATCATGCGCGACTGATGCAGGAAGAGCAGGAAGAGGATGGCCACAGCTTAAAGTAGACACTGTGGTTGGCTCAAATAATGTTTTGCATTGGGGGCACTGAGATGCTCTCCCAAAATCAAAAGCGGCACATGCCATATTACTAGCATCATTATTATCTTTACTCTGTTTATAGGCTTCATGGGACTCTTGTTGTGCAGAGTTTGCCTGAAAATGTGGTTTATGTCTTTTGTTTTGAGATCTACCTCGGTTATTATCACCTCTGTAGTTATTGTTACCTCTATTGTAACCCCTATTTGGGTTTGAGTCATAGTTCCCTTGGTTACCATTATCATATTCATTATAATGAGTATCTCTGTAATTATGATCTTGTTGACTCCAAGACGGATAACCCGGATAGTTTCTATAATTACTTCCTCTACGGAAATTCCTATAATTATGACCACCCCTGTGTCGAGAGCTATCAGCTCGTCTCCAGTTCTTTGAAGAAGAACCCTGAAATGATTGGTTACCTTGGTTTTGATAACTATTATGGTTACCTTTTTTATCAAATCTGTTTTGAGGTCCCTGAAATCTGTGTGAATGATTGGGATTGTATGGTGTTGCTGAAGCAACTGGCATACTCTCCTTAATCTTAGTGTTGCCAAAAGTCACGTCGGGGTGTGCAGTGACATATTGGGAACAATATTCTTCCATTTCCTTTAGAGATTTGGGTTTACGCTCATGTATAAATTCCAGGAATGGTTTGTTAACACATGACATAATCTTATCTCTGAGCAACAAATCCATAAGTCCTTCATACGTTTTTTCTGTTTTGGAAAGCTCAATCCAACGATCAACTGTGAGACGTGCCTTTGCAGTGAATTCTGAGAATTCTACACCTGTCTCAGGCACCATCGTCTTAAATAAAAGGCGATAGCCTTCCTCACTTAGCTGGTATTTCTTTATCAAAGCCGCCCTAATGACATCATAATTATCCTTATCTGCTTCTCCTACAAGGCATAATCTAGTCAAAGATTCACCTTTCAAGTTTTCTGCTAATTGATTAGCGTATTGTGATTTATCCACATTATGTGTACGACAAGAACGTTCAAATCTATCCAGCCAGAATGTAATATCGTCACTGGACTGATTGAACGGTGGAACCTTAACCTTGTAAGTAGAAGGTTTACCATTACCACTAGATGCCTGATTAACATTACTCATACTTGTCAATCTCAATTTCTCTAACTCAAATTCATGTTCTCTTATTGCTTTTTTTTCTTCAGCTTCTCTGTCTAATCTTTTTTGTTCAGCATCCCTGTCTAATCTTTTTTGTTCAGCTTCCCTGTCTAATCTTTTTTGTTCAGCTTCCCTGTCTAATCTTTTTTGTTCAGCATCACTGTCTAATCTTTTTTGTTCAGCATCACTGTCTAATCTTTTTTGTTCAGCAGCAGCTTCTCTTTCTAATTTTTTTTGTTCAGCTTCAAATCTCCTTTGCTCCACCTGCATCTGCAATTTCTTTTGTTCAGCAGCAGCCTCAGCTTCTCTTTCTAATCTTTTCTCTTCAGCCATAGCTTTTCTCTCTTCTGCAGCAGCTTTTCTCTCTTCTGCAGCTAATGCTTTGTCATATTGAGCAACTGCCCATTCTTCTAATTGTTGACCAGTTTTATCAAGGGATTTCCCTTGTGTAATGAAGTATTCTAATGTAGACATGATGTCTAACAATAATACTAATCACTTGAAACAATAATAATACCACAAGTTCTTAATGACTTGATTAATCATATACTATCCCAATATCTGTGGGTCACAAGCCTTAATAAGGTCTTGTATAACAGTAATAATAATCAAGTACTGGTTTATACCATAATCCAAGTGCAGTGCACAGGCAATAGTGTCTTATGAAATATACCTATATAAAACATATGTCAACCAACAGAATACATAAAGTACAAATAGGACTGACAATACGAAAACGTTTGCAGAAATCAAATAAATCAAATAGGGAAATCAATGAAAATAATCACTGAATCTGCAAGGGATAACAACACAAATGACGTCACAGTATATGAATATAAATTGTGAATAGAACTGAAAGATAGAAAAGGGTAGACCAACAAATTACAAACAAATCCAAACAAAACTAAAGAACAAAGAAATATTACAAAAATAACAATAATTACAGTCTTCACAGCTAACACAAATAGCAACTAGTTGTTGCAAGCAAATTTCCAATTAAGGAAATTGCACCTAAAGAAAACGCCCACAACGGACCCTCTATGACGTGGGATATTCTGTTGTGAGGACTCCGCCCAACCTTAAACACAACCCGCTGACATATAAACTAACATACTGTACAAATAAATAACATGTAAACATAAATATATAAATTATGTGTATGATAGTATGTGTTGCGAAATAGGCTCAGTTTTACAGTAATGGCAAAGTTATTCTTATGAAAATAAACAAACTGCCACTTTATTCAATTAAACATTCTGGCCTTAAATATTAAAGTTCATATATAGAAAACAAGAAGATCCATCGATGAAAATAGGACTTCTTAGTTCAATAATACTGTCTTCCTGTTAATATTGACAAGAATTGATCCAACTGTTCTGTGAAACTCTGTAATGTCTAATGTACAAATGTCAACAACGCTGACCTACATACTGCATTCACTTGACAGGTCACGTGACGAAGTGTTGACAAAGAGCAAACCAATACTGCAAGTGTGTCGTATTAGCCACAGGAAACGGTCTGGTATCGGTAATCTGTTGACTTCTGAACTTCTGCGAGGTCAAACCCAGAAAGCTGGTCCACCAGTTGATAAGATCTTTCTTTGGGAGACAGACGTCATCATCAGTTGATAAACTCTTTTAATACAAGACCCTTGCCCTGAGCAAGAGACATGCTGAAAAATCTGAAGCTCACTCGAACATCACCAGAGTTAAATACTGTGTTGTTGTGTTGCTCGTGGTTTGAGTATGGAATGTCAACTTGACCTACGCAGTGGTGTGTAGACATAGATTGAGTGTGTAATATGCGAATGATAGGAAGAGTTCGTGGTGTTGACAAATGTTCTTTTCTCACACTCATGTATGGCTGGAAGTCATCGACACCAACGACTGTGTACCTTTACTACAGTTTAATTGGACGTACACACTCGACAGCACAGATAGTGACAAATCACAGGTTGGCATAATACATCATGGTACAGTGGATAAATGGTCTTGCAATGTTACATGGGCACTCATGTAGAATAATAGTATAATGGACTGTCAATAGCCAAGCACTCAGTATTGCCCATATATATATATCATCTGAGTTTACTGACAAAGCACGTCAGATTATAAACAATATCCAAGATGACTTCTAGACCTAATCTCGTCTAGTGAAGATTCCTTAACATAATGTCCAGCACAGATTTTTCCATATAATCAAATTGAACCGCTAGCAATGGGTTCTCATGTGTAGCAGTGATCTCTGGACTAATCAAGCGATAATACGGGCATCCCTTTTCTCTTCTTGAAAGTCACTAAATGTTTTTACAAGATGGCTTCTCTCGTGAGCTGTCACTCACGTTTGGATACAGATAATGAATCTGTCTTAAAGTTAGTCATTCATTAAATGTTTCATTGCTCTGTAGATTCTATCATGATACAATTGACTGCATTCTACAGGATATAGTGCTGCTAGGAATCAGAGTCGTTTTCCATCTAGTTAAATGCATCCTCTCAGATGTACAAGTCATACCTATCGAAAAACGGTGGCTTCGTACGAGAGTTCAAAAGAGTATCTTTTATTACCTGCGTATCAGAAATATGATTCTGCCATTCCTTGGCAATAAGAATAAACACTGGGGTAAAGCATACACGATAGGTCTAGACGACTATCACTTTCCCCATAAATATAGAGATCACTTTTTCCCGGCGACAAGCCGACATAGCAAAACACAGCCCCCATGATCAGGGCGAAGCCAAAACACACCTCTCTAGAGACACATCCGCCGAACAGCCTTTGACCTCTCTAGAGACAAAAGAACATATAGTTCGACTTAGATATGTAAAGATATACAGATATAAGACAGACTCGTCCTACTCAGCCAAACAATACACATAAATTCAGGCCATAGATATTCTGAAGCAAGAACAATCTATTACTACCCAAACAAAGAATAAATCGCAGTAAAACTGGATTCATCCGCGGAGTTCGATCGAAAGAGACGGCACAACTTTCAAGGGAAGTAACTCAATAATGACTTTCCCTTAAGCACTAAAAAATATCTATTTTGTTTACAAAATATTTGCGAACATAACAAGTATACCAATGTATAATATTGTAAGATATCAAAGACTGCACGTAACACCTACCCACCACAAAAATATTTATAAAATGTTTCATTCCTATATACACACATTTCGAACCTCTCCGGTGCTACGGAGTTCGTGTACTGTGCTGAGATCCTCCTTGTGTGATCTAAAGAAGGAGATCGAAGCACTTATGGAGCTACCCATTTGTAATGAAGATGGTCCTTAAAAACCAAACCGAAGATAACTTTGCCGTGGTCTCGTGCAAGTAAGATCATGTGACTCTCTATAGACAGTATTATATGAGCAATTGAAGACAACCAAAAATGTCTTTATAAAGAATTGTTGATACTCAGAACAACGTAAGATATCACACATCGACATAGAATGTTTGTCAGAATATGTCTTCAACAGATCCGCTCATTATTTTCACGTAATCCTAAGCCTGAGCTGGTAATTTTAATCATGACTCTCTACAAATTTGGTTTCATCTTATCAATAAATAGGTTAAACAGATTTTCCTTCAGTCGATGTCTATTTTTGAAGTTCTCAAAAATCCATCACAAATTCAGCCCTGGTACACGTGTGGGTACATTAAAATCAACTGCCAGCGTGCATGTCTGTTGTTTCATCGCATTTAAGGAATGTAGTCACAGGATTTTACTTGCTGCTCAATTTGCTCTCTGCAGGCTTTTAGCATGTAATCATAAATTCTATTTTGAAGATTTTTTAGTGTTTATGTAAAGAGAGTGGAAGCTTCCTGGTTGTCTTTCTCGTTCTACCGAATTTCGCACTTAAATACAGTGCAGTCCGGATAAGTAGAAGTCGCGGGGAACATCTAAAATACTTCTACTTATCCGAAATTCTACTTATCCGAATATTGTTCAACGATGGACATTTACGTCAGATGAAGAGGACAAGCCTGAAGCAATTATTTTAACTATTCAGAAACAGGTATTTTGATTTTAAATTTTAATTTCTGTATCTATTAAAGTTTTCAAAAGCAGTTTATCGAAGCTTAACATGTAGTGCAAAGTTAACTGCTAGTAGCAAGTGTAAAAACATTCGGTTAGCGTTTTGGCTTACTATTTCTGCGTGCTCTGTTAGCGTATCCTATACGGATTCCTAGAGCGATAACTGTTGTTCATTATTTACTATTCACATGCTTCAGGTTTCACTTTTTGTTTATCTTCTGATTTCAAACGCGTAGTTCCTTTGCTGTCAGAATTTAATTTCAGCTCTTTTCTCGCAAACCGAGGTAAACTCAGTGTTCGCTCAGTCGGTCTGACGATTATATGCATGCCGGTTTAATGAATGTTAGTGTTTTAATCTACTGACGGACGCTCGGACGTTTTTTTTAAACCGGTTATCTCCTGTTTTACCAAAAATTTATGTTAGGCCACTTGGTACTGTCATTTAGGCGAGGAAGGCATAATTTTTAATTTTTAAGTCTAAATTTGAGTTGTGACAGAAAAATTACTTCGACTAATCTGAAAATTCTAGTTATTAGAATTCGACAACTGAAGATCTTTCTTTTTTTTTAAAAACAAAGCCAAAGAAGATATTTGGCCGGAACCCAGAAAATTGCTTCTACTTAAGCGAAATTCGATTTAAGTGAGGTCCGATTAAGTGGATTGCACTGTATAGAAGTAAACAACAACATTAAATTAAAATTATCCTAAAGCTATAAAACAAATTGAGTTTGAAATACTTTTAAAATGCATTTATATCTGTTTATGTGGGTGTTAAATACGTTTATAACTAGCCTACTTAGCGTCCAATTGGCTACGCTATTACAGCGCTTTCCTCACGCGACGAGGCTACCGAGTTCCGGAATGAAAAACTCTTAGAGTCACGCTGCAGTGGGCCCAGCTATAAAGGTGTACATGACTCTGCTCTTAAGCTACGAGGCAAAAAAATTTTTTTTTTTTAAATATCTTTCGGGATTCGACCATCTTCCATGCGGCGGACATGGCCAAGCTAACGTAGTCAGCGCTGTCTAAGCAGTGTATACTGTACATGCTGTGAAGGCCAGCACGTGACAACTACTCGACATTTGTCACCTTGTCCTTCCACGAAATACCGAGGATGTGGAGTAGACACCTTAGATGGAAGGCACTGAGCCTTCTTTCTTGGACATCTATGATAGACAAAATAATGACTTGTCTAAGCAAGTAAACCTCAGCACCGGCTATGCTTGTGATAACATAAAAGTCGTTCTCTTCTCTAATGAATGATTTATCGCTTACTCTTTTCTTGTTCCTCTTTACCATTGATCACTCTGCCAATCATTATCGTTCAATTAGTTCAAGCTGAGCCCTCTCTTGTCGTGTACCATTTGTTTACTTGCTTTATTGATATGGTCTTTGCTCCACGTAAGACTGTCTTCAATTTTCTTTTCCATGTGCTATTGACATTCCTTGTACTCGTTCTTTACCTAGGAGAACTCTGGAGACAGGCCGCTTTTTAATGTTATTACCTAATTTTGTGAATGCGTGTCCTATCCGCCAACATATCCTTTCGCTCACCTCTAGCTCCCATATTGTTTATATGATTCTTTTAATTAATTTCTAAAGTGACAAATGTCAAGGTTTTGTCACGTGCTGGCCTTCAAAGCATGTATGCACTGCTTAGATAGCGCAGACTTCGCTGGCTTGGCCATGTCCGCCGCATGGAAGATGGTCGCATCCCGAAGGATATCTTCTACGGACAATTAGCAGATGACAAGAGAACAGTTGGACGTCCGCAGCTGAGGTTCAAAGATGTGTGCAAGAGGAGGGCACTGGACATGGATCCAGCAACATCGGAGGAAGAAGCTGGCGATCGCACTAAGTGGCGATGCTATTTACGGCGCCACCGCAGTTTGGGCGAAAAAGAAGCTCACACAACAAGCAGAAGACAGGAGAAAACGTCGAAAGGAACACCAGGAAAATAAGCAGCTGAGGGTTGTCACCTCAGGGGTGTATTCCCATAGTCAGTTTATGACTGAAGGGGCTATTATTATTATTACTTTTATTATTAATAATTAATTTCACATTGATGACCCCGACAAATTATGTTTAAACACTTCTATTCTGCGCAAACACTCATTAACGAAAGTCGTTAAACTTTTTGGTTGTCGGTTTGGGACTGCCCCCCTCTCTCTCTCGCACTTCCTTGGTACACCATTTTTTTTCCCAAGAGCAAAACTATCATATCGTTCTTGACTAAGGGATTTAAGCTGTTGTATGGGGGCGACTGAAACCGACTGAACCAGATTTGCTAGACAGTGTTCATAATGATACCGGCATACATAACAAATTGTATGGTTACATAAAACTATATATGGTTTCAAAAAATATCATCATTTCTCCCCCGGGAACGCCACAACAGGCTGCTTGTTTGAGTTGTTGCATGGGTCAGCATCATTACCTAAAAGACACTGCTACAGAAACTAACCATGTGAGTGCACATGAAGTGCTTTACTGCAGACGTCTGGCAAATAGGCAAACATAAATGGTGGTCACTGTTCCTTCAGAAGCGAAACAGGGAAAAGTAGAAGTAGAATAATGTTACCCAATGATGGGTGGCTAGTTTCTTGCGTAAAACAAGCATTGGGCTCTATTGTGGCTATAGGAAAAGCCGCAAGGCAAATTTACTTTAGAAAGCACGACGCAGTATCAGAATAGAAAATGTTATTGCTCAATACACAGTTTCGATTAAAAGAAAAAATTGTGCTTTACATCGACTTGAGGTCTAGACAAGTGTATACACCGTTATTGTTATTATTGAATATAATTGATATCATTGCAATCCATGCAAACCCATGGGTGCTCAGTCTCCCTTAGTATATAAGGTCTGTCCGGAAAGTAATGAGACTGATTTTCTTGGGCCAATCAGAAGGGCCGGGTGCGGAGTCTCCAGGCGTGACGGTTTGGTGGGGAGATGTTAGGTAAACGATAGATCTCTTGTCAGTTGGCTCTGAGCTTTTACAGAGTGCGGATCGCTTGTGAAGTGGACAGCTGTTTGAGCGTCGCGTAACGGTTAAAATGCAGAGGAATGTCGAGCAGCGATACGCGATAAAGTTTTGTGTAAAACTTGAAAAATCCGCAACTGAGACGCTTGCTATGATACAGAAAGCCTACGGGAAGTATGCTTTATTGAAAGCACAAGTGTTTCGGTGGCAGAGCTCTGAGTGGCACACTACCGAGTCTCCTCGACCAAAGAAGGTTCGAATGAGCAAATCGAAGATGAATCGATGCTCATTGTCTTTTTTTACTCTAAAGGTGTGGTCCATAAGGAGTTTTGTACCAGCTGGACAAACGGTCAACGCTGCATTTTACGTGGAAGTGCTTAAACGGCTGAAGAACAGAGTCTCGCGCGTCCGCCCGGAGATGGCAACAACCTGGTTATTCACCACGACATGCGCCGGCTCATGCGTCCCTTTTAGTGAGAGAGTTTCTGGCAAAACAAAACCATGGCAAACGCTGCCTCAACCTCCCTACAGCCCGGACTTAGCCCCGGCTGACTTCTTTTTGTTTCCCCGGCTCAATCCAGCTTGAAAGGACACCATTTTGGGACTGTTAAAAACGTGCAAGCTGCCGTGACGAGTGCTTTGAAAGAGATCCCCGTTTCAAGACTTCCAAGCGAGCTACGACGCGTGGCAGAACCACTGGCAACGTGGTATTGATGCTCAAGGATGTTATTTCGAAGAATTTTTTAAGTGTATGTAAAGCATGTCTTGAAATAATATTATTTTTATGGAATCAGTCTCATTACTTTCCGGACAGGACCTTGTATGTCAAAGAGTGTGAATGCTAACTGTTCCTGTAGCTCGCTGGTTGTATACACGATGGATGCATCCTCTCATATGTCCATCTCCCCTAGCCTTACGTTTGATGCCAAAAGTCCAACTGTCTTAACCTTGATGATTCATCTATTGCAGTGTCATTCTCTAAACAGGCGATCATTAATTGTTCTCAGTATGTCTCCATTATTTATATTCGGTGTCCCCACTGTGGGTGCTCTTGGATACTAGTCTGTCAGCTCTCTCATTACCGAGTACCCCTGCATGTCCAGGACAGTAGATCCACAACAGTTCCTGCAAATTTGAAGCTTCTATGAATGTTTTCCTTTCATGCCGTAGCCATCCAATTTTAACCTTCCGAAGCATGGACTGAGAATCTGACACAATGATAGCCTTTGTTAATGAAGTTTCAGTCAGACACTTAAGGCTGAATTAGCTGCCTCTACCTCCATTCTCATTCTATGAGTTGTTTTCTTGTAAGCCCATCTATGTTGTGAGACGATTTTCTGTCCTTTACCCTAGCAGAGAAGCCCCCTCTTTATTCTTGCTCCCTTAATGTTTCTATGCACGGGTTCCGTTTTGTCATTAGTTACTCGCATATAGGCATTTGCTTGGGCCATTGCATACCTGGATCTAATCAACAGCACTCCAATCCTTGATACGTACAAAGCCGTTGGCACCATAAACCAACTCAACTGGCGAAAAGCCAGCGCTCTCATGGGGAACTTCTCTATAAGCAAATAAGACCGCTGGCAACATGCGGTCCAAGTTACGAGGACATGTCTCAGTGACTTTGCCTAGCAATTGTTTCAATGAGCCATTGAAAAGCTCGCAAACGCGATTGCTCTCTGGATGGTATGGGCTAGTGAAAGAATGCTTATTTGTCCCGGATTTGCCTCCCCTGCTTTGGCAGTAGTGGTCCGACAGTTGCCAAAACTCAAGACTATGATATGGGTCTTTAAAGGCGGATTACTCTTGGCAGAGCTGTAGATAGGAGAATAATGATGCTTCTATCTCAAGGAAATTTTCATAGGATATTTCATAAGTCAAGAAAACAATGCTGCGTTGGGCAGGGCAACTGTTAACTTATATCTGATCCGCCACCTTTTTTCGAACGAATTATGCAATTTTAAGTTCAGCTCGTTCAAAGCCCCCACCCTGATTTACTCAGTGGAATTCTTATTATACTGGTTATAGCTCTGTTTAGAGTGTATATTAAGTAAATTGACTGAGACAAACATGCAGTACATTCAAAATGACTAAATTGACGTTAAATTTTGTATATTTACAAATAACAGATTTAATAATCACTAAGGTTTTAACTAGGTTTTTTTTTTAAATGAATATTAATTTAGCAGAAAATTATCATCACGGTGTGAGGTAATGTTAGTGGGTAAAGGGGGGCAATTTTGAAGCATTTAGGGGTTACTTAGCTGTCAGTGAAGGTTCTCCTACTTCTGAAGTTTTGGTTCTTGGTAGACTGGATTGCTGATCCCGCTCGTTACTGGTCAAGGTTGGAGGACGCAGCACGTTCCAAGAAGTGTCAGGGAGTGTCTACAAAATTAGTCCCTCGTCTTTAAGCCCCTTATGATGATGGTATCTAGCTTCGACTACAGGCCACTTGTACCCTTTGTGACAGTATTGCCTCCCGTGCTTTGCAGTAGTGGTCCAACACTGGCCAAACCTCAAGAATATCTAATATGGACTTCAAAAAAAAACAAAAAGGTGACTACTTTCGCACAAGATTACTCTTGGCAAGATGTAGAAAGAAGGGTAATGACAAAGGGAGTCTTTCACAAGATATTCAGATAAGCAAAAAACAATGCTGCTTTGGCTAAGCACGTTAATTCTAGAATCTGCCGACCACTTTTGTGAAGAATTAAGCAATGGTTAATTTCAGCTCGTTAAGCCTCCACCTCTAATTAACTAAGTGGAATTCTTATTATTACTGATATAGCTTGTTTGAAGAGATTTAAAAGAAGTCCACAGACAAGCAACTGAGAGATGAACAAGCAGGTTTTCGACAAAATAGATCATGTACAGACCAGATAGCCACATTGAGAATAATAGTTGAACAAAGTCTGGAATGGAATTCACCGCTATACATCGGATTCGGTGGACTATGAAAAGGCATTTGCCAGTGTAGACAGAGAATCGCTTTGGAAATTGGATGAGGCATTATGGAGTTCCCCTGAAGATCATTAACTTTAATAAAGAAGACATATGAAAGACATGACATGCAGAGTTCTTTATAAAGAACAACTTACAGAACCGTTTAGAATTAGAACGGGAGTGAGACAGGGATGCCTCTTGTCTCCATTTCGTTTCGTTACTAGCAATAAGATTGGGTTATATGAAAACATCGACATCACACAACAGAAATGGAATCTGACTAAACAGCTTGATGATCGGGATTTTGCAGATGACTTGGCTCTTCTGGTCTGTCCCATAACCATAATCAGATGCAAGAGAAAAATGAAATTCTCGATGAGAGGTCACAAACAATTGGGCCTGAAAATACACAGGAAAAGACAAAGATTATGAGAAATAAATGCAAGAAATGATAACAAGGTTAAACTGCAGAAACACCACTAAAAGATGTAGAATCGTACACATATCTTGGCAGTAATATAGACAAAGTTGGAGGGACAGACAGTGATATCAAAATAAGAATACAAAAAGCAAGAGGAGCTTTCATTGCATTGGGAAACATATGGAGAACAAGAGAAATCAAGTCCAACCCGAAAATAAGAATCTTCAACTCAAATGTCAAGCCAGTCCTATTGTATGGCTCTGAGACATGGAGAGCAACAAAAACAACAACCAAAAAGCTACAGACTTTTATAAACGGGTGCTTGCGTAGAATAGAAGGACTGAAATGGTATGACAAAGTCACAAATGTGAAATTGATGACAAGAACCAGACAAGTGCCAGTGGAACAAGAGATGAGAAGAAGACGCTGGCGATGGATAGGACACACATTGAGGAAACCTGTTGATAGCATTACAAGGCAGTCTTTGTTCTGGAATCCACAGGGAAAAACATGCAGAGGTGGACCAAAAAACACATGAAGAAGAGAACTGGATACAGAGGTGAAAATGATGAGGAAAACATGGAAAGAACTTGAGTGGATGGCACAGGGACAGTAAGACTTGCATGTGTTTGTTTGGAAGCCTATGCTCCATGGGAGCTAAAGGGTATTGAATAGCTTTGTTTAGAGTGTGTGTAGTAAATTGACTTAAGCAAGAAAGAAGGCTCAATACCTTCCATTTGCGGTGTCTACGCCGCATCCTCGGCATCTCGTGGAAAGATAAAGTGACAAATGTCGAGGTGTTGTCACGTGCTGGCCTTCAAAGTATGTATACGCTGCTTAGACAGCGCAGACTTCGCTGGCTTGGCATGTTCGCCGCATGGAAGATGGTCGCATCCCAAAAGATATCTTCTACGGACAATTAGCAGATGGCAAGAGAACAGTTGGGCGACCACAGCTGAGGTTCAAAGATGTGTGCAAGAGAGATATGAGGGCACTGGACATGGATCCAGCAACATGGGAGGATGAAGCTGCTGATCGCACTAAGTGGTGATGCGATTTACGGCACCACCTCAAGATTGGGCGAAGAGAGGCTCACACAAGAAGCAGAGGTGAGGAGAAAACGTCGAAAGGAGCACCAGGAAAATAAGCAGCTGAGGGCTGCCACCTCAGGGGCGCATTCCCATAGTCAGTTATGACTGAAGGGGCTATTATTAGTAAATTGACTGAGACAAACATGCAGTAACTTTAAATGTTTAATCGAAGTTAAATTTGTAAAATTACAAATAACAAAATTTAATAATCACTTACGTTTTAACAGTTTGAAAATGATTGAATAGTTTGGAAGGAAAGTTTTACCTTTGATGGATACAGTGACATGAGACAGTTTAGAAAAAAGTTCCCTTTGGCACTTATATATGAAATATGGCTGCCAATGACGCTTCTGTTTCTCCTGATGGGTTGGTTCTTTTAACACTGCTCTCGCTCGTCGCTGGTCAAGGTTGTCGGGTGTAGTTCGTTTCCCAGAAATGCCAAGGAGTCTACAAAGTTGGTCCTTCGTCTTAAAGCGTAGGCCACTTGTCCTTTCTTGTTCCAGAGATAATACTTTCTGCTCGTACCACCAATAACTATGATAAAGAATAGAAACGAAACACTCTTCTGAGTATTGTGCTTCCCGACACATACTTATGTGTCCCATTTCTTCTATTCGACCATCCCATTTATCTCAGAATTTACCCTCGATGAGAATTAAATTTAATCTCTCGGGATAAAACTTTCTTTTACACTTAAATTGAATAACTTTAGCTTCACATTACATTTAAATGAAAAGGTTAATAGCTCAGATAGAATATGTTTACATTTACATTTCCACTGATTGAAAAGTGTTCACAATAGAAATTTAATTTCTCTTTAAGGAACTAGCGATAAAGCAATCACCAACCCGTTCAGTGGTGGTTCATGAATCATCATTCTATACGCTGAGGTTGCCAGCCTCAAATGACTGGGACATCCACTAGCGATTTTCGCATATTAAAATTCACATGGTAATATACACATAAATGTTAGTTCACATGTTAGTAATAAAACATAGAATATAAAATCACAACTTACGCCAATCCTGGCTCACAGACTTTTTGCTCAGATGAATAAAAGGCACTGGCAGTTGCCTTCTTACACGTGTACTTGGGGTCGTTAATTTGAACTTTAATTCCCTTTCTGACTTCGTGTGTTTTCTTCAGTTTCCTCAGACAGCGGCTTTCCTTATTAAAATTATGGAGATTTCATGGGCTGAATTGTAAGTCCAATACAAGGTGTCCGGTCTTATAAATGGAAATTCTGAATTCTAACTTGCATGTCTGGTGTCTTTGGCAAAAGTGAATCTCACAGTGAAAAAACACTGAAATGTTTCAGGTTATATTCACTGTCGTACCCCACTCTGTTTGTTATGGGCTCAAATGATCAGCCAATCTGATTTGAATATGTTGCATGACTCATCTAGTGCAAAATTTCAAACATTACTTTTCTGAAAATGGGCTGTAAAACATCCCATAGCCGACAGACAAATGTACAGACATATCGGTAACCTCACACGACAATGTATGTAAGATGTAACAAATTATTGTTTTCGCTAAAGTAATGTCTTATCTGTTGCTTGAGCAAACACAAAATCCGTCTCTTTACAACCTTGGTGGAGACGCACTTGTGCCTTATCAGTGATTAAGCAGATTGCGCTGGGCGATGTACGTGCTAATATGTGTACTGACATCGACCGCGCCTGCGATTAACCAACTTGGTTTTCGATAATGTTCTCTCAGCCGCTCCTGCAAATGTTTAGTATTATCATCCACCAGAAGAGTCAGACAAACAGACAAGACACAATATACTGAAAGTAGCAAATAAATGTACATACAAAATATCTGCTCCAGTGGACAGAGAAAGAAAAGGGTGCGACTCGGAAAAATCGCAATAAAATCAATTCAAAATGTACTGATTACTGCCGTAGTGAAACAGAGATTAGGAAGAAGAAGGGGTCGCCCCAATCCATTATGTGACACCCGTCTTGTTCCAGAGATAGTACCCTCAACTGGTACCACCAACTTGTGTGGTAAAATAATAGAAACAAATACCCTCTGAGTATTGAGTTTCCCGACACATAGTTATGTGTCCCCGTCTTCCTATTCCACCATCCCATCTACCTCAGACTTTACCATCGATGAGATTTAAGCTTAATCCCTCGAAATGAAACTTTCTTTACATTTAAATTGAATAGCTTTATATTTACTTTACATTCAAATGTTTACATTTACGTCTACAGTTGTTGAAAAATGTTAACAATATAGATTGAATATGTTTTCAGTTACATCTACACTGGTTGAGAAGCTTGAAAACTTTCATTTTTTTTTTAAATTGAATATGTTTACATAGACATTTACACTGGTTTGTAAATGTAAATATTATAATTAGAATGTACATCATTTCTTTCATCTTTCCCGCTCTGCTCCATATGGAACTTGGGACTACCTATGCTTTTTTTCTCTTTAAGAAATTAGCAATAAAGCAGTCACCAGCACTTGCAGTGGTGGTTCATGAAATCATCATTCTGTATTCTGAGGTTGGCAGCCTCAAATGACTTGGACATCCACTAGCATTTTTCACATACTAATATTCACATGGCAATATATACATATTAGTTCACATATTAGTAATGTAAAATATAGAAAGTTAAATGTACAACTTACGCCAATCTTGGCTCACATATTGTTTGCAGAGAGAAGTAGGTTAAAGGCATTTGCAGTTGCCTTTTACGCGTATTCTTGGGGGTCGTTACTTAAAAAAAAAAAATTTCCACTTTGACTCTGTGTTTTCAGTTTCCTCAGATATTGGTTTTCCTTGTTAAAATAATAGAGTTCTCAAATGGGTTCTAAGGAGCCGAAGTCCGAAAGTACGCCGTCAGATGTAACCCGTCTTAATTTCCTCTAAACGTAATTGTCGCTTCTGAAACAGTGGTACAGGGAAGGGGTATATTGATGTCAAAACGTCAAGACACGTTCACAGTCAGTACCAAAATGTGTCGGTTTCACAGGACAATTATTTCTTTATCCGTCGCTTGTGCATACACATTAATCCGTCTGCGGCGAGTAATTTTATCGCAAAGGTACGGCTTGAGCAATGTAATGGCATTTAGAGTGAGCAGATCCTGGTAACGGAACAAGCTGGATTTTAGAGAAAAGTCCTTTACAGTATAGAAGACCTAAGTTAATTACTTGTCTCAAGCAGTAGAAGATGCCTTCCAGGAGAAGATCAAAAACGGTCCTAACGATCTGGGTCGACTTCAAGCAGGCCTTGACTAAGGTTGTGGGAAAAGAATGGGCCTTATTTCGCAAAAACTTATGGAGAAGTGGAATACAAAGGCAACATGATAAAATGGGATCACAGTCTGTACTTGCACAACAGGAAAATTAGAGCCACGCGATGGACTTCAGAGCAGAAAAGTGTTGCTGTATCAGGGGGTACCTCAAGGAGGAGTAATTTCCCCAACACTCTTCCTTGTTTACATCAATGACCTGGTGAAAGATCTCCCTGCAGGAGTTAAAGCTGCCTTATATGCAGATGACCTAGTACTCTGGTGCGCTGATGAAAATGTCACCACAGCAAATTATAGAATGCAGCGGGCACCAGACATGCTAGTGTCATGGGCAGAGAAATGGCTTATCACAATAAACACAGACAAAACCTCCACAACACTGTTCTCCCTCGCCCCCAAGGACAAATCAGCTAACATACACCTAGGGACAACCGTGATCAAGGAAGAAAGCTGCCCCACCTATCTTGGGGTGACATTTGACCAAAGGCTTACATGGAATAAGCATATTGAAAATGCAGAAGGAAAGGCCCGAAGACGACTAGGCATACTCAGAAAATTAGCAGGTACCAACTGGGGAGCAAATGAACGAAATCTAAAGAAGATTTATATTGGAGTAATAAGACCACACTTAGAGTTTAGCTCAGCAGCATGGTCATCAGCTGCTAACTCACATCTGCAGTCTTTGGACAAGGTGCAAAATCAAGCTCTCAGGCTCATTACAGGAGCCATGAAAACTACACCAATAACAGAGATGCAGAAAGCTGCCGGGAGGGAGAATTAAAGCCAGACCCATGGGTCCTATAGTTGCCGAGACACAAAATATGCTCATGATCCAGATGGAAATTACTGTACTACGCGTATGCCATACGCACCAATGATGGGTCAAGACTAGATGTTCTGGCATTGGGACGTCTAAAGCGTAGCAGCTTTGGGCAACGGGGAAAAAAGACTTAAAAGACTACAGCATCAAGGAAGACCTATCCATGAAGACAACACGCTGAAGCCAGCACCCCTATTACCCTGTACCATGGGAGCAGGCCAGCAGTGCCCTCCAAATTAATACATCAGTCAGTGGTCTCACAAGTGGATGTGAGTATAATGATCTGCATAAAACGAACTGCTACATTGAGTATGATCCAAGAAAGCTATCCCGATCAATCATGGATACATGCCTATACAGATGGATCAGCAACTAATGCTGTTAGGAATGGACGTGCCGGTATCTTTATCTCATATCCTGACAACCACTATGAGACTAGGCACATTCCCACTGGTAAATTCTGTTCCAACTATACAGGTGAGGTTCAAGCTCTAGAGCAAGCTGCAAATATGATTTATAACACCAACTCTGACTGCCACCAGGTAGTCATCCTCACAGTTTGTCATCTTCACATAGCTCTCAAGGGTGGTAAATCTCCCAATGATGAGAAATGAACTTTTTCAAGGATTAGCTGTCAAAAATGAGAAAATGGTTACACTTCAGTGCAGACCATCTCATTGTGGTGTACCCGGAAATGAAAAGGCAGATAAACTTGCAAAAAAGGGAGGAGAATGTTGTCATAAAAATAACAAGTGATACAACGTAAAAGTATCTCCAAAGGATAAAATGTTAGGATACAAACCAATGCGTAAGCTGCTGGAATACATGACCGCCCGCGCCGCGGGTCATCAGGTGTTAGACTTGAAGGCAAAACGGAACGAGGATCAAAAGGAAAAAAATATGACTGAAAAAATTGCGTGAGACTAGCAAGGCTAAGGAGACGCAATTGGGGCGGGCGGGGGGGGGGGGTGTGGGTATGGGGGCCGGGGTATTGTTTGGGTGGTGTCTCTACGGAGGGGGCGGCGTTCACGGGCAGTTCGTGGTTCGTGGAGTAGGGGGGGGGGGACGGAGAAAAAAGTCACGTTTCCCAACTTGACATAAAGTAAGGAACTCGACAGAAGGGACCTTGGATATGTTACGCCACAGTCATTTATTGGTCGCTTTTGCGATACCAAGCCTTTTATTTGAATTCAGCGGCAAACGCAGATGCTTGAAATATTACAAAATTTAAAAAGTAACTTTTTCTTAATATTAATGTTAGGAATATAAAAATTAGCTGGCCGGATGGCCCACTCTGAGCAGTGAAATAATATGCTTTTAATTATACAGACGGATAGATAATAATGAAGACATTGACAAAAGACTGTGTTGTTCACAACAGCGAAAGACTGCATTGAATCAAACATCTCACTATTTGCACAAAAATCGCGACCTTGAAGACTCAAGTGTCCAAATCTAGTTAGAATGAAAGAGAAGGGGAATTGGTGGAAGCTGTGGCTAAAAATAACTTTACAGACAAAAAGTGTAGAGGGGAGGAATAGGTTGGTTCAAAAAAAAAAAAAAAAAGCACGTTTTTGTGAAAAAGCAAGTAGAGGCGGGCGGACTAACAGAAAAAAAACCATACTGACAGAAACATGACTGAATAAGACTTTAGTGTAGGAAATTTGAATTAAAAAAAAACCAAGGCATTGATTGGCCACAGACAATCATATTATCCGCGCTCAGACGAGCTTTTTTGCCATTCCTCAATAGTTGTCCAGTGATAGACACAGTAAATTTCAAGTGTGGTGATTTCCAAATGAAATAAATTGAAATAAGTTCAGGGACGCCATACTATAGCCAGCAGCTCAGCTGAGTTTTGCTAGCATTTCTGTGTTCTTTATTCATAATCTGGTAAAATTGAAATTATTTCTTTGCATATTTTGAATATTGTTTAATGTTTCGAGTGATTTGATACTGCCATATCGAAATCTAGCCTTACAAACAAGTAGGGATTTGCTCTAGACCCCCCGCCCTAGTTCAGGGTCTAGGGACAAACAATATACATAAACTCCAGCAAGGGTTAGGAAGGACAGATCAAGTGTTGAGAACAATGAAACATATTACCTATCCTATGTTAGGGCAGGAAACTAATAAATATATTTCAGAATCTGTAGTCTGGGAGGACCTATCTGATGTGAAACCACCATGGTAAAATGTGCTGTATGGTCAGAGAGATCTGACCTGTCTATATGGTGTTGTTGTTGTGTAGTGTTGTGTCCAGACATGGTTAGAGAATGGAATTTTGGACACATAGCCAATACTTTGATTGCAGAGCTGTGAGTTTCAGTTGTCACCAAGGCGGTGTAAACTAAGTTGGTGATTTTACCAGAGTGGATCCGTGCAGTAACGTTGTGTCAGAGCAGACTATTATTGCCCCCAAGCACGGAGAGGTGGGGCCACCAGATCTCAGCACGGGAGGGACGTCTTCAGAGTTGAGTGAGCCGCTGGTCGGCTGGAAATTGGCCAACTGCATTTAGTGACGAACAATCCCATAGGGTTCCTGCCATTTCTGGACAAGGTGTAGTCAATATAGACTGGAGTGATGAGGCCACCCCAACAGCACAACCATTAACTATCCTCCCAATTAGATGACTAGTATAAACATTAATAAAACTAAATAGTCTAGTACTTACATATGTACACTCTTGCATTTATTATGTAATATTCCATGCATTTCTTTCATAATTTCTAAATCTTTTATAAGTTCTGGTCAAAATAAAACTTGATCCAGAACAAAATAAATGTAAAAAATTTCTATCAAAAATTTTACACACTTGAGTTAGTTCAGTGTATTATAACATTTGTTAATATTATTAGACTTAGTAAATATCTGTGTGTGTGTCTATAAACTATCACACCACATTACATATCATTACCCTAGACATTTAACGTAGCCACATTCATTAGAAAAAAAAAAGATAAGTGTGAGGTCGTAGTGGTAGCGAGAAGGGCCTTCTGACAACTCTCAGTTACATTTTATCTCAGGAGCCTTCACAGCTGACCTCATGCATCACACGTAGTACCATCACCACCATACAATACCATTGCAAACCCGAGGGTACAAATGTGAACACGAAGATAATTGAAATCAACATACACTGAGATAAAAAGAGCATTATCCAAACTATCAGATGAGAAAAAGAACAGAATCAACCCCAACGAGCCTCCCCACTAATCCCCCCCCCCCCCCCCCCCCCCCCCCCCCCCCCCCCCCCCCCCCCCCCCCCCCCAATACAAACTCTGACCGGCAAGGACAGAAACCATTTTTTTCGCCTCAGTTACAGGGCATAACAAACTGAATAAACACATGCTCAAGACCTACCGAAAAAAATGTCTGCATTCACCACTGTGCACATGTGGATTAAACGAACAAACTGCTGAGCATGTTCTACAGGATTGTCCTCTGTATGACCAGTTAAGAAAGATATACTGGCCCAATGACTCAACACTAAACTCAAAGCTATATGGAGCTAAAGAGGAACTTCAAACAACAGTCAATATCATTCATGAGAACCTCGTCTGGGGACGGTGTAAAACATCAAAGATGGCGATCGCAAAGAAGAAGGTCTTAGAGCGGGGGCAAACAAAACTATGCGAAAACTGACCTGGCCCATATAGGTTTTTTAACCTGCGTTAATCTTTCGCAAAGCTGGGGGGGTGAAAGCGGGGGACAGGCATGTGTGGATGAATTATCACCAAAATTAAGGAGTGTCAAAATGATTGTAAATACCAAATATTTGTTTGAAGAAGAGATAATTAAATGTGTCAGATCCCACGGAAATTTCAGGTAATCATCGGTACGTACAACAAAAGTAACTGATTACTTTGCCGTTAAATGAAAAAGAGATCGGACAATTATGTGGCATTAATTGATAACATGTTCTCAATATCCTTCCATCTATCTAAGAAATAAATTAGCGGTACCGCTCGATCTGATGACATTTCCTCATGAAAAATCAAAATGCGGCAAATAGATAAAAAAATATAAAGTATTCCTTTTTAAAAGCTGCAGAGGTAATATTCTTCAATGGTATGGCCTCCAGACCAACGTGTAATGGGGATATGTCTATACAACGTTATGGATATATCGAAATGTGTGCATCAGAACAGTGACTGACATAGGACCAACTTTATAACCGCAAGGCTTGGTAAAAATGCCGTAATGGCACATCAGTAACTTATAAGGTGCCAAAAACATGGTGCTTGCACCTACTGCTACCTTTTGGACAAGTTGGTGCATGGACCTGCCAGTAATAGCAATTACATCTTTACGTTAACACAGGACTAATAAAAATTAGAGCGTGCTACGAAACAGAATTACTCTTAAATCTTCATAAGGCCAACCAAAAAGCGAGTCAGAGGCTGTATTCAATAAAATAATGCCTAAAAAACAATTTGGTATAATCTACCTGTCTCCTGACTGGAAACATAGAATGTCAAAGCTTGCCTAGTCATACTTAAGAGTTTTTTAATTTTGAACCAGTAACGTGGAAGTTTTTGCCTTCTTCAGATTCTTTTGCTTCTCGGCTAAGCAAACGAGGTTGCAAACATCTTCAAAGCGCTGTTTGACACGCGAAAGACGGGGGGGGGGGGGGGGGGGGTTTCTTTTTACTTTTGTGGAAAGGGGGGTGGTGGGGGGGAACCTTTACTGAGCATTTCTGAAAAAATGAATTCAAACCCAACCTTTGGATTCGGTGTGCGCTAGTAACTACAGGCGTTAGGCCAAAAACCCATGGATGGGGGGGTAGATTCAACCCACTTTATGTAATCTCCTTCTGGAGAAAAATCTTTAATACCTGGTATGTTAACTGAGGAAAATGTTTTATACTGCATGGTTCAAGGACACATGCCCTTACCACCTTACCCGTGAAGAAAGGTGTGACAATATCTACCTTCTGCCACACGGGTAACACTCTAAAATTCCCTCTCCAACTGTTAAGCACTTCACTGTTTTACCAGTGAAGCAGATTCGTTCAATTAACGTGAACTCCGACAGTGGGCGGGGAAAAGCGGTAATCAAGGAAGGAACACCTTACAGGCCTGTTATACAGGAAACCCATTATATAAAGTGAGGGCGTCCCACTTTCTCCACAAGATGAACATAGCGGGTAGAAAGCATGCCCCCAAAGAAAAAATACAATCCAATAATGGCTGTGTAGAACCATGTTGGAATAAAGGTTTTCGACAATAACAATTTTCTCATTATTCAAGTAAGCAAAAACAACCACAGATGCATTGGCATGGTCGGCTTCCCTAAAAAAAAATCCCACCATTTTGTTTGTAGTTAAACATGTATTAGCCCTATCATGGTTGCTATTGGCATGATGCTCACAGTGTTTTTTAGTCGCTGGTTTCATTAAGTATTGGGCCAATAAAGGTCTTTTACTAAGCACATGGGACCAACAGTCTGCCATTATTGCTAATACCTACTTTAAGGATCGTGCTGTTTTGTGTGGGTCTATCATTACCCATTCGTTTGTGAAACGGACGGCTAGAATTGTGCCGGCCACAGGACCTTGGCCCTTCTTGAACAACTCGAGTCACGTCTCTGTGAGATGTAAGATGGTGAGCTCTGCCTTGGGAAGTTATACTTCCCTCCTCCCCGGGGTTTAACCGAGGGAAGTTTTGGTTCCCAGAGGCAGAGCTCACCATCTACCTTCTCACAGAGGACGAGGGACTCGAGTTGTTCAAGAAACCAAGGTCTGTGGCGGCAACAATTCAGCCGTTCGTTTCACAAACGGATATGGATGATAGACCCACACAAAACAGCACATCCTATAGTGGTAATAGCAATAATGGCAGATGTTGGTCCATGTGCTTAGTAATAGGACTTTTATAGGAAATACTATGAAACAGCACTAAAAAAAAACACTGTGAGCAATCATGACAATAGCAACCATGATAGGGCTAATACATGTGTAACTACAAACAAAAAATGGTGGGAAGGGAGCCGACACCATGCCAATGCATCTGTGGTTAGCTTACTTAATAATGAAAAAATTGTTATTGGTGCAAACCTTATATTCCAACCTGGGTTCACAGCAAGAAATTGATCTGTGGGCATGCTCTAACCCGCTATGTCATCTTGTGAGAAAGTGGGGACGCCTCACTTTATATACTGGGTTCCTGTATAACAGGCCTGTAAGTGTCCTTCGTGATTCCGGCTGTACCACTGTCGGAGTCAACGTTAATTGGACGAATCTGC
Source organism: Oreohelix idahoensis (assembly GCA_024509875.1). NCBI lineage: Eukaryota > Metazoa > Mollusca > Gastropoda > Stylommatophora > Oreohelicidae > Oreohelix > Oreohelix idahoensis. The sequence goes on along the minus strand of JAMPIV010003232.1, from coordinate 291,945 downwards.
CTTCACTGGTTTAAAAAACAGTGAAGTGGCATAACATTTGGAGGGGAATTTAGAGTGTTACCCTGTGGCAAGAAATAGATATTGTCACGCCGACCTTTCTTCACGGGTACTTTGGTAAAGGGCATGTGTCCTTTGACCATGCAGTATCGATGACATTTTCCTCAGTAACATACCAGGTATTAAAGATTGCTCTCCAGAGGAGATACATAAATGGGTTGAATCTCATCCAGTGTTGGCTAACGCTGTGGTTACTAGCGCACACCGAATCCAAGGCAGAAATCATTTTTTCAGAATGCTCAGAAAGGTTCCCCCCCCCCCCCCCCCCCAGTCTTTGCGGTCAAACAGCGCGAAGAATGTTGCAACCATCGTTTTTCTCTAGCAGAGAGGCAAAGATATGAAGAATGGCAAAAACTTCACGTTACTGGTTCAAAATTAAAAACTCTTACTGACTAGGAAGCTTTGACATCTATGTTTCAGTCAGGAGACCAGGTAGTTATACCAAATTGTTTTTAGGCTTATTTTATTGAATACTGCCTCTGACTCGCTTTTGGTTGGCCATAATGAAGATTAAGAGTATTCTGTTTCGTATCACCTCTAATTTTTATTAGTCCTGTGTTAACAAAGATGTAATGCTATAACTGCAGGTCATGCAACAACTTGTCAAAAGGTAGCACGTAGGGGCAAGCACCATGCTGCACCCTTACAAGTTACTGATTGTGCCATTACGGCCTTTTACCAAGCTTGCGGTTGATAAAGTTGGTTCCTATGTCAGTCACGTCTGAGCAAAACATATCGAGATATTTATAACGTGTATAGACATATGTACACGTTGGTCTGAGGCCATACCATTGAAGAATATTTAACCTCAGCAGCTGTTGCTGATACTTTTATTTGTTATCTTTTTGCCGCATAGGATTTTTCATGAGGGAAATATGTCATCAGATCGCGGTACGCAATTTTATTTCTTAGATGATGGAAGATATTGAGAACATGTTATCAATTAATGCCACAATAATTGTCGATCTCTTCTTCATTACGGAAGTAATCAGTTACTTTTGTTTGTACGTACCGATTACCTGGGAAAATTCCGGGGGATCGACACCATTTAATTATCTCTTATCAAACATATATTTGGTAATTTACAATCATTTGACACTCCTTTTGGTGATTAATTCATCACACTTGGACTGGCGCTTCACAGCTTTGCGAAGATTAACGCAGGTTAAAACCTATATGGGCCAGGTCAGTTTCGCATAGTTTTGTTTGCTCAAGCCTTCTTCTTGCGATCGCATCTTTGATGTTTACACCGTCAGACGAGTTCTCATGATGATATTGACTGTTGTTTTGAAGTTCCTCTTTAGCTCCATATAGCTTTGAGTTTAGTATTTGAGTCATTGGGCCAGTATATCTTTCTTAACTGGTCATACAGAGGACAATCCTGTAGAACATGCTCAGCAGTTTGTTCGTTTAATCCACATGTGCACAGTGGTGAAGCAGACAATCGTAGCTTGTGCATGTGTTTATTCAGTTTGTTATTGCCCTGTCCTGAGGCGAAAAAATGGTTTTCTGTCCCTTGCCGGTCAAGAGTGTGGTAGTTCGTCGTTGGGTTGATTCTGTTCTCATCTGATAGTCTGGATAGCTCTCTTTTTTCTCAGTGTATGTGATTTCATTATCTTCGTGTTCACACATTTGTAGTGGGTTTGATGGTTTATTGTATGGTGGTGATGGTAATCTACGTGTGATGCATGAGGTCAGCTGTGAAGGCTTACCTGAGATAAAATGTAACTGAGAGTTGTCAGAAGGCCCTTCTCGCTACCACTACGACCTCACACTTATCTTTTTTTTTTTCTAATGAATGTGGCTACGTTAAATGTCTAGGGTAATGATATGTAATGTGGTGTGATAGTTTATAGACACACACACAGATATTTACTAAGTCTAATAATATTAACAAATGTTATAATACACTGAACTAACTCAAGTGTGTAAAATTTTTGATAGAAATTTTTTTACATTTTATTTTGTTCTGGATCAAGTTTTATTTTGACCAGAACTTATAAAAGATTTAGAAATTATGAAAGAAATGCATGGAATATTTACATAATAAATGCAATAGTGTACATATGTAAGTACTAGACTAGTTAGTTTTATTAAAATGTTCTAGTAGTCATCTACTTGGGAGGATAGTTAATGGTTGTGCTGTTGGGGTGGCCTCATCACTCCAGTCTATATTGACTACACCCTGTCCAGAAATGGCAGGCATTTTATGGGATTGTTAGTAACTCAATGGAGCTGGTGAATTTTCAGCAGACCAGAGGCTCACTCAACTTTGGAGATGTAGCTCTGGTGCTGCGGTCTGGTGGCCCCCCCTCTCGGTGCTTGGGGGCAATATTAGTCTGCTCTGACACAGCGTTACTGCCCGGATCCACTCTGGTAAAATCGCCAACTTAGTTTACATCGCCTTGGTGACAACTGAAACTCACAGCTCTGCAATCAAAGTATTGGCTATGTGTCAAAATTCCATTCTCTAACCATGTCTGGACACAACACTACACAACAACAACACCATATAGACAGGTCAGATCTCTCTGACCATACAGCACATTTTTACCATGGTGGTTTCACATCAGATAGGTCCTCCCAGACTACAGATTCTGAAATATATTTATTAGTTTTCCTGCCCTAACATAGGATAGGTAATATGTTTCATTGTTCTCAAAAACTTGATCTGTCCTTCCTAACCCTTGCTGGGAGTTTTATGTATATTGTTTGTCCCTAGACCCTGAACTAGGGCGGGGGGTCTAGAGCAAATCCCTACTTGTTTGTAAGGCTAGATTTCGATATGGCAGTATCAAATCACTCGAAACATTAAACAATATTCAAAATATGCAAAGAAATAATTTCAATCTTACCAGATTATGAATAAAAACACAGAAATGCTAGCAAAACTCAGCTGAGCTGCTGGCTATAGTATGGCGTCCCTGAACTTATTTCAATTTATTTCATTTGGAAATCACCACACTTGAAATTTACTGTGTCTATCACTGGACAACTATTGAGGAATGGCAAAAAAAGCTCGTCTGAGCGCGGATAATATGATTGTCTGTGGCCAATCAATGCCTTGGTTTTTTTAAATTCAAATTTCCTACACTAAAGTCATATTCAGTCATGCTTCAGTCAAGTATGGATTTTTATCTGTTAGTCCGTCCGTCTCTACTTGCGTTTTCACAAAAACGTACTTGTTTTTTTGAACCAACCTATTCCTCCCCTCTACACTTTTTGTCTGTAAAGTTATTTTTAGCCACAGCTTCCACCAATTCCCCTTCTCTTTCATTCTAACTAGATTTGGACACTTGAGTCTTCAAGGTCGCGATTTTTGTGCAAATAGTGAGATGTTTGATTCAATGCAGTCTTTCGCTGTTGTGAACAACACAGTCTTTTGTCAATGTCTTCATTATTATCTATCCGTCTGTATAAATAAAAGCATATTATTTCACTGCTCAGAGTGGGCCATCCGGCCAGCTAATTTTTATATTCCTAACATTAATATTAAGAAAAAGTTACTTTTTGAATTTTGTAATATTTCAAGCATCTGCGTTTAGCCACTGAATTCAAATAAAAGGCTTGGTATCGCAAAAGCGTCCAATAAATGACTGTGGCGTATCATATCCAAGGTCCCTTCTGTCGAATTCCTTACTTTATGTCAACTTGGGAAACGTGACTTTTTCTCCGTCCCCCCCCCCCCCCCCCCCCCCCCCCCCCCCACCCCCCCCCGCCCCTCCCCCCCCCCCCCCGCTCCCCCCCCCCCCCCCCCGCCCCCCCCCCCCCCAATTGCGTCTCCTTAGCCTTGCTAGTCTCACGCAATTTTTTCAGTCATATTTTTTTCCTTTTGATCCTAGTTCCGTTTTGCCTTCAAGTCTAACACCTGATGACCCGCGGCGCGGGCGATCATGTATTCCAGCAGCTTACGCATTGGTTTTTATCCTTTGGAGATATTTTTACGTTGTATCACTTGTTAATTTTATGACAACATTCTCCTCCCTTTTTTGCAAGTTTATCTGCCTTTTCATTTCCGGGTACCCCACAATGAGATGGTATGCACTGAAGTGTGGTTCTCTTTTTGACAGCTACCTTGTTTAGTTCATTTCTCATATGTGGGAGTTTACCACCCTTGAGAGCTTGTGAAGATGACTACCTGGTGGCCGTCAGAGTTGGTGTTATAAATCATATTTGCAGCTTGCTCTAGAGCTTGAACCTCACCTGTATAGTTGGAACAGAATTTACCAGTGGGAATGTGCCTAGTCTCTTGGTGGTTGTCAGGATATGAGATAAAGATACCGGCACGTCCATTCCTAACAGCATTTGTTGCTGATCCATCTGTATAGGCAAGCATCCATGATTGATCGGGATAGCTTTCTTGGATCATACTCAATGTAGCAGTTCGTTTATGCAGATCATTATACTCATATATACTTATGAGACCACTGACTGATGTATTAATTTGGAGGGCACTGCTGGCCTGTTCCCATGGTACAGGGTATAGGGTGGGCTTCAGCGGTGTTGTCTTCATGGATAGGTCTTCTTGATGCTGTCTTTTAAGTCTTTTTCCCCGTTGCCCAAAGCTGCTACGCTTTAGACGTCCCAATGCCAGAACATCTAGTCTTGCCTTCATTGGGTGCGTTGGCATACTGTTGTACTTTTCCATCTGGATCATGCTTTTTGTGTCTCTTCTATAGGACAATGTCTGTAATCCGGCAGCTTTCTGCATCTCTGATATTGGTGTAGTTTTCATGGCTCCTGTAATGAGCCTGAGAGCTTGATTTTGCACCTTGTCCAAAGACTGCAGATGTGAGTTAGCAGCTGATGACCATGCTGCTGAGCCAAACTCTAAGTGTGGTCTTATTACTCCATTATAAATCTTCATTAGAGTTTGTTCATTTGCTCCCCAGTTGGTACCTGCTAATTTTCTGAGTATGCCTAGTCGTCTTCGGGCCTTTCCCTCTGCATTTTCAATATGCTTATTCCATGTAAGCCTTTGGTCAAATGTCACCCCAAGATAGGTGGGGCAGCTTTCTTCCTTGATCATGGTTGCCCCTAGGTGTATGTTAGCTGCTTTGTCCTCAGGGGCGAGGGAGAACAGTGTTGTGGAGGTTTTGTCTGTGTTTATTGTGATAAGCCATTTCTCTGCCCATGACACTAGCATGTCTGCTGCCCGCTGCATTCTATAATTTGCTGTGGTGACATTTTCATCAGTGCACCAGAGTACTAGGTCATCTGCATATAAGGCAGCTTTCACTCCAGCCGGGAGATCTTTCACCAGGTCATTGATGTAAACAAGGAAGAGTGTTGGGGAAATTACTCCTCCTTGAGGTACCCCCTGATACAGCAACACTTTTCTGCTCTGCAGACCATCGAGTGACTCTAATTTTCCTGTTGTGCAAGTATGACTGGATCCATTTTATCATGTTGCCTTGGATTCCACTTCTCCTAAGTTTTGCAATGAGGCCATCTTTCCACACCTTGTCAAAGGCCTGCTTGAAGTCGACCCAGATCGTTAGGACCTTTTCTTCTCCTGGAAGGCATCTTCTATTGCTTGAGACAAGTAAGTAACTTGGTCTTCTATACTGTAGCATTCTCTAAATCCAGCTTGTTCCGTTACCAGGATCTGCTCACTCTAAATGCCATTTGCTCAAGCCGTACCTTGCGATAAAATTACTCGCCCGCAGACGGATTATGTGTGCACAAGCGACGGATAAAGAAATTAATTGTCTGTGCGACACATTTTGGACAGACATGAATGACGTCATCATTTCCTGTCCACCTGTTTCAGAGACATTACGTTAGAGGAAATTAAGACGTTACATCTGAAACACATTGTCGAAAGAGTGTATGGACTTGTCACTTCCATATATGGGAGACGTGACCTTTTGCATCACGCACAGAATTGTCCATGTCGGAATAATTTTGAATTACCTCACCAAATATGCAGTTGTGAAACGATTGGCGGGTGTTCGAAATAGAGGAACCACTAAATTCATGATTTAACGCCGCCTATAATCGTAACAAACAACAGCGGGGGAGACTCAGGGCCATATAATCTGACACTGTAGCCAGATTAGAACACTATTTGAGAATCGCTTGCCAAGACGGCAATAAGACTACCAGAGTTAAGACTAGAATCGGCTCCATTAATCAGACCGGACCTTTGTTTCAGCGTATTTCGGACTTAGAACCCATGAGAACTCTATTATTTTAACAAGGAAAACCAATATCTGAGGAAACTGAAAACACAGAGTCAAAGTGGAAATTTTTTTTTTTTTTAAGTAACGACCCCCAAGAATACGCGTAAAAGGCAACTGCAAATGCCTTTAACCTACTTCTCTCTGCAAACAATATGTGAGCCAAGATTGGCGTAAGTTGTACATTTAACTTTCTATATTTTACATTACTAATATGTGAACTAATATGTATATATTGCCATGTGAATATTAGTATGTGAAAAATGCTAGTGGATGTCCAAGTCATTTGAGGCTGCCAACCTCAGAATACAGAATGATGATTTCATGAACCACCACTGCAAGTGCTGGTGACTGCTTTATTGCTAATTTCTTAAAGAGAAAAAAAGCATAGGTAGTCCCAAGTTCCATATGGAGCAGAGCGGGAAAGATGAAAGAAATGATGTACATTCTAATTATAATATTTACATTTACAAACCAGTGTAAATGTCTATGTAAACATATTCAATTTAAAAAAAAAATGAAAGTTTTCAAGCTTCTCAACCAGTGTAGATGTAACTGAAAACATATTCAATCTATATTGTTAACATTTTTCAACAACTGTAGACGTAAATGTAAACATTTGAATGTAAAGTAAATATAAAGCTATTCAATTTAAATGTAAAGAAAGTTTCATTTCGAGGGATTAAGCTTAAATCTCATCGATGGTAAAGTCTGAGGTAGATGGGATGGTGGAATAGGAAGACGGGGACACATAACTATGTGTCGGGGGAAACTCAATACTCAGAGGGTATTTGGTTCTATTATTTTACCACACAAGTTGGTGGTACCAGTTGAGGGTACTATCTCTGGAACAAGACGGGTGTCACATAATGGATTGGGGCGACCCCTTCTTCTTCCTAATCTCTGTTTCACTACGGCAGTAATCGGTACATTTTGAATTGATTTTATTGCGATTTTTCCGAGTCGCACCCTTTTCTTTCTCTGTCCACTGGAGCAGATATTTTGTATGTACATTTATTTGCTACTTTCAGTATATTGTGTCTTGTCTGTTTGTCTGACTCTTCTGGTGGATGATAATACTAAACATTTGCAGGAGCGGCTGAGAGAACATTATCGAAAACCAAGTTGGTTAATCGCAGGCGCGGTCGATGTCAGTACACATATTAGCACGTACATCGCCCAGCGCAATCTGCTTAATCACTGATAAGGCACAAGTGCGTCTCCACCAAGGTTGTAAAGAGACGGATTTTGTGTTTGCTCAAGCAACAGATAAGACATTACTTTAGCGAAAACAATAATTTGTTACATCTTACATACATTGTCGTGTGAGGTTACCGATATGTCTGTACATTTGTCTGTCGGCTATCGGATGTTTACAGCCCATTTTCAGAAAAGTAATGTTTGAAATTTTGCACTAGATGAGTCATGCAACATATTCAAATCAGATTGGCTGATCATTTGAGCCCATAACAAACAGAGTGGGGTACGACAGTGAATATAACCTGAAACATTTCAGTGTTTTTTTCACTGTGAGATTCACTTTTGCCAAAGACACCAGACATGCAAGTTAGAATTCAGAATTTCCATTTATAAGACCGGACACCTTGTATTGGACTTACAATTCAGCCCATGAAATCTCCATAATTTTAATAAGGAAAGCCGCTGTCTGAGGAAACTGAAGAAAACACACGAAGTCAGAAAGGGAATTAAAGTTCAAATTAACGACCCCAAGTACACGTGTAAGAAGGCAACTGCCAGTGCCTTTTATTCATCTGAGCAAAAAGTCTGTGAGCCAGGATTGGCGTAAGTTGTGATTTTATATTCTATGTTTTATTACTAACATGTGAACTAACATTTATGTGTATATTACCATGTGAATTTTAATATGCGAAAATCGCTAGTGGATGTCCCAGTCATTTGAGGCTGGCAACCTCAGCGTATAGAATGATGATTCATGAACCACCACTGAACGGGTTGGTGATTGCTTTATCGCTAGTTCCTTAAAGAGAACTAAAAGCATAAAGTAGTTCCATATGGAGCCGGGAGGAAAAGATGAAAGAAATGATGTAAATTATAAGTATAATACTTACAGTTTCACACCAGTGTAAATGTCTATGTGAAAATATTCATTTTAAAATTAAAGGAAGTTTCAAACTTTTCAATCAGTGTAAATATAAATGAAAACATATTTAATTTATATTGTGAACACTTTTCAATCAGTGGAAATGTAAATGTAAACATATTCTATCTGAGCTATTAACCTTTTCATTTAAATGTAATGTGAAGCTAAAGTTATTCAATTTAAGTGTAAAAGAAAGTTTTATCCCGAGAGATTAAATTTAACCTTTTCTTTAAAATGTAATGTGATAGCATTATTCGTGTAGAAAGGTTTTCCCGAATTAAATTTAATTACTGAGAGGGTAAATGGGGGATGGTCGAATAGAAGAAATGGGACACATAAGTATGTGTCGGGAAGCACAATACTCAGAAGAGTGTTTCGTTTCTATTCTTTATCATAGTTATTGGTGGTACGAGCAGAAAGTATTATCTCTGGAACAAGAAAGGACAAGTGGCCTACGCTTTAAGACGAAGGACCAACTTTGTAGACTCCTTGGCATTTCTGGGAAACGAACTACACCCGACAACCTTGACCAGCGACGACCGAGAGCAGTGTTAAAAGAACCACCCCATCAGGAGAAACAGAAGCGTCATTGGCAGCCAATTTCCATATATAAGCTGCCAAAGAGAACTTTTTTTCATCGTCTCTGTTATCCATCAATGGTAAAACTTTTCTTCTAAACTATTCAATTATTTTCAAACTGTTAAAACGTAAGTGATTATTAAATTTTGTTATTTGTAATTTTACAAATTTAACTTCGATTTAATCATTTTAAAGTTACTGCATGTTTGTCTCAGTCAATTTACTAATAATAGCCCCTTCAGTCATAACTGACTATGGGAATGCGCCCCTGAGGTGGCAGCCCTCAGCTGCTTATTTTCCTGGTGCTCCTTTCGACGTTTTCTCCTCACCTCTGCTTCTTGTGTGAGCCTCTCTTCGCCCAATCTGAGGTGGTGCCGTAAATAGCGATCAGCAGCTTCATCCTCCCATGTTGCTGGATCCATGTCCAGTGCCCTCATATCTCTCTTGCACACATCTTTGAACCTCAGCTGTGGTCGCCCAACTGTTCTCTTGCCATCTGCTAATTGTCCGTAGAAGATATCTTTTGGGATGCGACCATCTTCCATGCGGCGAACATGGCCAAGCCAGCGAAGTCTGCGCTGTCTAAGCAGCGTATACATACTTTGAAGGCCAGCACGTGACAACACCTCGACATTTGTCACTTTATCTTTCCACGAGATGCCGAGGATGCGGCGTAGACACCGCAAATGGAAGGTATTGAGCCTTCTTTCTTGCTTAAGTCAATTTACTACACACACTCTAAACAAAGCTATTCAATACCCTTTAGCTCCCCATGGAGCATAGGCTTCCAACAAACACATGCCAAGTCTTACTGTCCTGTGCCATCCACTCAAGTTCTTTCCATGTTTTCCTCATCACTTTCACCTCTATTTCCAGTTCTCTTCTTCAAGTGTTTTTTTGGTCTACCTCTGCCTCTCTTTCCCTGTGGATTCCAGAACAAGGACTGCCTTGTAATGCTATCAACAGGTTCCCTCAATGTGTGTCCTATCCATCGCCAGCGTCTTCTTCTCAACTCTTGTTCCACTGGCACTTGTCTGGTTCTTGTCATCAATTTCACATTTGTGACTTTGTCATACCATTTCAGTCCTTCTATTCTACGCAAGCACCCGTTTATAAAAGTCTGTACTTTTTGGTTGTTGTTTTTGTTGCTCTCCATGTCTCAGAGCCATACAATAGGACTGGCTTCACATTTGAGTTGAAGATTCTTATTTTCGCGTTGGACTTGATTTCTCTTGTTCTCCATATGTTTCCCAATGCAATGCAAGCTCCTCTTGCTTTTTGTATTCTTATTTTGATATCACTGTCTGTCCCTCCAACTTTGTCTATATTACTTCCAAGATATGTGTTTGATTCTACGTCTTTTAGTGGTGTTTCTTCAAGTTTAACCTTGTTATCATTTCTTGCATTTATTCTCATAATCTTTGTCTTTTCCCTGTGTATTTTCAGGCCCACTTGTTGTGACCTCTCATCGAGAATTTTCATTTTCTCTTGCATCTGATTATGGTTATGGGACAGAAGAGCCAAGTCATCTGCAAAATCCCGATCATCAAGCTGTTTAGTCAGATTCCATTTCTGTTGTGTGATGTCGATGTTTTCATAACCCAATCTATTGCTAGTAAGAAACGAAATGGAGACAAGAGGCATCCCTGTCTCACTCCCGTTCTAATTCTAAACGGTTCTGTAAGTTGTTCTTTATAAAGAACTCTGCATGTCATGTCTTCATATGTCTTCTTTATTAAGTTAATGATCTTCAGGGGAACTCCATAATGCCTCATCAATTTCCAAAGCGATTCTCTGTCTACACTGGCAAATGCCTTTTCATAGTCCACGAATCCGATGTATAGCGGTGAATTCCATTCCAGACTTTGTTCAACTATTATTCTCAATGTGGCTATCTGGTCTGTACATGATCTATTTTGTCGAAAACCTGCTTGTTCATCTCTCAGTTGCTTGTCTGTGGACTCTTTTAATCTCTTCAAACAGAGCTATATCAGAATAATAAGAATTCCACTTAGTTAATTAGAGGTGGAGGCTTAACGAGCTGAAATTAACCATTGCTTAATTCTTCACAAAAGTGGTCGGCAGATTCTAGAATTAACGTGCTTAGCCAAAGCAGCATTGTTTTTGCTTATCTGAATATCTTGTGAAGACTCCCTTTGTCATTACCCTTCTTTCTACATCTCTGCCAAGAGTAATCTTGTGCGAAAGTAGTCACCTTTGAAGTCCATATTAGATATTCTTGAGGTTTGGCCAGTGTTGGACCACTACTGCAAAGCACGGGAGGCAATACTGTCACAAAGGGTACAAGTGGCCTGTAGTCGAAGCTAGATACCATCATCATAAGGGGCTTAAAGACGAGGGACTAATTTTGTAGACACTCCCTGACACTTCTTGGAACGTGCTGCGTCCTCCAACCTTGACCAGTAACGAGCGGGATCAGCAATCCAGTCTACCAAGAACCAAAACTTCAGAAGTAGGAGAACCTTCACTGACAGCTAAGTAACACTCAAATGCTGCAAAAGTGACCTCCTTTACCAACTACCATTACATCACACAGTGATGATAATTTTCTGATAAATAATTATTCATTTAAAAAAACCTAGTTAAAACCTTAGTGATTATTAAATCTGTTATTTGTAAATATACAAATTTAACGTCAATTTAGTCATTTTGAATGTACTGCATGTTTGTCTCAGTCAATTTACTAAATACACTCTAAACAGAGCTATACCAGTATAATAAGAATTCCACTGAGTAAATCAGGGTGGGGGCTTGAACGAGCTGAAATTAAAATTGCATAATTCGTCGTAAAAGGTGGCGGATCAGATATAAGTTAACAGTTGCCCTGCCCAACGCAGCATTGTTCTTGACTTATGAAATATCCTATGAAAATTTCCTTGAGATAGAAGCATCATTATTCTCCTATCTACAGCTCTGCCAAGAGTAATCGCCTTTAAAGACCCATATCATAGTCTTGAGTTTTGGCAACTGTCGGACCACTACTGCAAAGCAGGGGAGGCAAATCCGGGACAATTAAGCATTCTTTCACTAGCCCATACCATCCAGAGAGCAATCGCGTTTGCGAGCTTTTCAATGGCTCATTGAAACAATTGCTAGGCAAAGTCACTGAGACATGTCCTCGTAACTTGGACCGCATGTTGCCAGCGGTCTTATTTGCTTATAGAGAAGTTCCCCATGAGAGCGCTGGCTTTTCGCCAGTTGAGTTGGTTTATGGTGCCAACGGCCTTTGTACGTACTCAAGGATTGGAGTGCTGTTGATTAGATCCAGGTATGCAATGGCCCAAGCAAATGCCTATATGCGAGTAACTAATGACAAACGGAACCCGTGCATAGAAACATTAAGGGAGCAAGAATAAAGAGGGGGCTTCTCTGCTAGGGTAAAGGACAGAATCGTCTCACAACATAGATGGGCTTACAAGAAAACAACTCATAGAATGAGAATGGAGGTAGAGGCAGCTAATTCAGCCTTAAAGTGTCTGACTGAAACTTCATTAACAAAGGCTATCATTGTGTCAGATTCTCAGTCCATGCTTCGGAAGGTTAAAATTGGTTGGCTACGTCATGAATGGAAAACATTCATAGAAGCTTCAAATTTGCAGGAACTGATGTGGATCTACTGTCCTGGTCATGCAGGGGTACGCGGTAATGAGAGAGCTGACAGACTAGTATCAAGAGCACCCACAGTGGGGACACCGAATATAAATAATGGAGACATACTGAGAACAATTAATGATCGCCTGTTAGAGAATGACACTGCAATAGATGAATCATCAAGGTTAAGACAGTTGGACTTTGGCATCAAACGTAAGGCTAGGGGAGATGGACATATGAGAGGATGCATCCATCGTGTATACAACCAGCGAGCTACAGGAACAGTTAGCATTCACACTCTTTGACATACAAGGTCTGTCCGGAAAGTAATGAGACTGATTCCATAAAAATAATTTATTTCAAGACATGCTTACATACACTTAAAATTCTTCGAAATAACATCCTTGAGCATCAATACACCGTTGCCAGTGGTTCTGCCACGCGTCGTAGCTCGCTTGGAAGTCTTGAACGGGGATCTCTTTCAAAGCACTCGTCACGGCAGCTTGCACGTTTTTAACAGTCCCAAAATGGTGTCCTTTCAAGCTGGATTTGAGCCGGGGAAACAAAAAGAAGTCAGCCGGGGCTAAGTCCGGGCTGTAGGGAGGTTGAGGCAGCGTTGCCATGGTTTGTTTTGCCAGAAACTCTCTCACTAAAAGGGACGCATGAGCCGGCGCATTGTCGTGGTGAATAACCCAGGTTGTTGCCATCTCCGGGCGGACGCGCGAGACTCTGTTCTTCAGCCGTTTAAGCACTTCCACGTAAAATGCAGCGTTGACCGTTTGTCCAGCTGGTACAAACTCCTTATGGACCACACCTTTAGAGTAAAAAAAGACAATGAGCATCGATTTCATCTTCGATTTGCTCATTCGAACCTTCTTTGGTCGAGGAGACTCGGTAGTGTGCCACTCAGAGCTCTGCCACCGAAACACTTGTGCTTTCAATAAAGCATACTTCCCGTAGGCTTTCTGTATCATAGCAAGCGTCTCAGTTGCGGATTTTTCAAGTTTTACACAAAACTTTATCGCGTATCGCTGCTCGACATTCCTCTGCATTTTAACCGTTACGCGACGCTCAAACAGCTGTCCACTTCACAAGCGATCCGCACTCTGTAAAAGCTCAGAGCCAACTGACAAGAGATCTATCGTTTACCTAACATCTCCCACCAACCGTCACGCCTGGAGACTCCGCCACCCGGCCCTTCTGATTGGCCCAAGAAAATCAGTCTCATTACTTTCCGGACAGACCTTGTATACTAAGGGAGACTGAGCACCCATGGGTTTGCATGGATTGCAATGATATCAATTATATTCAATAATAACAATAACGGTGTATACACTTGTCTAGACCTCAAGTCGATGTAAAGCACAATTTTTTCTTTTAATCGAAACTGTGTATTGAGCAATAACATTTTCTATTCTGATACTGCGTCGTGCTTTCTAAAGTAAATTTGCCTTGCGGCTTTTCCTATAGCCACAATAGAGCCCAATGCTTGTTTTACGCAAGAAACTAGCCACCCATCATTGGGTAACATTATTCTACTTCTACTTTTCCCTGTTTCGCTTCTGAAGGAACAGTGACCACCATTTATGTTTGCCTATTTGCCAGACGTCTGCAGTAAAGCACTTCATGTGCACTCACATGGTTAGTTTCTGTAGCAGTGTCTTTTAGGTAATGATGCTGACCCATGCAACAACTCAAACAAGCAGCCTGTTGTGGCGTTCCCGGGGGAGAAATGATGATATTTTTTGAAACCATATATAGTTTTATGTAACCATACAATTTGTTATGTATGCCGGTATCATTATGAACACTGTCTAGCAAATCTGGTTCAGTCGGTTTCAGTCGCCCCCATACAACAGCTTAAATCCCTTAGTCAAGAACGATATGATAGTTTTGCTCTTGGGAAAAAATGGTGTACCAAGGAAGTGCGAGAGAGAGAGGGGGGCAGTCCCAAACCGACAACCAAAAAGTTTAACGACTTTCGTTAATGAGTGTTTGCGCAGAATAGAAGTGTTAAACATAATTTGTCGGGGTCATCAATGTGAAATTAATTATTAATAATAAAAGTAATAATAATAATAGCCCCTTCAGTCATAACTGACTATGGGAATGCGCCCCTGAGGTGACAGCCTTCAGCTGTTTATTTTAATGGTGTTCCTTTCGACGTTTTCTCCTCTCTTCTGCTTGTTGTGTGAGCTTCTTTTCGCCCAAACTGCGGTGGCGCCGTAAATAGCATCGCCACTTAGTGCGATCGCCAGCTTCTTCCTCCGATGTTGCTGGATCCATGTCCAGTGCCCTCCTCTTGCACACATCTTTGAACCTCAGCTGCGGACGTCCAACTGTTCTCTTGTCATCTGCTAATTGTCCGTAGAAGATATCCTTCGGGATGCGACCATCTTCCATGCGGCGGACATGGCCAAGCCAGCGAAGTCTGCGCTATCTAAGCAGTGCATACATGCTTTGAAGGCCAGCACGTGACAAAACCTTGACATTTGTCACTTTAGAAATTAATTAAAAGAATCATATAAACAATATGGGAGCTAGAGGTGAGCGAAAGGATATGTTGGCGGATAGGACACGCATTCACAAAATTAGGTAATAACATTAAAAAGCGGCCTGTCTCCAGAGTTCTCCTAGGTAAAGAACGAGTACAAGGAATGTCAATAGCACATGGAAAAGAAAATTGAAGACAGTCTTACGTGGAGCAAAGACCATATCAATAAAGCAAGTAAACAAATGGTACACGACAAGAGAGGGCTCAGCTTGAACTAATTGAACGATAATGATTGGCAGAGTGATCAATGGTAAAGAGGAACAAGAAAAGAGTAAGCGATAAATCATTCATTAGAGAAGAGAACGACTTTTATGTTATCACAAGCATAGCCGGTGCTGAGGTTTACTTGCTTAGACAAGTCATTATTTTGTCTATCATAGATGTCCAAGAAAGAAGGCTCAGTGCCTTCCATCTAAGGTGTCTACTCCACATCCTCGGTATTTCGTGGAAGGACAAGGTGACAAATGTCGAGTAGTTGTCACGTGCTGGCCTTCACAGCATGTACAGTATACACTGCTTAGACAGCGCTGACTACGTTAGCTTGGCCATGTCCGCCGCATGGAAGATGGTCGAATCCCGAAAGATATTTAAAAAAAAAAAAAAATTTTTGCCTCGTAGCTTAAGAGCAGA
The DNA here is from genome assembly GCA_024509875.1 of Oreohelix idahoensis. Lineage (NCBI taxonomy): Eukaryota > Metazoa > Mollusca > Gastropoda > Stylommatophora > Oreohelicidae > Oreohelix > Oreohelix idahoensis. The sequence continues at coordinate 276,209 of JAMPIV010003232.1, read as the reverse complement.
GTCATGTACACCTTTATAGCTGGGCCCACTGCAGCGTGACTCTAAGAGTTTTTCATTCCGGAACTCGGTAGCCTCGTCGCGTGAGGAAAGCGCTGTAATAGCGTAGCCAATTGGACGCTAAGTAGGCTAGTTATAAACGTATTTAACACCCACATAAACAGATATAAATGCATTTTAAAAGTATTTCAAACTCAATTTGTTTTATAGCTTTAGGATAATTTTAATTTAATGTTGTTGTTTACTTCTATACAGTGCAATCCACTTAATCGGACCTCACTTAAATCGAATTTCGCTTAAGTAGAAGCAATTTTCTGGGTTCCGGCCAAATATCTTCTTTGGCTTTGTTTTAAAAAAAAAGAAAGATCTTCAGTTGTCGAATTCTAATAACTAGAATTTTCAGATTAGTCGAAGTAATTTTTCTGTCACAACTCAAATTTAGACTTAAAAATTAAAAATTATGCCTTCCTCGCCTAAATGACAGTACCAAGTGGCCTAACATAAATTTTTGGTAAAACAGGAGATAACCGGTTTAAAAAAAAACGTCCGAGCGTCCGTCAGTAGATTAAAACACTAACATTCATTAAACCGGCATGCATATAATCGTCAGACCGACTGAGCGAACACTGAGTTTACCTCGGTTTGCGAGAAAAGAGCTGAAATTAAATTCTGACAGCAAAGGAACTACGCGTTTGAAATCAGAAGATAAACAAAAAGTGAAACCTGAAGCATGTGAATAGTAAATAATGAACAACAGTTATCGCTCTAGGAATCCGTATAGGATACGCTAACAGAGCACGCAGAAATAGTAAGCCAAAACGCTAACCGAATGTTTTTACACTTGCTACTAGCAGTTAACTTTGCACTACATGTTAAGCTTCGATAAACTGCTTTTGAAAACTTTAATAGATACAGAAATTAAAATTTAAAATCAAAATACCTGTTTCTGAATAGTTAAAATAATTGCTTCAGGCTTGTCCTCTTCATCTGACGTAAATGTCCATCGTTGAACAATATTCGGATAAGTAGAATTTCGGATAAGTAGAAGTATTTTAGATGTTCCCCGCGACTTCTACTTATCCGGACTGCACTGTATTTAAGTGCGAAATTCGGTAGAACGAGAAAGACAACCAGGAAGCTTCCACTCTCTTTACATAAACACTAAAAAATCTTCAAAATAGAATTTATGATTACATGCTAAAAGCCTGCAGAGAGCAAATTGAGCAGCAAGTAAAATCCTGTGACTACATTCCTTAAATGCGATGAAACAACAGACATGCACGCTGGCAGTTGATTTTAATGTACCCACACGTGTACCAGGGCTGAATTTGTGATGGATTTTTGAGAACTTCAAAAATAGACATCGACTGAAGGAAAATCTGTTTAACCTATTTATTGATAAGATGAAACCAAATTTGTAGAGAGTCATGATTAAAATTACCAGCTCAGGCTTAGGATTACGTGAAAATAATGAGCGGATCTGTTGAAGACATATTCTGACAAACATTCTATGTCGATGTGTGATATCTTACGTTGTTCTGAGTATCAACAATTCTTTATAAAGACATTTTTGGTTGTCTTCAATTGCTCATATAATACTGTCTATAGAGAGTCACATGATCTTACTTGCACGAGACCACGGCAAAGTTATCTTCGGTTTGGTTTTTAAGGACCATCTTCATTACAAATGGGTCGCTCCATAAGTGCTTCGATCTCCTTCTTTAGATCACACAAGGAGATCGAAGCACAGTACACGAACTCCGTAGCACCGGAGAGGATCGAAATGTGTGTATATAGGAATGAAACATTTTATAAATATTTTTGTGGTGGGTAGGTGTTACGTGCAGTCTTTGATATCTTACAATATTATACATTGGTATACTTGTTATGTTCGCAAATATTTTGTAAACAAAATAGATATTTTTTAGTGCTTAAGGGAAAGTCATTATTGAGTTACTTCCCTTGAAAGTTGTGCCGTCTCTTTCGATCGAACTCCGCGGATGAATCCAGTTTTACTGCGATTTATTCTTTGTTTGGGTAGTAATAGATTGTTCTTGCTTCAGAATATCTATGGCCTGAATTTATGTGTATTGTTTGGCTGAGTAGGACGAGTCTGTCTTATATCTGTATATCTTTACATATCTAAGTCGAACTATATGTTCTTTTGTCTCTAGAGAGGTCAAAGGCTGTTCGGCGGATGTGTCTCTAGAGAGGTGTGTTTTGGCTTCGCCCTGATCATGGGGGCTGTGTTTTGCTATGTCGGCTTGTCGCCGGGAAAAAGTGATCTCTATATTTATGGGGAAAGTGATAGTCGTCTAGACCTATCGTGTATGCTTTACCCCAGTGTTTATTCTTATTGCCAAGGAATGGCAGAATCATATTTCTGATACGCAGGTAATAAAAGATACTCTTTTGAACTCTCGTACGAAGCCACCGTTTTTCGATAGGTATGACTTGTACATCTGAGAGGATGCATTTAACTAGATGGAAAACGACTCTGATTCCTAGCAGCACTATATCCTGTAGAATGCAGTCAATTGTATCATGATAGAATCTACAGAGCAATGAAACATTTAATGAATGACTAACTTTAAGACAGATTCATTATCTGTATCCAAACGTGAGTGACAGCTCACGAGAGAAGCCATCTTGTAAAAACATTTAGTGACTTTCAAGAAGAGAAAAGGGATGCCCGTATTATCGCTTGATTAGTCCAGAGATCACTGCTACACATGAGAACCCATTGCTAGCGGTTCAATTTGATTATATGGAAAAATCTGTGCTGGACATTATGTTAAGGAATCTTCACTAGACGAGATTAGGTCTAGAAGTCATCTTGGATATTGTTTATAATCTGACGTGCTTTGTCAGTAAACTCAGATGATATATATATGGGCAATACTGAGTGCTTGGCTATTGACAGTCCATTATACTATTATTCTACATGAGTGCCCATGTAACATTGCAAGACCATTTATCCACTGTACCATGATGTATTATGCCAACCTGTGATTTGTCACTATCTGTGCTGTCGAGTGTGTACGTCCAATTAAACTGTAGTAAAGGTACACAGTCGTTGGTGTCGATGACTTCCAGCCATACATGAGTGTGAGAAAAGAACATTTGTCAACACCACGAACTCTTCCTATCATTCGCATATTACACACTCAATCTATGTCTACACACCACTGCGTAGGTCAAGTTGACATTCCATACTCAAACCACGAGCAACACAACAACACAGTATTTAACTCTGGTGATGTTCGAGTGAGCTTCAGATTTTTTCAGCATGTCTCTTGCTCAGGGCAAGGGTCTTGTATTAAGAGTTTATCAACTGATGATGATGACGTCCATCCACCTTACGAGAATTTATCAACTGATGATGATGACGTCTGTCTTCCAAAGAAAGATCTTATCAACTGGTGGACCAGCTTTCTGGGTTTGACCTCGCAGAAGTTCAGAAGTCAACAGATTACCGATACCAGACCGTTTCCTGTGGCTAATACGACACACTTGCAGTATTGGTTTGCTCTTTGTCAACACTTCGTCACGTGACCTGTCAAGTGAATGCAGTATGTAGGTCAGCGTTGTTGACATTTGTACATTAGACATTACAGAGTTTCACAGAACAGTTGGATCAATTCTTGTCAATATTAACAGGAAGACAGTATTATTGAACTAAGAAGTCCTATTTTCATCGATGGATCTTCTTGTTTTCTATACATGAACTTTAATATTTAAGGCCAGAATGTTTAATTGAATAAAGTGGCAGTTTGTTTATTTTCATAAGAATAACTTTGCCATTACTGTAAAATTGAGCCTATTTCGCAACACATACTATCATACACATAATTTATATATTTATGTTTACATGTTATTTATTTGTACAGTATGTTAGTTTATATGTCAGCGGGTTGTGTTTAAGGTTGGGCGGAGTCCTCACAACAGAATATCCCACGTCATAGAGGGTCCGTTGTGGGCGTTTTCTTTAGGTGCAATTTCCTTAATTGGAAATTTGCTTGCAACAACTAGTTGCTATTTGTGTTAGCTGTGAAGACTGTAATTATTGTTATTTTTGTAATATTTCTTTGTTCTTTAGTTTTGTTTGGATTTGTTTGTAATTTGTTGGTCTACCCTTTTCTATCTTTCAGTTCTATTCACAATTTATATTCATATACTGTGACGTCAGTTGTGTTGTTATCCCTTGCAGATTCAGTGATTATTTTCATTGATTTCCCTATTTGATTTATTTGATTTCTGCAAACGTTTTCGTATTGTCAGTCCTATTTGTACTTTATGTATTCTGTTGGTTGACATATGTTTTATATAGGTATATTTCATAAGACACTATTGCCTGTGCACTGCACTTGGATTATGGTATAAACCAGTACTTGATTATTATTACTGTTATACAAGACCTTATTAAGGCTTGTGACCCACAGATATTGGGATAGTATATGATTAATCAAGTCATTAAGAACTTGTGGTATTATTATTGTTTCAAGTGATTAGTATTATTGTTAGACATCATGTCTACATTAGAATACTTCATTACACAAGGGAAATCCCTTGATAAAACTGGTCAACAATTAGAAGAATGGGCAGTTGCTCAATATGACAAAGCATTAGCTGCAGAAGAGAGAAAAGCTGCTGCAGAAGAGAGAAAAGCTATGGCTGAAGAGAAAAGATTAGAAAGAGAAGCTGAGGCTGCTGCTGAACAAAAGAAATTGCAGATGCAGGTGGAGCAAAGGAGATTTGAAGCTGAACAAAAAAAATTAGAAAGAGAAGCTGCTGCTGAACAAAAAAGATTAGACAGTGATGCTGAACAAAAAAGATTAGACAGTGATGCTGAACAAAAAAGATTAGACAGGGAAGCTGAACAAAAAAGATTAGACAGGGAAGCTGAACAAAAAAGATTAGACAGGGATGCTGAACAAAAAAGATTAGACAGAGAAGCTGAAGAAAAAAAAGCAATAAGAGAACATGAATTTGAGTTAGAGAAATTGAGATTGACAAGTATGAGTAATGTTAATCAGGCATCTAGTGGTAATGGTAAACCTTCTACTTACAAGGTTAAGGTTCCACCGTTCAATCAGTCCAGTGACGATATTACATTCTGGCTGGATAGATTTGAACGTTCTTGTCGTACACATAATGTGGATAAATCACAATACGCTAATCAATTAGCAGAAAACTTGAAAGGTGAATCTTTGACTAGATTATGCCTTGTAGGAGAAGCAGATAAGGATAATTATGATGTCATTAGGGCGGCTTTGATAAAGAAATACCAGCTAAGTGAGGAAGGCTATCGCCTTTTATTTAAGACGATGGTGCCTGAGACAGGTGTAGAATTCTCAGAATTCACTGCAAAGGCACGTCTCACAGTTGATCGTTGGATTGAGCTTTCCAAAACAGAAAAAACGTATGAAGGACTTATGGATTTGTTGCTCAGAGATAAGATTATGTCATGTGTTAACAAACCATTCCTGGAATTTATACATGAGCGTAAACCCAAATCTCTAAAGGAAATGGAAGAATATTGTTCCCAATATGTCACTGCACACCCCGACGTGACTTTTGGCAACACTAAGATTAAGGAGAGTATGCCAGTTGCTTCAGCAACACCATACAATCCCAATCATTCACACAGATTTCAGGGACCTCAAAACAGATTTGATAAAAAAGGTAACCATAATAGTTATCAAAACCAAGGTAACCAATCATTTCAGGGTTCTTCTTCAAAGAACTGGAGACGAGCTGATAGCTCTCGACACAGGGGTGGTCATAATTATAGGAATTTCCGTAGAGGAAGTAATTATAGAAACTATCCGGGTTATCCGTCTTGGAGTCAACAAGATCATAATTACAGAGATACTCATTATAATGAATATGATAATGGTAACCAAGGGAACTATGACTCAAACCCAAATAGGGGTTACAATAGAGGTAACAATAACTACAGAGGTGATAATAACCGAGGTAGATCTCAAAACAAAAGACATAAACCACATTTTCAGGCAAACTCTGCACAACAAGAGTCCCATGAAGCCTATAAACAGAGTAAAGATAATAATGATGCTAGTAATATGGCATGTGCCGCTTTTGATTTTGGGAGAGCATCTCAGTGCCCCCAATGCAAAACATTATTTGAGCCAACCACAGTGTCTACTTTAAGCTGTGGCCATCCTCTTCCTGCTCTTCCTGCATCAGTCGCGCATGATGGAAGAGGTTCTCTTGTCTTACATAAGGGTTTAGTAAATAACAATCCAGTCTCTGTGCTATTTGATTCTGGATGCACCACAATTGGTGTTAGGCAGTCACTCGTAGATCCTTCCCGTGCCACTGGACAAGTAGTCAAATGTGTAACATTTGGCGGCACATTAGAGAAATACTCTACTGCTATCATTAGGATTGCTACTCCTTTCTTTACAGGAGATGTACACGCATGTCTTCTTCCGAATCCGATCGCTGACCTCATCATCGGTCGCATTCATGGAGTCAAAGAATGCACTCCGCAACAAATTTCCGCGTGGGAAAGGCAAAACATGCAGATTGCTAACGCTGTAGTCACTAGAGCGCAGGCTCTTAATATGCCTCAAACTTCATCTACTGAAGATAATGAAGTGCATAACCAAGGTGATCCCTTGGTAATTTCTCGTGATTCGTTTATAAAACAGCAAGAAGATGATCCCACTCTGAAGAAATTCTTCATTCTTGCAACTAAAGGTGATCCGAATAAAGACACAAGTCGTAAATCGTGGATTACAAAGAAGAATGGCGTACTTGTACGTATGGTTCAAGACTCCATTACGTCAAGTCATTCTCAAATCCTGGTTCCCAAGAATTTGAGAGTTAAAATTTTGCAGCACGCTCACGACTCTCAGTGTGCTGGACACATGGGTTTTTCCCGTACTAAGTCAAGAGTCCTTGCGGCTTTCTTTTGGCCATTGGTAAACAAGGACATACGGATTTATTGTCGATCTTGTAAAGTATGTCAGGAAGTTAAATCCAAAGGTCCACGGCATGCTGCACCCATTCAGGCGGCGGACATTCCTATTCGGCCGTTTCAAAAAATGGCCATAGACATTATTGGTCCATTTAAGATCAAGTCTGCCAGAGGACATCAGTTTATCTTGACGTGTGTTGATATGTGCACACGTTGGCCAGAGGCTATTCCTCTGAAGAGCATTACTACTGCTGATATTGCAGATGCTCTTTGGCTTATATTTTCTCGTCTGGGGTTCCCCGGAGAGATATTGTCAGACCATGGCACCCAACTAATATCAGATACCATGTCTCAAGTAATGTCTACTCGGCAGATAGATAGATCTTTAAGTAGTATCTACCATCCAATGTCTAATGGTATGGTCGAACGCCTTAATAGAACACTTAAAAACTTACTAGGAAAAATAACTGAGGATCATCCTCAAGACTGGGACAGAGTTTTACCTGCGGCCCTCTTCGCTTACAGAGAGGTACCCAATGAACATACAGGATTTTCTCCCTTTGAACTCGTCTTTGGCGCGCGTCCGCGTGGCCCTATGTCGCTGCTTCATGATCTCATAACAGCTGACAATATTGACGATGACACAAAGTCATCCTACGAATATGTCATCGCGTTGAGACAAAAGATTATCGAAGCATGCAAATTAGCAACTTCTTCTTCTGAATTTGCGAAACAGAAGGCAAGGCAATTTGCCAATAAGAAGAGATGATTACGACAACTTTGTCCTGGTGACAAAGCATTTGTATTACTACCTTGTAGGGAAAACAGACTACTTATTTCTTGGAAAGGTCCGTACGATATAATATCGAAAATTTCCGATGTCGACTATATTGTCAATATTGATGGGAAGCATAAAACCTTCCACATCAATATGCTTACTGAATTCCATGAACGTCCGGATTATTTGCAACCCATTTTCCAAGCAACGGACAATTCTCCAGTACAACATGGTCATTACTCATCACTGTCCGTGATACAGGATGAGGAAACAAGTTTTTCAGATGTAAATCTTCCTCTTCCAATGATCCCACTCCATTCTAGTGAATCATGGAAGAACGTTACTGTCTCTCCTGATTTGTCTCTAGGAGAACAGCGACAAGTTTCAACTATGTTGCAAACATTTCAGGATGTACTCACTGACATCCCTGGACAAACGAATGTCATTGAACATGACATTGTTCTAACTGACCATACTCCTATTAGGGTTAGACCTTATTCTATACCTATACATTTCCAAGCACAGGTTGAGAAAGAGTTGGATGAGATGATAGATTTGAAAATAATCGAACCATCCACCTCTGCATATTCTTCGCCGATGGTTATTGTTCGTAAAAAAAGACAATAACATACGTCTTTGCGTTGACTATCGAAAATTGAATCAAGTAACGAAGTTCGATGCCGAACCTATGCCTTTACTGGAAGAGCTACTTACTCGACTCTCCAAATCTCATTTTTTCACTAAACTTGATTTGTCTAAAGGATATTGGCAAGTTCCTTTATCTGAACGCGCCAAACCTCTCACGGCTTTTTCAACACCTAGAGGTTTGTTCCAATGGAATTTTATGCCTTTCGGTCTTATGAACGCACCAGCTACATTCGTGCGCATGATGCGCCGAATCCTATCTTATCGGTCAGATGTCATTGCATATCTAGACGACATCTGTCTTTTCAGCGATACTTGGGAAGATCACTATTCAGGGTTAGATGAATTGCTGTCTACTTTGCGCGAGCACAACCTGACAGCGAAACCCTCTAAAGCCTATATTGGTTTTAGCGAAATTTCTTTCCTAGGCCACCGAGTTGGTCATGGTTTCCTAAAGACAGAGGACCATAATACTAGTAAGATACTTAACATCTCGATCCCTAAGACTAAAAAACAGGTGAGAAGTCTGTTAGGTCTTATTCAATTTTATGGCAGATTCATTCAGAATCTATCCTCTATCATGGCACCTCTTTCGACACTTCTAAAGAAAGGTTCGCCTAATATGGTCCACTGGTCTCAGGAATGCCAATGCTCTCTGGATAAGATTAAAACATTGTTTTCAAACCACCTATTTTAGTGCTACCTACTAAAGATAAGACATTCGTTCTTCGTAGTGACGCTTCATCCACTGGGATTGGAGCGGCACTAATGCAAGAGTACTCTGGAACTCTGCATCCTGTAATGTATATTTCCAGAAAACTTAATGCGGCAGAAAGGAATTATTCGGTTTTAGACCGTGAGCTATTAGCTATGGTTTGGTCGATCCTCAAACTACAGAGATTCCTTCTAGGCGCACATTTCATAGTAGAAACCGACCAAAAAGCTCTTACTGCTATACAGAGTAAGAATTTGAAGAGCTCGAGGTCTACTCGATATGCAATTGCTCTTCAACCTTTTCATTTCTCTGTGCGAGCTATTCGTGGATCAGATAATGTGATGGCAGACATTCTGTCAAGATGCCCACATGATTCCACATAACTATTAGGGCTTAGAATTCTTGATATGTCTAGTTCTATAGTAGTTCCTTTTCTATATCATAATAGATACACATTTGTAATTTAATAATATAATGATTGTATCACTACATAGCGGTTCATTGATGTTTATTCACCGCTGTGCTTTGATGATTTTTCTTCATAAATCATAAATGTAAGATATCTAATACGAAAACTATGGTATGAATTTTTTAGGCATCGTGTAATTGCCAGAATTGTATTATACTTTGATGACACCTTCCTGGAAAAATATACTTGTAGAGAAATAATTTCTCTCAGTTTATGAGACACATTCTCACCAGTCGCTCCATATGTCGACTTAGCCTCATATTAGGCGTTATATGTATTCCTGATATTTTCATCTGCGCATTATTCATGCGTTGTGAGCCTATTGTACGTTGCTCCTAGATGTATTTCAAAAAGAAAAAAAAATGTTCCATTTTTTTTTTTCCCGGGAGGTGTGGTAAGACTGTTACGTGCAGTCTTTGATATCTTACAATATTATACATTGGTATACTTGTTATGTTCGCAAATATTTTGTAAACAAAATAGATATTTTTTAGTGCTTAAGGGAAAGTCATTATTGAGTTACTTCCCTTGAAAGTTGTGCCGTCTCTTTCGATCGAACTCCGCGGATGAATCAAGTTTTACTGCGATTTATTCTTTGTTTGGGTAGTAATAGATTGTTCTTGCTTCAGAATATCTATGGCCTGAATTTATGTGTATTGTTTGGCTGAGTAGGACGAGTCTGTCTTATATCTGTATATCTTTACATATCTAAGTCGAACTATATGTTCTTTTGTCTCTAGAGAGGTCAAAGGCTGTTCGGCGGATGTGTCTCTAGAGAGGTGTGTTTTGGCTTCGCCCTGATCATGGGGGCTGTGTTTTGCTATGTCGGCTTGTCGCCGGGAAAAAGTGATCTCTATATTTATGGGGAAAGTGATAGTCGTCTAGACCTATCGTGTATGCTTTACCCCAGTGTTTATTCTTATTGCCAAGGAATGGCAGAATCATATTTCTGATACGCAGGTAATAAAAGATACTCTTTTGAACTCTCGTACGAAGCCACCGTTTTTCGATAGGTATGACTTGTACATCTGAGAGGATGCATTTAACTAGATGGAAAACGACTCTGATTCCTAGCAGCACTATATCCTGTAGAATGCAGTCAATTGTATCATGATAGAATCTACAGAGCAATGAAACATTTAATGAATGACTAACTTTAAGACAGATTCATTATCTGTATCCAAACGTGAGTGACAGCTCACGAGAGAAGCCATCTTGTAAAAACATTTAGTGACTTTCAAGAAGAGAAAAGGGATGCCCGTATTATCGCTTGATTAGTCCAGAGATCACTGCTACACATGAGAACCCATTGCTAGCGGTTCAATTTGATTATATGGAAAAATCTGTGCTGGACATTATGTTAAGGAATCTTCACTAGACGAGATTAGGTCTAGAAGTCATCTTGGATATTGTTTATAATCTGACGTGCTTTGTCAGTAAACTCAGATGATATATATATATGGGCAATACTGAGTGCTTGGCTATTGACAGTCCATTATACTATTATTCTACATGAGTGCCCATGTAACATTGCAAGACCATTTATCCACTGTACCATGATGTATTATGCCAACCTGTGATTTGTCACTATCTGTGCTGTCGAGTGTGTACGTCCAATTAAACTGTAGTAAAGGTACACAGTCGTTGGTGTCGATGACTTCCAGCCATACATGAGTGTGAGAAAAGAACATTTGTCAACACCACGAACTCTTCCTATCATTCGCATATTACACACTCAATCTATGTCTACACACCACTGCGTAGGTCAAGTTGACATTCCATACTCAAACCACGAGCAACACAACAACACAGTATTTAACTCTGGTGATGTTCGAGTGAGCTTCAGATTTTTTCAGCATGTCTCTTGCTCAGGGCAAGGGTCTTGTATTAAGAGTTTATCAACTGATGATGATGACGTCCATCCACCTTACGAGAATTTATCAACAGATGATGATGACGTCTGTCTTCCAAAGAAAGATCTTATCAGTAGGTTTCCTAAGTTTTTACATTTTGCGAGGGATGCGGCCGTATGGCATACGCTTTACGATTTTCAAATGCCAAGGGATTTTTAACGTGCGCAAGTTGCACACGGGAGCTCCTAGTAGAGGGAGACGCCATATCTCTTAGCCCCTCCGACCCCCTGTCTTTAACTCTTTGACTCTGAAACAACGCTCAGAGCGTTGGTCAGATTTGACACCCGTGCCAAAACAACTCTCTGAGCGTTGTTTTTAGTCTATCACGAATTAAAATAACGGCACAGGGTGGAAAATAATTGCGGAGTCAAAGAGTTAATAACCAAAAGACAAATGGTTGACGTAACTTAAGATACTTTTGTCTCACTTCTAACCACGCTGCATATGAATTGGTTTATTTATTCAGTACCATTCAGCTCCCTTGGGGCGAACACCTTCAACAAATTCATGCCACGTCCAGTTGTCTTGTGCCATACGCTCCATGTCTTTCCATGATTTCTTTACCCCTTTCATTTCCTGTCTCCTGTTCTTTTCTCAACATGTTTTTTTTTAAAAACCTCTCCCTCTCTGTCTCTTACACTTGGGACTTCAGAACAAGGACTGCCTTGAGGTTTCCTCAGTGTGTGTCCTATCCATCGCCAGCGTCTTCTTCTCATCGGATTCTTGTCTGAATCTTGTCATCTATTCTACAATGGGATCTTGTCGGATTATGTCAGTTCTGCTATTGTACGCAAGCGCCCATTTATGAAAGTCTGCAGCTTCTTGGTTGTTGGTTTCTGCTGTTCTCATGGTTCAGATCCTTACAGCAGTTCTTGTACTTATACACAACTCGTATTCTTGCTTCTTTATTCATCATCGTTTCTGTGCATCTATATATGTGTAAAAAAATAATTTCAAATGCTGTGCCCCAAGGACTCCATTAAGGATTGCGTACACGAAACATCGCCTGTGTATTCTGATAATGCATATAACTATATGTATATTGCGTATTCATCGCATTACAGCCTGCTTCGACCTGGTTGTATAATTTTTATTTTATTTGTTTTCTCACGTCACTTGCTTAGCTTCCGCTTTCTTTCCTTTTCCTGTAAAAAGCCCTGCGGCCGCAACGTAGGCAATGTTCTTTGGTCCTATTAAGACGCATTACATTTTCCCCTTTTTTCCCGATAACACAGTAGAATTAAGTTCCACGGGAAAGATAATGAAAACAAAGAAATACACATTCTGTTCTCATATCCCCTCACTAGTTATAACACAAGAAGAAACAAAAATACGTTATTTGTAAATACAAGTGAAATCCCAGAAGTTCAAGCACTTTAACGATGCACCAAATATCGAACAAATGGATGCAACCACTTTGTTACATCACAACCGACCAAACAAGTAGTGCGAGGTTATTTGACACGATACAAGGACACAATCATAGGGTAAGCTCAAGGAAGTTCGACGAAAAGAGTACAACCTGCAGATGATGGGGTCTAATCCTTTCAACTAAGCTACTCGATTTTCTCAGGAAACCCAGCGAATATTCTCCCTATATTTAAAGATATTAATGATTCTTAGAATCAGGAGGAACATGTCGAAGGAAGAAATAGAATAGCCTATTAATGCGGACTAGAACGTCTCAGTGGAAAATAACTGAAAGAGATAGTTATTCTTTCTGACCAGTCTCAAAATTTTTATTCAGTCTGGAAAAAAAGCAACCTTAAAAATATACATCAACGCAGAGTATGTTTACAATGTTGAAAGATAATGCTTACATAAATGAATCAGAGAAACGGATGAATTGACATGGAGAGAAAAAGGGGTAAAAAACATTATAGACTCACTTTAACATATGTCAATGCATTGATAGACAAGCACGATTTAGAGCATGGAACCGAGTGCTTTCTCAGGATACATAGACATCAATCAATCAATCAATACCGTTTAGCTCCCCAAGGAGCATAGGCCGTCAACAAATATTTTGCGTGCCATCAGCTCAAGGTCTTTTCAAGGCTTCCGTATTATTTTTATTTCTGACAAGCTCTCGTGTTTATGTGTTCTACCTGTACTGCTTTTATCCTGTGGATTCCAGAACTGCCTTGAAATGATATCAACAAGTTTCCTTAGTGTAAGTTCACTTAGTGTCCATCGTCAATGTCGTCTTCTCATCTCTTACTTCACTGGCACTTGTCTGGTTATAGATAGATATAATTTGTAGTATATTTGTAATATCTGGGTGATACATGATAGCGGTCAAAACCTATCATCTAACTACTGTACCTTCAACATTCGTCCGTGATACAAAATAAAAAGCTTGATATTAAAATTAATGATACAACAAACTAAAATACGCGAAGTGTAAACAAACAAAACAGGAATAGAGGGAAAGGCAAAATCACAGCTGCAACACATAGACAACAACAAAAATGCATAAACATGTCAAGTCTGATTTACAGACAAAAATGCTTCATCTCAAGGGTTTTCAATACTTCCGGCTGTGTCTTTACCTGGTTTGTGCCCAAATGATCCCGTGGATGAAAAAGCGATTTTATATGTTGTTGTGGTAACAATTGTCTGTAATGTTCGACGTTTTTAAGGGGTGGGGTGTAGAGGGTTTGTTTTGTACATGGGCATGTCCATCTCGCACATGTTACCATGCTGCATATACTGTATTGTTGAATCTGATCTCAGTATTTTCACCAAAGGTAATTTTACTTCCTGTAAATGAATTATCCTACTACTTGTGGAAGAAATGCATCGCACAGAAATTTATTTATCATCACATCACTCTCTCGTGCGCTCCGCACGGAGCATAGATCCACGACTGCAAGAAGCATGTACGTAAGCAGTTATGCTACTGCAGCTGCGATTTATGTGGCAGTTTGTTTTACATGATGAGGTTGCCAGCCCCTGTACAACTTCATATTAATTATCTCGTACGACAATGGCCGATGGTTCACAAGGCATATTCTTTCATTGTCTCTTTAGAGATCCCCATGGAAAATACGTGGGGCAAAGTTTATTATCTCAGAAAAATTTTTGGGAAGACGCGCCCGCAGGTATAATAGAGAACAGTATTATTTGATGCTAGAATACAACATTAGAGGGATAGGTGACAAGAAAAACCACGGATTCATAGAGCGATAACTATTGCAGGACTAATAAGTCGATGTAAGAGTTACCTGTTTTCTGATGTTTTCTTTCTTACGAGTGCATGCCAAGTACTGGTTTATGTTTACTATTTACTATTCACAGGCCTCAGGTTTCATTATTTGTTTATCTTCATATCTAATACGCGTAGTCCTGTTACTGTCATAGTTTAAGGCATGCCCTTTTCTCGCAAACCGAGGTGAACCAATGTTCCCAACCGGCCTGACGAATCCGTGCTTGCTAGTTTAATGAATGTTAGCGCTTAGCATACTGATGGATGCTCGGACGGTATTAGCCTGTTATCACCTGTTCACCAAAGAAATTATATACGGTCACGTAGTAATGTAATACAAACGATGAAGGCAGAACTTCTACTTATACGAGTCCAAATTTGATTTGGGACAAATTATACCGGACAACAAATTTTGACTTTTTGTGTGTACCTTTTTTCTAGGGTAGTAATGTCCTGATGAAATCGTTCCCCATGCTCGTCACTGACAGCACCGCAATTAGCAGGGGAAAAATCCAGATGAAAGTGTAAAAAGTGTAATTTCAAAACTATGTTGCACCCTAGTCTCTCGTAGCGCTGCAAGAGGGTTTTCTACAAGCTCCTGGTAAATTTCAGCCTTATTGTTTTCTAGAAAGTTTGTGGCCACTTGCTGGAAAGCATTCCAAGCTAACTTGTCATCACCTCTGAGGATATTATCAAAACGCTGATCTCGGAAGAGCTGACGTATACGTCGACCGACAAATACACCTTCCTTGATTTTGGCCTCACTAAGTCTTAGAAATTTATCACGAAGGTATAAAAATCCTGCCCCATTTCGATCCATGGTCTTTACAAAATTCTTCATTAGTCCAAGTTGGACGAATCAATGAGCAGCCTCCAATCGTCGTCTTTGTAGTTGATGTGTAGTGCTGCCATCAGACCCACTATATCAACGCAAGCAATGAGGTTATCTGTCATTTTGAAATATGGGAGCAGATCTTTTTGCCGAGCACGAAACACAGACACATGCACATTCTCTTCTAGAAGATTCCATTGCTGCAGTCTGGACCCCAACAGCTCTGCTTTAATTTTTGGCAATTCCAGATCTCTCACTAGATCATTTAATTCACTCTGGGTAATTTTATGTGGCTGTGCAGACTCTTCAATAGGCTCGAAATCAGGATCTCTTGATGTAGATGCTTTCACAGGTGACTGATGTCCACTGGCCTTATTATCTTCTTCGTCATCCAGAGTATAAGATTCTGGTGGGTCCGGAGCAGGAAGTCCTTCCCCGTGAAGCACTGGCCGCATAGCAGAGGGAATATTCGGAAAGGTCACAGGCCGCTTTTTCTTCTTAGAAATACTATGTCCAATTGGAGGAGTCATGCAACAGTAACAATCATTAAGATGGTTTGTCGGTTCCCTCCACACCATTGGAACTGCAAACCGCACCGATCGTCCTTTTCGGTTCAACCAGCAGCGCAGATTCGTTGCCCAGGATTGACAACATATGTGTGGGGACCAATACCGGTCCCGGTCACCGATCTCACAACCATAATAAAGGCTGTAAGCTTTCTTTATCATCGGTGTAATGGGTCGCCTTTGTGATAGCAAAGTTATTTGTCCGCAAATATAGCAAAAATAATCCGCACTGTTCACACATTCACGAGGCATCTTGAACGACATGTCTGCACTCGCGGAATCCACAACACAAATGATGACAAGGAGGAAATGTGGTTGCAATGACTGCTACAGATTGCGTCATCCAACTGGCGCTCAAGGCTATCCGTCTCGTGGGGAATCACGCGCCAGGCCTACAGAAAAGAGAAGGACTGTGTCATTCGCGTCGGTAAGGTGAAGCCACCAGCCCATTGAACACCCCCAATCTTGAAAACTAGAGCTAATTCGCGATTTTTAAGCTCATATTCGTGATCAGCACGTCAAAATTAGTTAACAATAGCTACTTTTGTCTCGGATACATGTTGGCTGTTGTCCAGTGTTACCTGGACTTATCTGAAAATTATAGTTACCAGAATTCCAGTTAACCGGAGTTTTTTTTTTAAAGTAGGCATTTGGCCAGGACCAGAAATGCTTCTACTAAAGCGAAATTCGACATTAAGCGAGTGTGTGTGTGTTTGTATGAATGTATATAATATATAATATATATATATATATATATATATATATATATATATATATATATATATATATATATATATATATATATACAGTACTTTGCAAAAAAAATGGCAGTCATATTTTCGCAACGCAGCACACTCATAGAAGCAAATAATAATAAAAACTGTATGTCCAGAGGAAGATTGGTATCTCCCCTATCTATTAACAGTGGTTTCAGTACAATATAATGTTGCCTTCTCCAGCAAGGCAAGCCTGAATGCGGCGAGGCATACTTCCCGCAAGTGTTTGTAGGTAATTGTGAGTCAGACTGTCCCAGTATTTTTCAGCTACCTTCTTCAATTGTTCAACGTCTCTGAGTCCACTCTTTTTTAAATGATTCTTGAGTAGTGCCCACACGTTTTCAATTGGGTTTAGGTCGGGACTGTTGCTGGGCCACTTCAGCACTATCACATTCTTCTCTTGCAGCCATGCTTTGGTGGTATGAGCTGTATGCTTTGGGTCATTGTCATGTTGAACAAAATTCTTGACCCCCCACTACCTTCTTTTCGCTCGATTCCTGCTTTTAATTTACTCACAACACTGTAGACAGAGGAATGTTCAAGGTTTTAGAAATGTTGGAACATGTTTGATTTCCTTCATTCCAAAGCTGTGAAATTAACATACACTTTGACTTTGTGTCCATTTTCTGCCACTAGCATTAGAAATTGTCGTCTGCTCTATTGTCAAGGGACTTTACTCTACGCTAATTTTTTTTTTTACTTTTGGTAGTGTTTGCTCACTTAAGTGGAGTATAAATTTGGGGCAGAACATGCATATTTAATTAGATTTTAGCATATTTAGCTGAGCAATATGACTGCCATTTTTTTTTGCAAAGTACTTTATATATATATATATATATATATATATATATATATATATATATATATATATATATATATATATATATATATATATATATATATATATATATATATATATATATATATATATATATATATATATATATATATTAGTGATCTTGTCATACCATTATATCTTTCTGTTCATCGCAAGCACCCATTTATGAAAGTCTGCGTCATTCTGGTTGTCATTAAAAAAAAAAAAAAAAAAAAAAAAATTATTTTTCATTTTTAAGAGCAAGAGTCGGCAACCAGTCTTTCCCGATTACCGGTAGATACCAGTGGATGATTTGGTAGATCGTTAGGACACTCCAGGGAAGAAAAAGAACGACTTTTTAAATTAGGGAAAATTCGAACTAGGGCTCCCAGCCCGGCATTTAAAATCGCGTTGTCCCCGGGATCAAAGGTACTTTTTGCGCATTCCCAATGAAAATTCTCGAGCTGGCAACTCGTATATTCGCGAACGGATGAGATAGGAACCCGATCTTTTCTATGTTATATATATATTATGTTATATATCCTATCTCATCTATATATATACTTAATACAGATAGCTCAAGGGATACATTAACGAACCGATAATGATCAAAGCGGTTATGCGGTTCATTAGTTAAATATATACACATATAGGGTTATTAGAAAGTAAAAGGGATGATGGTGACAGACAGTTCACACACACACAGATGAAATGTAAAAATTTAGTTCATTAAATATGAGAGTGAACATCAGTAAATAGTGAAATGATGCTGTGATATATTAAGTGCTACCACACTGATGTCAAATCTACACGGTCTGAGAGTCTTTCAGATTTCCTCCAGTGTATGAGTATGTGATAGTATGCACTGACTGTCCAATGTTGATGTATGTTATGCCGTGTGGGTTATCTCCAAGACAAGGACTTATTGATGAAAACCTTTGCACGTGTAGCGAGAACTTGTAAGATGTAATGTCTCTGAACACTTGGAAATCTCTCTAGCATCGGCAAACCGTTGAAAGTTGTCTCAGAAAAATGTCTACTGCCTGA
>JAMPIV010003232.1:25000-252500 GCA_024509875.1 Oreohelix idahoensis | reverse complement strand
CAACGAAAGTGTAGATGTTGACAATATTTCGGAGGGCAGTGTGCAAATAATCATGGAGTACCTAAAAGAAGGACCCAATTCGATAATATGGATCATTTGCCTTAGGCAGATAGCAATAGATTCACTGGATGTGTTGTAGAGCCAAAGTTATTATGAATAGAAGACATTGGAGCATGAACAATGTTGTGTTTTTCCTTGTATCGGCTGCGCCAGTGAATAGTCAGATAAACTATAGGATAAAGTGGATATCCATAGTGATAGAGCTCATTCATATGAGTAAAATAAGCCTAAGATGGAGGAAATCGGCGCAGAAATAAGGACTCCAGACATATTTAGGATTTTGCATTGGAGCACACTTTGCCAAAACATACACTCTTTGTGTGAATAAAAAATACGTTGACCTAGTTGTTATCTGGTACATCTGCGAATCCACTATATAAGGAGAGAACGGAAGGCATACACACTCGCCGCCTAATTCAAACAACAGACACGGAGCAAGGCATTTGTATCAACTCCTTTGCCACCTGCAGAAGTGTGAGCAGACTGTGTAACCATTTAAAGCCTGTCTGTGGTTGAGGGTAAGCGAGATGTTAATTAAATATATATATATATAAATATATTATCTATGAGTGCTTAGAGAATATTGGTATGTGTAGAATCATTGTTCTATTTCTGGAGGAAAACCCGAAGTGTGTTGGTTTAGTTTATAATAATAATAATAATAATAATAATAATAGCCCCTTCAGTCATAACTGACTATGGGAATACGCCCCTGAGGTGGCAGCCCTCAGCTGCTTATTTTCCTGGTGCTCCTTTCGACGTTTTCTCCTCACCTCTGCTTCTTGTGTGAGCCTCTCTTCGCCCAATCTGAGGTGGTGCCGTAAATAGCATCGCCACTTAGTGCGATCGGCAGATTCATCCTCCCATGTTGCTGGATCCATGTCCAGTGCCCTCATATCTCTCTTGCACACATCTTTGAACCTCAGCTGTGGTCGCCCAACTGTTCTCTTGCCATCTGCTAATTGTCCGTAGAAGATATCTTTTTGGATGCGACCATCTTCCATGCGGCGAACATGGCCAAGCCAGCGAAGTCTGCGCTGTCTAAGCAGCGTATACATACTTTGAAGGCCAGCATGTGACAACACCTCGACATTTGTCACTTTATCTTTTAACGAGATGCCGAGGATGCGGCGTAGACACCGCAAATGGAAGATATTGAGCCTTCTTTCTTGCTTAGCATAGGTCGTCCAGGTCTCGCTGCCATATAGGAGTGTGCTGGTGACGCAGGCATTATATACCGCAGCTTTGGTCTTCATTGTGAGTTTAGAGTTTCCCCAAACATGCGATGTGAGGCGGGCAAAGGTAGCTGCAGCTTTGCCAATGCGGCTGTCGATTTCTGTATCCAGTGAGAGTTTGTCATTGATGGTAGACCCTAGGTATGTGAAGTGGTGCACCACTGCCAATTCATAGTTATCGATAGTGATAACTGGTGCAGCACCCACATCCTGACTCAGCACATTCGTTTTCTTTAGACTTATTGTGAGGCCAAAGTCCTTGCATGCTTTAGTGAAGCGATTCATCAAGCTCTGAAGCTCCTGTTGGCTTTGAGTGACGACTGCAGCATCATCAGCGAACAACAAGTCTCTTATAGTGACCCTTCTGATTTTTGTTTTTGCCTTCAGCCTTGAAAGATTAAACAGACGTCCATCTGACCTAGTGTGAAGGCATATTCCTTCAGTTGCATCTCTGAATGCATGTTTCAAGAGTAAGGCAAAGAAGATTCCGAAGAGAGTCGGAGCCAGAACACAGCCTTGTTTAACGCCACTTCGTATATCAAAGGGCTGTGACGTGCTTCCAGCATATTCGACTGTTCCCTTCATGTCGTCATGGCAGACTATTGACAGCATCAAGGGCTGCAGGCGTAACGGTATTGTCTCTAGCGTAAAGCTCAGAGTAGTGCTCGACCCACCTCTCCATCTGCTTACCCTTATCGGTTAGCTTCTCTCCGCTGATGGTTTTTAGCGGTGCCGTCTTACTTTTATGGGGGCCAAGTGCTTTCTTTATATCGTCATACATTTGTCTAATGTTGCCTGTTTGTGATGCGATCTGGATGCTCTCACTGAGCTGGAGCCAATAGTCATTTGCACAGCGTCGAGCAGTTTGTTGAACTTTGCTTCTCGTAGCCCTCAGGATCTGTAGGGTTCTGGCACTCGGTGAATGTTTGTATTCATTCATAGCACTGCGCTTAGCTTCAATAACAGGTGCCATCACATCTGATGAAGCGTCAAACCAGTCATTTGACTTTGCTGTTTTCTTACCAAAGGTGGCAAATGCAGTACTTTGAATGGTGTTCCGTAGATGCTCCCAGTTCTCTGTAATAGTATCACCATGCTGAGGGCTACTGAGCACTTTCTTGAAGGTCGCAGTGAATTGAGCGATCATGAAAGGGTCTGACATCTTGCTGGTATCAATGCGTGGTTTCCCTTCATGTCTGACACGATAGAGTTTTCTTGGTTGTGCTCTGATTTTGCAGCAAACCAAGGAGTGATCTGTGTCACAGTCTGCACTATGGTACGAGCGCGTGGAGAGCACAGACCTGAGGAGTGGCCTTCTAACGAGAATCAGGTCAAGTTGGTGCCAGTGCTTGGATTGTGGGTGTCTCCATGACACCTTATGCTGGGGTTTTGTCTGAAAGTAGGTGTTGGTCACGCAGAGGTCATGGTGGACGCACAACTCTAAGAGCCGTTGTCCATTTTCATTCATCTTGCCAATACCAAACCTGCCCAGACATGAAGGCCATGAAACATTATCGGCACCCACTCTAGCATTAAAGTCACCAAGGAGAACAAGCTGTTCTTGCCTAGGTATGCTTTTGATTACTGCTGCTAGATTCTCGTAGAACTCATCTTTAGCTTCTGAGGCAGAGCACAGAGTAGGAGCATACACACTGACAAGGGTGATGGGACCTGTGCTAGTTTGCAGGCGGAGCGTTAACAGGCGTTCTGATCCATTCTCGCCTGGTTCAACCATGTTAGTTAGCGATTTTTTTGACCGCAAAACCTACTCCGTGTTCTCTAGCTTTATTAAGATCTTTCCTTTGCCAATAAAATGTGTAGTCCTTCTCGCTCACCGTTCCAGAGCCCACCAGGCGCGTTTCCTGAAGTGCAGCTATATCCACCTGAAGTCGTTTAAGCTCATCATTAATTATGGCTGTCTTCCTTACATCGTTTACATCCTGTAGGTTTTCGGACAGTCCAGTCAACATAGTCCGTACGTTCCAGCATCCCAATCTGAGAGTTTGCTTATTTCTATTTTTTCGATAATTGTTTGGTGCAAAATTTTCTGTCCACAGTTCGGGTTTGACCCTAATCCCCATGCACCCAATGACACAATGATTACCATAATGCCTATATGATTTTAAAGAAGCTAATCATGGACAGAACTGTAACAAGTGAATTACTGAACTATTGTGCTAGAACTAGAACGAATTGAGTTATTCATGACTTACTATGTCTCTTGTAATTAACCACAGCTTGTCTGAACTGTCTCATTATTCCTCTTGACTGGCAAAGGAGACAATGAGCGATACTACGTAGTTTGTATCTTATGTTTCAGGTTATATCCTGCCCTGAGTGTCATACAAACTCTATAGTGACCAAGACAGCAAATAGATGTTCAAGTTTGTCAGAGCTTTTGCCAGTATTAACAGTGTCATCTTGACGATTGGAGGACCCACAGTGGTGGGGTTCTCTCCAATCATACTGCTGTACGAGGCCTAGGAAGGACTTTTTTTCAGATAAGTAGCTCATTGTTGGGCTACTTCAACTTTCAAATACCATATACCCACCTACGAATAAATTATGTTATGATAAGATCAAGACTGTGGTGTGGATAGAAGACATTTGACAGTCATATGAGTCATGATGGCTTTATCATAAAGTAACATTGATATTCTATACAAGAAAGCACAAAAGAGACAGATTCTATCAGGAAGCAAGAAAACAGTTGAATACGAACTATATTAGTTTCAGAAATTAACTGTAAATTTGTTATGTATATAATGAAAGTGAAACATATTTTATTTTGGAATCAATTGAATTTTATTTGAAAATTAACAAAGTACAAAGAAGAAAAGATCTTGTATATAAATAAATTATAAATTGTACGCAGACTTCAGTGAATTATTTAAATTTGGTTCAAAGTTCTTGTTGTGTAGTTAATTACCCCTAGCAGAGTCAGTGTCTAAGGTTAGTCTGGAGAGGAGCCCATAGGAACCTAAGATAGCACATTACCATCTCATCTAGGAACCTATATAGCTTGACTATACCTTTGATGTCGATACACCATTACTCTTTTCAGAGAATATGGTATTTCTTGTAAGACCAGTCTCTTATCTGGTACTATCCTGGTATCATCTGATACATCTATTTGTCCAGGATAATATCACCATCATTATATCTTTCCTCTCGCTACAAATACAATAATCAGTCGTAAAAATAATAAAATTAAAATTAATATTAATTTTGTTGTTGTTGTATTGTATCATCAGTGAAATGGGCGATAACTGCAAATAATCTAGGTGTATTCTTTCCAACAAGATTGTCTCTATCTTGAGAGAAATATTCAAACCCCCCCCCCCCCCCCCCATCCACATACACACTATCGCATGCGCGTGCACAGACATACACACAACTGACAACTACATTTAAAAAAATGTAATTTACAACTCTAATCAAAATTTTTTTTTAAATAAAACAAAAAAATTATTAACTTTCCGTGTAATATACTGAATAATGAAATCCGCCTGCAGTGCTCTGGACTCGTTTATCGCAAACTGAAAATGTCATTAGCGGATCGATTACATTTGACTTAAATTTAAAAAGAAAAAAAAATAGCTCTAAAAAGAAGAAAATAAAAAAATATTTAAAAAAATATTTAAAACACAGGCTTTTAATGCACTAAAAAGCCACAAATAATTCTTCAAGGAGTTTATAGCTTGCAGTCAAAAAATGTAAAATCAAATTGACAAAAACCGTGGCTTAAGCGCTTATCATATATTTTATCCATAAGTGTGTAATGAAGTATAAAGCAGAAGTTAATTTCATGTAGAATCAGCGCCACAGGCTTTTTGTCAATTTGATGTTACATTTTTTTAACTGCAAGCTATAAACTCCTTGAAAAATTTATTTGTGGCTTTTTAGTGCATTAAAAGCCTGTGTTTAAAATATTTTTTAAAATATTTTTTTTATTTTAAAGAAGACCCAATAAAGGAAGAAAAAAAAAGTTAAATAAAACTACCGTGCCACCGTTTAAGGCGGGAGAATTCATTTCCGAAATGAACTTTGTGCAAACTGTAAGATCCCTAAGGCGAAAAACTAGCCTAACTTACCGTATTAATCTACTTATTCTCTTATCCCTCCACCACTTTAATTCCATCTGTTCCCACCAAAGTTGCAATATTTGTCATGGCGCATTTATACATCACTGGTTTTATATATATATATATATATATATATATATATATATATATATATATATATATATATATATATATATATATATATATATATATACACATATATATATATATATATATATATATATATATATATATATATATATACACACACACACACGCACATATATATATATATATATATATATATATATATATATATATATATATATATATATATATATATATATATATATATATATAGAGAGAGAGAGAGAGAGAGAGAGAGAGATATATATATAGCCAGTGAAGCCTGATGCTTTCGTGCCACACTGTTTCCGTGTTTCTATACTTCTGAAATGACAACAGGAGAATTTAGTGCCGTCATCAGAAAGAGCACAATATAATTATTTCCCGCCAAGTTTTGACGTGTTACTCTCTCGTTTTGTCCTCCTTGAAGTATGAAATATTTGCGGAGCTTGTCTGTTGAATCATCTCAGGAAATTTCATGCTTTGTTCCCCCTATAATATGTTTTTGCCTTCTCGCTCGTTTATGTTTGGATGTTGCAATTTTTTGTGACCTTACTCTAGCTGTACGTTTTAACAGCTCCCAATAATGTGATAAGATTTCATCGGGTGCGTTGTTCGTATAATCCCATAACAAGTTCAGTCTTTTAGTCTGACACAGAATTTCTAATGCAAAATGGGATTATCACATTTCCATCGGGACGATCTTTTACTAGTGTTGTCTGCCGGTGTTCCGTGTAAAGCCATCATAAGTGCAATATGGTTTATGAATTTTATAGTGCTTTTCTAAACGAGCGATTTTGATGACAATATCAGCGTGGTTTGTCGAATGATTAATAGTTGACTCTTTGCGCTTCTGGCACCAGATACTTGCGAGATACTCTCTCAGAGAAGTGGTTAATGATTCCTTGGTGAGATTTCACTCGCACTCATATATAAATGGATGCGCGACCAGCTTCAGTTATCACCTGAGATTGTGGATAATTCAGTAGGGCCGCCCGTTAGCCATTTATTGGGTAAAACAAATAACACATCTGTTGTGGTTTTCTGTTTTAATATTATAACCTTTATTTGTTATAATTCGTATCTAATCGTACGGAGCTTGCATTAGTGTGTGTCACGGGTTGCCTCCCCTTGCTCTGCAGTAGTGGTCCAACAGTGGCCAAAACCTAGGGTATCTAATGTGGGTCTTTAAAGGTGTCTACCTTCGTACAAGATTACTCTTGGCAGAGTTGTTGATAGACTGATAATGATGCTTCTACCTCGAGGGTGTATTCACAAGATATTTCAGAAGTCAGGAACAATGCTGAATGACGTCTTAGCACGTTAACATTGTATCTGAACCGCCGCCTTTTATTGTGAAGATGGATATAAATGATTTGCTCGTTCAAGCCCCCAGCTGACTTAATTCAGATTCTGTATCATACAAATGCCTTTCTCTTTGTGATAATTAATTCAACTATGAATTTATCAAAATCAACATATACAAATTTAATGCTAAATTACATTGAAACAAATGTAAATAAATATGAAATGGTAATTATGAGAAATTATGGTTCATCATAGGTCTCGGTTTGGGAGATGAAAATATAGTCTTTTGAGGTGGCCTGCTAAACCTATAACGTAGCTTCCAAATTGCTGAAATTTTTGTGCTGCTGGTTCCGTCACTTCGTCTCTGTGGCAAGGGCACGTCTCCAAAGGATTCTGGACATAACCGCTTCCAGTCAAGGCAGGGATCGTCACCACCCGTGGGATGTAGGTTTCACGTGTCGATCTCAAGCTTATAACCACAGACTAGTACAGCTGGTAACGTGGGTACAACCTCAAATGGTTTCTCCAATCCGTACCACCAACTTTAGAGGGAATAAAAGAACACATTATGCTGCTAAGTATTTGTTTTCATGATTTAGATCAGGCGCCTTTCCCCGCTGTCCGTCACCGCTTGAGAACTAGCATGAAGCAATCACCAGCGCTTGCTGTGGTGGTTCATGAATGTATCATTTTCACATGCTGAGGTTGCAAGCCTCGTATGAATCTTTAACACTCTTAGCTAGTATAAACCAGTAAAATTCAAAGTATAAAAATGTGTACAACTCACCCTAGTAACTAGGCAAATCTTAGACGTCTTGCTCAGGTAAATAGTCTTGGCAACTTAACACAGACGCCTCGAACACACGTCTGGGATATTATTTCTTATTCTAGAATTCCTGTGTGACCTGTGAGTAGTTTCTGCAGGAGTCCGGTTCCGTATTAATAACGGCAAGTCCACTGTTCCAGTGGATAAAATATGCTCTAATACGTTTTTCCGTTCCTAAAAATTCAGAATCTTGACTCTAATTTTTTCTGTGGCAAGGTCCGAGCTGTCTACTTTGACGATTTCAGGAATGCAGTGTCGTATGCTAGATGTTCTTCGTTATATCGTAGCTCTCGGCCCACGCTTCCTGCATGGCGCTCTGACACATCTTCCAATCGCGTGGTTGTTTATTGGCGTCTCAAATGTCAGCCAATACATTCAAAGTTCATATTATGAAAACTTTTCCTCATACAGTATTCTGTATGACTCATGCGTTTAAAAATTTCAAACAGTCATCCTCCGTATATGGAGTTGCTACATCCGACAATTCTTGGTAATGTTTATGTTACAACTTCTTACATTTTTCCTGTCGAGTCGGAAGTAATTTTGCAATCTTAAGCAAACACTTAATGCATGCATTTACCTGGAGTCAATGTTGTATTACCGCGTTTTAGGGACTCAGTTAATCTCTCAGGGATGGGCGATACGCTTGTACGGCCCTGTCATGCATCGAAGCGTGAAACGTGAGCAATGACAGAAGGGAAAAATAGAGTTCTAACAACAGAATAATGCACCCAATTCATTACGCACAACAAATGTAGTTCAGTACTGCCGGAGAGGAGAGAGTAAAAGAGCGCAAAATTATGTCACAGTGTGTGTTTTGTCACTGTGTGTTTTATGGTTTCATTTTGTTATTGTGAATTTTACTGCTTCACTCCGTTACTGTGAATTTTATTGTTTCACTTCCCTCTCCAAATGTTGTGTTTATATTCATTCAGACAAATGCCAGTTGAACAATAGATGTGAATTAAGACGCTGGAGATGGAAAGAACACACAGTGAGAAAACCTGTTGATACCATTACCAGACATTCTCTGTTCTGGAATCTCCGGGACCCAAAGATGCAGCAATAGAGAATGCAGTCAGCGACCCATAGCTTGACTGCTTGCATCAGGATCAGCGAACCAGAGCTGGTCAAGACCGTACTCCACCTCCACGTGGTGGTCCTGGAAACAGTCTGCAGCAGTGCAGTCTGGCTTAGCAAGTACGGATCGAAGAGGGAAGGCAAACCCGGTCCCAAAAAATGCCGTGCAGAAGTCGGATGTGTCGACCGAAAGGTGCAGATATCACAGCTACGGCGTAAACAGACACAACGCAACCACCGTCCTTTTCAGGGCGAACGAGGAAGAAGAAGAAGAAGAATCTCCACGGTAATATGTGGAGGAGACATAGGAGCACGCGGAGAAGAGAACAGCTTAACATACATGAAGGGAATGAACGCGATAAGGAAAAACTTTGAGCTGAAGCATTAGACAGGAAGACTTGGAATAAGTTTGTTGAAGGCCTATGTTCCGTGAGGAGGTGAAAGGTAATGGCGATAGTGAGATGATGTTGAGTGTGATGATGATGAATCTAGTGGAACTTCCATTAGTGTATGTTTTGTCATTGTGGTGTTTTATTGTTTCAGTCTCATTGTGAGTCTTGCACTTCCCTGTCCAAATTGTGTGTCTATTTACACGTATCATTCAATGTTCGTCAATAATGTATTTATCTACTTGTGTTTGTTCACTATATTTGCCCTTCCTTTCATTGACCACGTGACAGCCGTAAATTGATTAGGACACGACAGAAATCTCCCTGTAATAACGCATTTTTTTCGTAGATTTCAGATAATAAATGTGTGATAATTGGTCACGAAATATTGCTCACTGTGCTCCTTTTGATCGGGAATACAAATTTACTAATGTGTGTTAGTCTGTGTGATATGATAGGACAATATGCAGAGTATTACTAAAGGAGGCAATCTGATCATCAGAAGTGGCTTCCGGGTCAGACAAGTGTTTTGGCCATTTTATCTCCTTTGCACTTTAAAAAAAAAGGGAAAGGGGGGGGGGGGCAGAGACGGACTCACTTGGGTCATGACTCCCAAATGTTAACCTCCTGTTGTCTTTTCCCTTCTGAGCTGGGAATTGAGCCCACCCAACCTTGATCAAGATTTTCAACTTCACTCCAGGTTTCATCCATACTGCCAGTTTGAGGCGACTGTGAAAATAACTATAATGCTGTACAAATTACTATATATACAATATACACTGTATTATATCACGTATTATATAATAATATTAAAAATGAACGCATCGCATTAGTTTATGAGCCACAACTCGTTGTGCTAAATTTAAAATACATGAAACCACTAATTTTACATTTCTGAGCCATTTACTAACCCAAATTTGCTGTATTATTAAACATGAGACATTTCAGAACCGGCTCCTAAGCAGTTGTCAACCCTAGGTGTAAAAACAAAAGTCGCACTCACTGTCATTCAGTCACAGCCATCATTAAAACCGTGTATGACCCCCTACAGCATCAATACAGGCTTGGCATCGGCGTCTCATGCTATTGCAGAGTGTCTCGAAAAATGTTTGGGGTATGGCGTTCCATTCTGCAATGAGTGCTCGCTCGAGATCATTCACATTGTTGATGTCATACTGGCGGACCCTTCTGTTCAGTTCATCCCATGCATGTTCAATCGGATTCATGTAAGGAGAGTTTGCAGGCCAATCCAGTACAAGATTTCTCCTATCAGCAAAGGAGACATTAAACCGGCTTTCATCGGAGAACATTGTTGATCTCCATCCCGCCCTTGGACGACGAATATGAAGGATAGGACCGATGTTGGGACGTCTGTTTTGCAAGCCAGCGGCGCGAAGTCTCCGTCGCACAGTGTTTGCGCTGACAAGTCTCCGAGTGCCAGGTGTATGAGCTGCTGAGTTGTTGTTTGGAAGCGATTGCGCAGATGTAACAATAGAATTTTGCGATCTTGAGCTAGTGTTGTTACACGAGGTTTACCAAGGCTGGGACGGTCATTGGTGGTACCTGTCACCCGAAATCGCTGGTTCAGCCTCATTATAGTGGACTGGTCACAATTGAAATGCCTGGCAACTTTTCTGGTCGCCATTCCACTGCTGAGCATACCAACAGCTTGCCATCGCTCTCGTGACGACAGTCGAGGCATGACAAAAACATTAACAGACTTTCTTTCGATGAAAACAGATAATGGCGTTTTACTCGCTGAAACTTGACTAATGCGTGTGCCAAATTTCAATGTGATTCGACTTTTAATAAAGCCAGAATTTATCAAAAACCTTGTTTTGCACGTGAAGCACGCAAAATTTGAAGTAAACATCACATCGACAGTAAAGTGGGAATACATGAACTTCATCACTTGCACACTTTCGGGGTTTGAAAATCGCTCACTTGCATAAACATTTCAACAGTGAAAACATGTCACGATTTCGATGCGTTTTTAATGGCGGCTAGTATATATATATATATGCATGAAGTCATATCTGGAGTCATCCTTATATGACCATCAGCTATGCAAATGCTACAATATATGTACGTGGAAATGCACCTGTGTCTGTGAGGCTAATTACATCCTCATTGACTCTTAAAATCATCCACACACTTCCAGGGATTCCCCCTGTGGTGAAACTTATTGAGA
Organism: Oreohelix idahoensis; assembly: GCA_024509875.1. Classification (NCBI taxonomy): domain Eukaryota; kingdom Metazoa; phylum Mollusca; class Gastropoda; order Stylommatophora; family Oreohelicidae; genus Oreohelix; species Oreohelix idahoensis. The sequence continues at coordinate 241,221 of JAMPIV010003232.1, read as the reverse complement.
ACCCAGCATTGCACACTAAGCTTGGAGAAGTCACTTGAGCCCTAGGTATAATTCTTTGGCTTTAACTTGGTTTACTGCATGCAGAAGGATCTCACTATGGACCCAGTGATAGGCATGGGAAGCTGAGAAGTGGCTCTGTGCAGGACGTGACAATTCCTTGGGAGAGCCCAGAATTAGAGTACAGGATTTTAGTTCTGCATAGTTGGAGAGCCCCCTTGGATGGCGGGGAATGCACAGTATGCCACGTACTTCTTACTCCTAGCATGGGACCAGATGTGACGATCCTTTAAACGCAAGCCAAGCTGGAGAAACTGGAGCTCATGACTTCAACTCAACACGTTTCGTAATGGCAGAAAAGCCACAGGAAAAGCCTAGATCTACAGTGTAGATAATACCAAGGAGTCTCCAACTTGGTATTGGCTGCTAAAGAGCGAGAAGCTCAGCAACCCTAGTTAAACAACAACAACATATATATATATATATGTGTGTGTGTGTGTATATATATATATATATATATATATATATATATATATATATATATATATATATATATATATATATATATATATATATATATATATATATATATATATATATATATATATATATATATATATATATATATATATATATATATATATATATATATATATATATATATATATATATATATATATATATATATATACCATGTACTGAGGATGTCCTGAAAGAGGCCAATTCACAAAGGAAACTTATTCACAAGTTATAACGAAACAATCCACTTTTGTTGGGCTTGTTATGAGAAAAGGAAAGCTGGAATATATCGTGATAACAGGTAAGATTGAAGAAAAAAGAGATAGGGGAAGACAAAGAGAGCAAATACTGGACAAGTTGACACCGTGGCACGGAAAGAAGTCAACAGCAGAATTGTTAAATTTTACTGGAGACAGGAAGTTGTGGAGAGACATTATCTCCTACGCCACTAGGCACGGTACTTAAAGAGGAAGAAGATTATATAATATTTTGCCGCGATTGTCGCAAGCGACGACGACTGATACTCGGTTTCCAAATCGGCATCCGACATGTGTGATTTATTTGCTGCTACCTCGTCAGTGGATGACAAAGAAGAATCCGCCTCAGATACCGAATGGGATTTGCAGGCCCGCGCAAATTTTTGAGGTCTAATACCTTATTTGTGTCAGGAAAAATATAAAACTGAATAAGGTCTCAAAAATAAATTGAGAGAGACTGTAGAAATACCGTGGGTGATAGAGCAGGATGCATGTTATTATTGAATGGAGCTCGGAAATCTACACCAAGTGCGTGTATTATGAAAAAAAAAAAAAAAACAACACTGATAGTGTTACAATTAATTTTGATAACTATTGTGTGTGTGTTATATCGAGCTAGATTGGGCTCTATTTATTATCTCTTTTTACGGAATTACGCCGTAGGAGGATGTGACGTCATAACGATACGGTACAATAAGCAGACGTCAGTTTAGGAGCAGAAGTGAGTGTGTGGTCTGCTAGGGTCTTGGACGAATGTGTTGATGGCGTGAGGACGCATGTGTGAGGCTCCTGATGTTTCGTAGTGTATCCCTGGTTATATTCCATCACTAGTACACCAATATGCTTCTGTGAGGTGTACATAGTATTTCTGCTTTACAGAGAGTATGATTTCTAAATTTCGTGTGTTAATCATATAAAATAATGAGAATAATGGGGAGCGTCTAAGACATGGACGGACTGCCTAATCTATATTGAATACGACAGCTGAATGCTAAGGCACAAGTGCATGAACAATGTATTGATTCATGGAGACAATATTGAAGTGTATCAATAAATGTATTGTCCTCGTCATTCAGCGTGGCTCAGTAATTATTATGATGTCTGTTTGTTCGCTGTTACTGCTACCCCTACGTTTTTAACTTGGCCCAGGACAACGATCCTGCAACTACTAATACTACTATTCATAACAGCACGTAACAGATAGGCAGTTACTCTTGAGGGACAATCTGGTGTTTCAAAAACAAGTTCATTCAAAGAGAAGAAATCCAGAACTGATTGATTTATTGATTTATTATTTAGGTTTCTTCTTCCTAGTTCGCCCTCAGACTTCCACATTAATGACTAATAAAGGCAGTAGTCAGCTCAAGGTCCTTGACATCTTCAAACAGTTTTTTTTTCACAGAGAGAAGTAATTTTATCAAGGTCTTTCCCTTGCCAATAAAATGTGGAAAAGAGTAGCATATAGCAACAAAGTAGTTTGTTGCTATATGCTACTCTTTTCCAGATTGTTATCCAGCGAGCCTAGCAACATCGCCCTCGAACACAAGCAATGGAATTCATGGAAGTTTAATAAAACAACTCCAATTCATGTTCTTGCCGATCTCGAGGTGATTCTTCGTCGTTGGCAACTTTAGATATTGGAGCAAGATGTCAAAAACAGAGGAGTCAAGAAAATCTACATAGAAAATACAAATATGTTTAGAAAACAAAAACAAAAAAAACAATTCAGCATTTCCCAACAAAATTGTACTCGCTGAATTAAAACGTGTATTGTTACAGCAATGGGTTTGCCCGGAATGCAGTGAGGTCGATTCTGATTAACAATATAACAATAACAGATTCATGATGGAGGCGCATCAAATTATCATAAAAACGCAAACGGTAGCGAGTGGGCTTTTATCGCGTGCGGGAACATATCAAATTATGTATAAAAATATTGATATTCAGCTCAAATGTAAAGTTAATTCTAATATCTTCCTTGTTTGGAATTTGCCTGGTTCTTGTCACCAGTTCAACATTAGTGACCGTATCATACAATGTCAATCCTTCTATTCTGCATTGCGACCTGCTACAGTAGTGGTTCTACGCTCTGTAAAGAGCGCTAAAGACAAGCAAAATGATGATGACTCTAGGCAAGAACCCATTTATCAAAGTATGTAGCTGTTTTCGCTCCTGTTTTTGTTCTCCATGTTTCACAGCCATACAAGAGGACGGACTTGACATTTGATTTGAAGATTCTGATTATTGTGTTGGACTTGATTAGTGCACTGGCTTCCTAGCTCGGTGGTCCATGGTTTGATCCCCAGTTGAGGCGGGATTTTTTAGACCGCAAACGGATCCGGGGTCGACCCAGCCTCATGAATTGGGTACCAGAACAACTCTGGGAAGGTTAAGGCGGCCATCGTGATGCTGACCACATCGCCCCTAGTGTGCCGATGGTCAAGAAAATATGGGTCTAACACCATATACCCAATATGCCTCAATGGGCGTGTAACGGGATCTTTTACCTTTGATTTATTTTTAAAAAGCCATATATTTCCAATTCAATAAAAGCTATTCTTGCTTTATGTATTCCTATTTTATATCACTCTTTCTTTTCCTAAGAATATTGCAAATGTATGATGTTATATTACTTTTATAATGATACACGCCTAAATAGTGCTTAAAGTAAATGTGAAGATGAAGGGATACAGTATGCATGATGAGAGAGAGAGGAAGGGCAGAATGTCAGAGACGGACTTGCGTGCCCGATTCTTAACCTTTGAAAATAAGGTTCTATCGTCCGTTCGGTATAATTTCATCCATATTGTTGCCAAGCTAAATGTACGATTTTACATCTTACCAGGTGGTTTATTCAAGAATAAATTAACTATTATTTGTTGCAATTATGTTAATAATTCCGTGTCTTTTGTGTGTGCTATTTACAAACCCAGTTGCCGCAGTGTTGTGATGAGTTTAAAAAAAAAGAAGAAATTTGCTTGTTATTAAAGAAATTATTTTGAAGCGAAATAAACACAAAAGAATTGAGTATCATGATTGTTAACGCTGAAAAGCGGTTTAATTATAAATAACTGGAAACCACCACTGATAATAGTCGAGGCCAACACTGTTGCAATGAAGGCTTTTTCTATGTGGTACTAACTATCAATATAACCACCAAATGATAACTATGGTATATGCTACCTCTGTAATGTTACAATGGAATATAACTTGGACTGACACTCAAGACAGTACATACGCGAATGAAATAACTTGACAGAAGTCTGGGTCACAGTTCCATACATATAATATCGACAGCATAGTCCTGGACATCAGCAACAATAGTACAAATACTTGCATCATTAGAATATGTAGTACAGTCATCCTTACGTACTGGTAACAATTGCATTCAATGTAAGTGCGGCATTCACTCCTCGCACATAAATCTCTATATGGTCTGTATACAATGTAAGTGCGGCATTCACACCTCGCACATATATCTCCGTGGTCCTACTTTCAATGTAAGTGCGGAATTCACTGCTCGCACATATATCTCTATCTCTGGTCTAATCACCAGACATCCTAGTTCCTCCAGAACTTAACAGCGCGGGAAAACCACAACGCGCTTACGTAGACCTCCTATTGGCGCGGGAAAGCACACAACGCGCATTCAAATAATAACATATAATAGTCCTAACACAGACCTCCTTCTGACACGGGAAACCGACGTGTCTTTTAATCCAAAGTGCGGCATTCACTCCTCGCACATATATCTATACCTCTGGTCTAATCACCAGGCATCTAAGTTCCTCTTGAACTTTACAGCGCGGGAAACCCACAACGCGCTTATAAATAATAATATATAAAGGCCTTGTAAATACACCTTACGCGAAACATCATCGCGTCACATCCATATATTATAATGAAAATCACATACACTATTCACATACTCTAGAAACACTGACCGTCTCCCACGATGGATGGCCACAGACTCCCCTTTAACAACTCAGTTTTCTTCTCTGACACGTATGCTAACTTCATTCACTTCGCACGCTTTTCTCATGTCCTGTAAACCTCAATTCACACATGAACGCCTCTGATTATTCTTCAACCATACTCTACATGCTTCTTTTAAATGTAACATTCCAAGCTTGCATACTTCAATAAAAATACACTCTAAACAGAGTTACTCCTTTCTCCACCCACACATATGTATATACACGTCATGAATCTCATGACCTTAACCTACTTACTAACAAACTTCAGGACCGTACACCAAAATCCTTAACACCTAACTGTAACTTCGAATATGACTTAACAGTTCACACCGACCCCCGGGGAAAAAAAAATGTTAACAGCATTTTTTTTTTAAACATTACATCAAACCAAAGTGTGAGGTCGGTGAAATATGTTAAGGTAGTAGGCTACCTTGATAGGGTAAAAAACTCAAATTGTCCTTTCAGAATCAAACAACCATGGGTATAGTGTTAGCATGGACTTAAAATTTTTGTCCACATAATGACCTCATTAATTATGCAAATTAGCTGTCCAATATGGCCGTAGTAGTCAACAAATTATACACCTTTTTCAAAACATCATAACTATGTTATTTGTACAAGGATCTGACTGAAACTTGGCAAATTGAATCATTATATATAGCGTGAGATCATGACCTAAAATGACAGAGATTGACAGAAAGGGTAATTTTTAATGAATTTTCAAAATTTATATTTCTGGAATGTTTGATATTTGTGCCTCATTATATATGCATGATGGTCATAAAACTAAAACTTTGAATTCAATTGTATCCATTTTAGGTCAGAATCTGTAAGATTATATGACAACCAACTGTGTTAATTTTCATGTCAATTGAATGTACAGATCCAGAGATATCTTGTTTCAAAGATTACCAATTATGTTAAAAAGACAATTCCGAGAAATCGAAGAAAAACAGAAAAAGAACTCACAAAATGAAGTTTAATGAGCTCCTGTTGAATAAAGGTCTCCTTCAACTGCAGCTGCAGTGTCTATGAATCCCCTTTTCGGTACTCTTAGGGTCTTTCCATTGCAATGTCCTTACTTGCTGAATAGATCCTGTGCAGCGTTCTCCTGTATGCTTTCTTTGCCATGGGTTGACTTGTGTTCATGTATATCGAAAAATTCTGCAATGCACTGTGGCCTTTCCCAATAGAACGCACAAATGCCACCATTCGCACATTTACTTCTTTGTGTTTGTGAGTAGCTGGAGATGAAACATCAGAAGTATTGAAATTGGCATTCCATTCGACACAGTTTGTGCACTTGATACTGATTTCATGACAAAAGCCATCCCGAGTCTCTTCGACGATCTCACAGGTCAGTGAGTACTGATAACATTTGTCACATCTAAAGTTAGCGCATAAAAACCCAAACAGCAGTTTTACATCCATAAGGATAAACACATTTCCTCTGTTGTCATTTTTAGCTTGTCCTTCACTTTCTTGGATCTTTATTTTCTTTGCTGAGGAGCACAGAGGCTTTATAGCGTCACTATCGACAATAGGTGTCTCATTTTCAGGCAACGGTTTGTTGGTGTACCGATTTCCAAGGAACTTACTTTGTCTTATTTCCCATTGTGAACAAAAGAAGCTCTGCTAACTACTATTATACAGAATCAGTATAAAACTAGCAATAAATAGAGTTGATGTGGGGGAAAATGCACAATGCATGTAACAAATGCTGAAATTTACGATCAAAGCTTTCTAGATACACACTTTTGAAAAATTCATAAGAAATCATTGAGTGATTCCCCTTGGAAAAGTTATAAATATCTTTTTCCTGTTGCCTCAGTATAATTATAATTTCGCAGTTTTACAATTACGCACCTTCATGTTGGGTCATTATTCACATGGTAACCAACTATAAACATTGGTTGCTATGCAAATCACTCAAGGGGGTGTGTGTAGAAAAACACTGATTCCTATCATTCCAGAGTATCTCTAAGCTTCTATGAATTATTTTTAGTACAAGAACATGTTGACGATGATTTAAAGCATGAAAATGAAAATTGTTGGATTTTTATTTTTTTAAATCTTTTGTGGGTAGCCTACTACCTTAAGTCATACTAAACAACAAAAAAGGGATGGAAATATATCGGTGAACCAAAAGGTTACCTCATTAACAGTGGCACAGGAAGTTTGATGTAGGCTCTGCCTTAGCAATCATACTCTACTGGCAAACCAAACACAATTTCATCCTATACAACATTAAACTGTGTTGGATGCAAATCTAACAATGTGTGTATCAATTAATATATTAACCAAATAATAAGTGGATTCACCATACAAAAATACATATGTGAACCAAAAGGTACGTCAGCACTGTTCATGAAGTAATATAATTACATTATAAGTTAACACTTACAACTTATCAACTAATACAAATGTTTCATAAATATTAAACAATCTATTCTAAATGTTGCAGTCTATCTGTAAATTCATGTCTCAATTGCTCCAAATCCAGAGTAAAGGACTGATGTCTCACTAAGAAGTATCGGTGAGCAAGCCTGCTGATGACCACCCATCAGCTGCTGTAATGATAGACAATTCCACCAACAACTCCGGTATCTCATGGAATAGCATACTTTCCTATGGATAAACAAAATTAGGCAAGAATAAAATCATTTGCCTTGGAAAATTTGTATCACATTATGCCATATCATATACCCTTCTATGTCCACCCCATTCCACTAAACATTCCCAGTGGGGTGACAAAATAATCAATTAAGGGATGATATACCCATTTTACATGTCTTCATGATCAGCGGCCTTAGATACTACACCATGTACTTCCCAATTAAGCTTTACCACTTTAGTTAATGAAATAAGTCAATCTAAAACACCAAGTTATACTGACTTGTACTGTACACCTGTTCACTATTTGTTGTTTATATACACTCTGACAAATTTCAATTCTTGAAAGTTATAGCTTTCAGCCTTGTTTTATGCACAGTAACAATTAACCTCTCATGCTGAGTCGTAACACGTACCAATCTCTTCCAACTAACATCAAAACTATTTTCAATCTAGACTCCATCATCATTACCATGATCAGAAAAGTATTTCCAAATAGCACAGTATCTTTAGTAGAGCAAACAGATCACTTATGTCCCACTTATCTGGTGGTAACTTTTTGATGGTGTTGAACATTAACAACTTCAATGGTTCTTTTCCTTTATCCATGTATCTGTTTTTGAAATTGAAAGATAATATTAACTCTAACTGGTCTGTAACTCCAGCACAATTTCCTTTCAGACCATCCATCACAGTCTTCCACACTTTCTTCCTTGAATTTTCAGTCTCTTCCAGTACTGCTTTCTTGGCAACAGATGTAGCATCCTTCATCTTCGCCCTCCTATACTGCATTTGAGCATCTAAAGGTTCCTTCTTCCAATCTGATGTATCTGTATCAGGCGCAGCCTCATGTCTCTCCTCCGTAGACTTAGCTTGATCTTTCAATGCTTCAGCTTGCTGCTGTAATCTTTGTTTAGCTGCCTTAAATTGCTCTTCTAGTGCTTCAAATTTAACAAAGTAACTCTCTTCTAAAGCATTACCTTTCTCCTTCCACCGAGATGACAGGACCCTGCAATGTTCCTCTTTAACTTGAGTATTACCCTTACACTCAGTTAATATCCTGTTCCTATCCACCTTAAATTCACCATTTAATCTTTGAACACCATCTTTGTATTCCTTTTCTAATAACTGCTCAACAATCTTAAATTTTCCTTCTAATATTGTACACTTTTCCTCGAAAGTTCCCTCTTCTTGGATCAATTTGTCTATCTTTAACTGATCCTTGTCACACAAAAAACCCATTTTTGGTAACAATACTTCTTGAGGTGCATGGTATGTTTCATCATGCACTGGACTTGTCATTGTCTCATAGGCTTTTGTAGACATTGCATTCTTACTAACACTTATTGATCTTCCTTCCATAGAATATAAGTTAGTTTTACTCCCAACTGATTCATCATTGATGATAATCTTTTGTGGTTCATCCACATTCAGTTTGGATATTTTCCCAACTGAGACTGAACAGTGTTCACAACAATTATCTGTTTGTACAGTGACTTCTTTCTTCTCACTTTGAACAGAAACATTCCTAGTTTCAGTTTTCACCATATCATCTGCTATATTAGCTTTCCTCTTTAAATTCAGTTTTGGTCTCTTGCTATCATCCAACACTGGTAATGCAATTCCAGTTGTAACTTCTCTTATTTCCTTAATCTCTATGAGATATACCTTTGCTCTCTGTGGCTTGTATTTATCATCCACTTTTACCATAGTGTTAAACAATTCGTAAAACTCCCAATCTCTGATAGCCAAAATAAAGTCTCTTAAGGCTATTCTTTTCTTTCTGTTTCTAATTGTTCTTGAACAGTCTGCCATGACTATAGATTTACAGACTAGATTCCCAAAATAAGAAAGTATATTCACTACAATACTAAATTATCAGTATTAATATACCTCTACATAGGTACTACAATAACGCAGTAACAAATCACCAATAATTCTAAAGATAATACACACAAGTAACCCTAAAATCAGTCACTTATAATAATCAGATCCACCTATGTCTAGACTAAGACATGTGTAACTGAACACACTAATCCTCAATATACTCTGACCATCATATCTACAATGTTTAGATTCTAACACAGTAATCATACAAACTATTTGTAACTAATAACCAGGAGCAAAACACAGTGAATGATGATAATAATGAAGTACACCGCTGACACAACAACCGTAAACAAACGAACAATAACCGACAGGTGGGGGGATAATACAAGAAAGTATATAGGTAGATAAAGAAAGTAATAAGAAAGTAATGAAGTAGTTATAGATGTAAACTACCACACCTGCAAAACAAACAACAAAAACAATAGGACTGTGAAATGAACTTATTTACAAAATAGTAGAAAATTAACGCAAGAAAACTACAAGTAAACATGACAAAAGAGACTAAATTATGTAACAATGATTACACAAACCAAACTATAACAGCTAACACCAATAAATGTCAAAGAATTCCACGGGCACTAGCTACCGAGTCTCTCCAAGACTCTGGAATTAATTTTACAAAAAAAAAAAAACCTACAGAATAGATTAATACCAATTCCTTCTAATGAAGAACAAAGTATTAATAATATATAACCAAGTAACACAAATATAAAACGCTAACACAACAACGAATACAAATGAATGACCATCAGGAATGTCAGTAGAATGATATCTGAACAAAGAAGTGCAACAATGGCATAAACTGTGACTTATCTTAAGTATGTCTTGATTACAGTCTATGGTTCCACCAAGATAATGCAGATCTACAGCTGAAGGATCTCTGTGTTGCTATGGTAGGCACTACAGCAAGCTTGTCTCACTGATGTTCAACTCGCGCAGATTCTGTACAAGATACAAAACAATGTAAATAACTACTCAAAAGTATTGCCATAAACATTAATCTAATAACCACATTTAGAACCACTTAAATATGATGTAGACTAACAATAATACTAATAGAAACTTACAAGAAATAAATACCCATAAAATATCTAAGTCGATACTTAAAAGTAATGTAAGGATGAAAAGGAAAAAAATAAATAAATATAAGCTTCTATAGTCTCTATCAGATGACAGAAGAATAGTACTAATAGTAGTATAATACCGAATAATTACGAAGGCTTAACAAAGAGTCGAATATAATAAATCAATAAACTGTAACAGATACCAGAAAAGACGTAGGAAATAATCTTTACGATTAATAAACAAATAAAACTAGGCTAATATAGTTTACGCCTATTCATATTTATTTAAACAAAACTACTAGACTAATATGTTAAACAAAGAAAACTCTTATAATTGTAATTAGGCTAGATAATTAATCTATAATATTAACCTTAATATATAATTTATACAGCACCAAGTACAAAGCAGAAACAAACACTCAGAACTTAACACACATGCACGAGAACACACAACACAGTAGAAAAGGTCAGTTATACGAAAACTACAGAATTCAGTATTAACGAAACAAACGAAACAGGACAAATTACCGCACAACAAAAGAAAGAAAGAAAAAATACTACGCACGACAATACACTAATCACACAGTTTCTAATACAAATTAATAAGAAATAATACGTATCTTTAATACATATGGTTCGTTGATCTTGACTGTAGACCGATGTTCCAGATGTGTTGTTTATTTCACTTCCTTTCCGATGGCTTGATGATAAAAATGACTGCACAGCACAACACACGTGAAGTACAAACAAGATCCTCTGATAAGTTTTAACGGGCCAGTACACCCCCGTCAAATACGTTGCTTTCAAACACTTGAACGTTGAAAAAAGCAGGCTACTTCATGCAGATTCCGATGCGATGACTTGACCGAGTACACACATAAGCAAAGTTGTCCTTGCACACACCGTACCGATGTCTGTCAGTAAACAGGACCCGCTGAGCCTTGTAAATTGGGTCACAACATGACCGCTGTACGCTGATTGGCAGAAAGTTCACGCATTTCGTGTTTACTTTTCTGGCTTGACTCAGGACTGTAATGTCCAGCTCTATGTGAAGAAATTACTATCTGTCTTTTATTACTCAATTACCTTGACTCCAAAATAGAAATCAGATGTATGGGTGTTGATATCTGTTGTGAGCATATTATGTCTATTGACTTCGCGCAAACAAATCTTTTAGATGAATTTCATTAGTGTCCAAACACTTCATTTACCGTCCAACGAATTTCTGAAGTTTTACAGTACTTCAAGATTCCGGGGCGGGTTGATTGATTCTCCGCAGTAGTCCTGGGTTCAGAAAATTGAGCCCCCTAAATCAATGGAAATATGTACTGAACTCCTTCTATAGTCCGAATATCCTGGGTATAACGCCCCGTAAGATGTTAACGATGAAAAGCGGTTTAATTATAAATCACTGGAAACCACCACTGTAGCAAAAAGGCTTTTTCTATGTGGTACTAACTATCAATATAACCACCAAATGATAACTATGGTATATGTTACCTCTGTAATGTTACAATGGAATATAACTTGGACTGACACTCAAGACAGTACATACGCGAATGAAATAACTTGACAGAAGTCTGGGTCACAGTTCCATACATATAATATCGACAGCATAGTCCTGGACATCAGCAACAATAGTACAAATACTTGCATCATTAGAATATGTAGTACAGTCATCCTTACGTACTGGTAACAATTGCATTCAATGTAAGTGCGGCATTCACTCCTCGCACATAAATCTCTATATGGTCTGTATACAATGTAAGTGCGGCATTCACACCTCGCACATATATCTCCGTGGTCCTACTTTCAATGTAAGTGCGGAATTCACTCCTCGCACATATATCTCTATCCAAGTTCCTCCAGAACTTAACAGCGCGGGAAAACCACAACGCGCTTACGTAGACCTCCTATTGGCGCGGGAAAGCCAACAACGCGCATTCAAATAATAACATATAATAGTCCTAACATAGACCTCCCTCTGACACGGGAAAACGACGTGTCTTTTAATCCAAAGTGCGGCATTCACTCCTCGCACATATATCTATATCTCTGGTCTAATCACCAGGCATCTAAGTTCCTCTTGAACTTTACAGCGCGGGAAACCCACAACGCGCTTATAAATAATAATATATAAAGGCCTTGTAAATACACCTTACGCGAAACATCATCGCGTCACATCCATATATTATAATGAAAATCACATACACTATTCACATACTCTAGAAACACTGACCGTCTCCCACGATGGATGGCCACAGACTCCCCTTTAACAACTCAGTATTCTTCTCTGACACGTATGCTAACTTCATTCACTTCGCACGCTTTTCTCATGTCCTGTAAACCTCAATTCACACATGAACGCCTCTGATTATTCTTCAACCATACTCTACATGCTTCTTTTAAATGTAACATTCCAAGCTTGCATACCTCAATAAAAATACACTCTAAACAGAGTTACTCCTTTCTCCACCCACACATATGTATATTCACGTCATGAATCTCATGACCTTAACCTACTTACTAACAAACTTCAGGACCGTACACCAAAATCCTTAACACCTAACTGTAACTTCGAATATGACTTAACAATGATATAAAAATTGATATAACCTATCGTGTCTTATAGCTGGGTAATGGTAAGCACCACACGTAGAAAATATAGGAAAAAAATTTGTTAAAACGTGAAAGAAAAACGGAAATACTTAAATAGCCAATCATTTTCCAGTCAGCGCAAATCCCGAAGACAGACTACTGGAAATGGGAAGCCTGTAAATCCTCTTTATTTCTGGCCACTGTGCGTGACTTGACAGTAAAATATGTTATGGTGAAGAGCTTTGAATTTTTCATTGACATGTAATTTAAGAGATGTCTTGCTGTCTTTCATGACAGGTGTGAAATTTCGTGACGTGGTATTCACACGCCAATCTAAACTGCCGATCAATAAATGGCTAATAGAGCCTATGACGAGATTATTCATCATTATTATTATTATCATTATTATCTCCCCCTACCACTGAAGATGCGCCCCCCCCCCCCCCCCCCCCCCCCCCCCCCCCCCCCCCCCCCCCCCCCCACCCCCCCCCCCCCCCCCCCCCATCCCACACACACACATTTAGAAAGCCCACTCCCAAGCAGAAACTATTTCAGCAGTAGTTTCTTTAGCAATTTTTTAACACGTCGAGCCCCACGCACAACCTCACACCTTTAATTAAAAATGTAAATGAATATAAAACACTAGGACTCATAATTGACCCACATTTAAGTTGGAATTCGCATGTACAAGCACCGATCAAACAAACGGCACAAAAAGTTTACCAGTTAGCTAAAATCAAACATTTCCTACATGAGGAGACACGAAAAATGTTCTTTACGTCCCAAATACAAACACATCTAAACTATTGTTCCACGATTTGGGATGGCTGCACCATGTCCAACACTAAAAGACTATATTCATTACAAAAACGTGCAGTGCGCCTAATTTCAGACAAAAACCTCACACAGTGTGTAGACCCATATACATATCTTAACATATTATCACTAAGAAAGCGCTTTCTCTTCAACACAGCCAAATTTATTCACAAAATCTTATCACAGAATGCTCCAACGTATCTGTGGCCTATTTTCAAATACAGCGGAAGACGCAGTCAACGCTTAAATAAATTACACATGCCCAAGCCTAGGCTCGACTTATTCAAGAAAAGTTTAGCTTTTTCTGCTGCTCATCTGTGGAATAATCTTCCACACGACTTAAAAAACACGCTTAGTCCATATTCATTCAATCACAGACGTTTCAAATACATCATGAGTGCAGATTATATGCCACCCTAGTTTAGTTATGTTCTTAAATAATTACATAACATCATATGTAGGTTTTAAAAATAATTTCTCCTGTTTAGTATTAATTATGATAAGGTACTGCAAATCTGTGTAACTGTTACTGTACTGTTACAATGTTGGAATTTTATTTAATTGTATTCTATTGTTATTTTATTATTTAAGTAATATTTAAGATACATGTGAGAATAAATGGATTCAGTATGGAAGACGAGAGAAAGGAAGGGCAGAATGTTAGACGGGCCTGCGTGCCCAATTCTAAACCCTTTGAAAATAAAGCTCGTTCGTTCGTTCGTTCAGTCGCCAGTTACGACATGCGTGGTGCATCAGTGGGCCTATTCTCTGTATCCACAGAGATCCCCGGGCACAACACGGGGCAGCGATATTATTGACATTCCGATAATACTATTGACAAAATGAATCAAAAGAAACGCCGCAGGCGATCTTTGTCTTTATTGACTGTGTGTGGTATACCACTTTGAGTGGAGACCTCCCAGTACCAAAGACTGCTGTGCCTGTCTTCAGATTTTGCTCCTTTCCTCAGACCTACGGGTCCTGAGAGTTCCTCTATAAATGCCTTTGTGCAAATGAGGAAGGACTTTCCTCGAAACCTTCGGGTATATGAGGCTCTGTCCATTTTGGCTGGAATGACGTCTCGGTGGTTCGGTGGTTTTATAGCGAAAATGAGTACACATGAGGGCAAGTTCGGGAACAATGGGCTAATCACCTGTTTGCCAAGTCACTTCGATTGCATGTCCGCCCATGGGCCTTGTACACTTGGGTCCCCTCTACACCTCGTTTCACGGGGTAGATGAGGTTTCGATTATGAGATGAGATCAAAAGAAAACTTAATTAATGTTGGATGAGACATAGATGAAAGAACAGTCCTCTAGTGCAGTGGATCTCAACGTGAGCCATGCCATATTTTTAGGGGGCCACAGTAAGATGGTAAAGTACATTATTTCCAGCTAACAGCTACTATGAGAAATGGGGGGGGGGGGGTCACAGAGGTAAATGAGGCTCAGAGGGGGATGAGCAAAACAGGTTGAGAACCCCGACTCTAGTGTATGACTCAATACGCGCTAATGTGATCCTACAGATAAAGATGACCTTGGAAATAACAAGACAGACAGACGCTGTAAAAAAAGTGTAGGGTTCTGGCGCTCATCGTTACCCTACATCTGACTAAGGAACATAAGCCTTCAAGAAACTCATACCAAATCTTACTGTTCTGCCAAGTCTGCTCAAGGTCTTTTAAAAAAAAAATACTTTTACTTAATTTGATGTGAGCGTTGTTTAGATGTTTTAAATCTGTGAGCTTTTGGTTACTAGGCTTCAGGCGACCTAGGGAGCTGAAATTTTGTACACGACCCTCTATCTTGGTACATTTTAAACTATCAAAATTTGAAAGAACCGCTACTGCAATGGTCCTATTTAGGAGCCATATAATTAAATATCATTGACCCGGACACGCCCCACACGAGTTTTTACAAGATTACAGATGTGAAAGAATCATAGAACTTGGTGATGTTGTACACAAAATTGTGGAGAGGATATCAGAATGTGGTGACGTATACACACAACTGTGAGCAGGAACCACAGACTGGTTTGGTTTTGGTTTTTAGGAACCATCTTCATTGCACACGGACAACTCCATCAGTGCCCCGATATTCTCCCTTGGATCAGGGCCGTCTTAACAGCATTGTAGACCCCGGGCAAAACAGTGCACTGGGCCCCTACCAGCGCTACCCACCCACGTGAATAAAAATGATGTCTTATGAACAATATGGCAGCATCCCAACATGGGGCCTCTAGAATCGTGGGCCCCTGGGCACTGCCCAGTGTGCCCATGCCTTAAGGCGGTACTGCCTTGGATCACAAAAGGAGGATCTCATCATAGTGCACGAACTCCGTAGCACCGGCGCGGATCTTGGTGTGTGTGTACAGGAATCACACATTCTATAAATATTTTTGTGGTGGGTAGGTTTTTACTAATTTTTGTAAATTTTGCCAGGGCAGCGGCCTTATGGCCTATTCCATACAATCTCCAACTTCCTAGGAATTTTGAACACGCGCAGCTTGCACACGCGACCTCCTATTGTTTCGACCTTATCCGAGAAACCTAGGCATCAGATCTCACTACCCAGGAGATCAGGGGGGGTATGACATTATAGGACCAACTGGTTGTGAAAAAAATAGTCCATCAAATATATTCCCGGTACTGGGAACCGAGCCCAATGGGCTGATCACCCGTTGGCTTGTCACGCCGATTACGGAAACAACGGCAGATGGATCTATTTGTTGTTGCCCTAAAGACGCCGCTAGGCGTGATGGGAAACTACAACAGAGAAAATCAATCTGCTGTTGCCCTTAAGACGCCACAAGGCGTGATGGCCTCTGACTGCTTGGTCGGTCTTTGGCTAAGGACGGAAGAAGAAGAAGAAGACTGGGAACCGAACCTGGCACCTTTATAATTAGAGGCGGACGCCATACCTCTTAGCCACTCCGACCCTCCCACGAGGATCACAGAACGTAGTGTCGTTGTACACACAAAAAATGTGAACATTTTTCTACCCGTGCTGCAGTTGGTATCGTAGACAGCAATAATTTAATTAAACATTTTTTTTAGTAGATCTGGTCACAGCAATAAAAGTGGATCCCTAAAACATGCATTTTTTTTTTACTTCTTTATTCCTTTCGTGCCTGTCTCCGATTCCATTCTTCATGTCCTTTTAATTATCCCTCTGTTTCTTTTACTCTGATGTTTCCAGAAAAAAGGACTGCCTTGTAATGCTCTGATCCTGTTTCTCTCAACGTGTGGCCCATCCAACGCCAGTGTCTTATTCTCATCTCTTGTTCTACTACCACCATTTCAATCATTCTATTTTATTCAAGTATTCTTTTGTAAACAGTTTCCTGGGTGTGGTTTTGCGTTTCTCCATGTTTCAGAACCATACAATAACATCGACTTGCCATTTAAGCTGGTGATTTTTGGATTTTGTGTTGGACTTCATTTCTTTTAATGTCCATGTATCTCGCCATGCAATGAAAGTTCCTCTTCCTTTGAAACACAGCACAACAGTACAAATCTCCTATCCACAAACTGTCTTACTTAAAACGTCTGTAACTATCAATGAAAAAATCATGTCCCCTTTTCGGAAAAATCCTAAAAGGTGCGCATTGCACAGTGAAAGCTAAATTGGACACCTTTTAACAAAGCACAGGCGTTTCAATTTTTTTTTTCATGGAGCATTGACCATAAGTCATAAATTTAACTACGAAAAGATTCCAATGAAAGTTGAAACTGAATGGAAAAAAAAATTAAACCACCACAGGAGAATTAGTGACGTCATCAGTACATGCAGCAGAAAGAGTACGACATAATTACCCCCCCCCCCCCCCCGCTCCTCCTGTTTTTTGTCTTCTGTTACTTTTTGGCGGGTTTCTAGCTCATATATGAATAATATCTTGAGAAGCACTTCTTACTTACCACAGTTACGTCTGTAACAGCACATATTAAACTGCACCACTTCATAAAACCACATCATCACTGTGGCAAAACTGACAAGAACCATTCTGGAATTTTCCCTGTAATTTAATAACCCTTAGAAATATCGCAATATAATTCTATATGTGAGATTCACAAAGGCAGGAATCACCTAATTATTCTCTGACGAAAAGGGAGGCAACCAATCAGAAGTGCCCAAAAAAAACGAACCAATCAAACGCAGAGGTAATGAAAGGGAGAGACTCATCGGAATGAAAAAAAAAAGAGGTTCAACCAGAGACAAATTCAACCAATCGTATGGACTGGGAAACTGTATATAAATCCGCTTTAGACTCAATTCAATTAGACTCATTCAAAAATTCACTTCAAGATCTTATAGCTGAGAAGACGTCCAGCAGACTGACCCACTCGAGTAAGAAGCCACAAGTTACGGTAGACAGCTAATAAGTCAAGCTGACTTGCTCTTGTGAAGCTGATTGCTTAGCGATAAGCTCAAGACAGTCCTCGTAGTATTGTATCTGAAAGGGTATATTAAAAATCTGTAGACTGTCGAGGAATTTTATGTAATTGTTAACATTAATGTTATGGTTGACTTTGAATTACATGCTAGTGTCTTATCTTGATACTCCAAACACTCGCTGACAGCTGAAGCTGGTCTTCAGCTGAACACAACCTGAAAACAATCCTGAACAGCATTGACGCAGCTAGAGTCCTTATTAGGAATAGACAATGATAGCTTAAGTCCTTTTTAGGGCTTAGTTTTTAATGATATGTGCACAAGAGTTCGTCTTCTTCTTCTTCCACTTTGGCTTCGTCTTCTTCGTTCGATGCTAATTCCTCTATGTTTTATACGGGAAATCACTTTAGCATAACTAAGGACCTAAGGGAATTAACAAAGAGTTCAGTAGAACATTTTAGAATGATGTCCATAGTCTTCTGATATATTTTAATGATTGTATGACATTTTTCTTTGATTGACTTGACTACGGCCTCATGACTGTGTTGTCAATATGACAATTCTGATCAATAGTGGTGATAAGGGTGGATTTAGATGATCTACTGGCCACTATGAACATTTACAGGTATAAGTCCAAGTCGTTGTTAATCTGTAGCCAAGTAAGTACCACCCCTATAGACACCAGGAATATTATAGGCTGTGGTGATGGTGTCTTGTCTGGTTTGTTGCTGCTGTGGGTGTAGGTGTGACGTAGATTCACAGTTTTACAATACAGGCGTTATGACATGGATAAGTCATAGAAATGTTAACTGCTGGTGACGTTTCCATCATTTATTTCGGACGACACAATGACAGATAATGATACATCCATTTCACACAAAAAATCATGGACATGACGGTTCATAGTATTCAGCATTAATAAAGTTTCTTCATGGATCTGCATACATTCTCTAAGTTGATATAGGTAATCCTAGCTGACGATAGCCTCAGCTTCATATCATAAATATTCATAAATATCAGTACTCCTCTCTGATGCTGGCTGATCAGATGTACAAAAATAAGTCTATTACTGTCCGCACGAGAATGGCATTTCAGGAGTACAGGTCAAGCTGACCTTTATAGCATCCCTAAGTCTAACCCTCGACATAGGTGCAATCGCTGGCATAGCGAAGATCCTAGAACATAGAAATTGTTCTCTGGGCCTAGCATGACCCGTATACATCTAAATCTCAGGTATGAAGATACCTGGGGTGTAACTTCTAGTAGAAGAACCTCTCTTTTCTGTAATTCGTAAGTGGGCAGAGATCGACCAATGTCAACATAAAGTTAGATTACAGATTTGAACATAAAGGAGGTATTACCTTGCTTCGAAATAAACACCACAAAAAACACACGCCTCCAGGCGTTTTGAATCATCAAGGGAAGGACCTCGTTAGCTAAACTAACTCACAATAAGACTCCTAATTCCCTATCAAAAATCACAGACGCAGGGATGCGTCTTCTCTGCTTCAACACATTTCGTAGACTCCCCGACAGGAAGACCTTTCAAGCTCTCTTAACGATCAGACATGCGCAGAACGCATACACCTGAGTAAGACTCAAAACGAGACGATGTTGGAGACATTCCTGTAGTGGTTTTTGATGTTATTGTATGGTTGTTATGTTACCTAGTGTACTGGATGAGGTCAGCTGTGAAGGCTCCTGAGATAAAAGTTTATGTGAGTTACAGAAGGTCTTTCTGCTACCACTTACGACCTCAAACAGACCTATTCTACTATTATGAATGTTAGCTACGTTAAAAGTCTAGGGTACTGAAATGTAATGTGTAGGTAATAAAATACACAGACACACACATGTAAATAATAAGTCTAATAATAATAATAAACTCTATGATAAACTGAACTAACACTGGCTTTTAGAATTTAAGTTTGAAAATTTTTTTAAATTTATTAGTCCTGAACCAATTGTTTCTTTTGGTCAGAACATATGAAACAATATGTATTTATCAATAAAGTGCATATATATATTGCATAATCAAATGAAATTTTTGTACATAGGTATATTATTACATTGGTTAATATTAATAATATCTACAATGTCTTGGGAAAAACTAGCACTGGATGTTTAGTTGGGGTGGCGTCATCATGCCCAATCTATGATTATAAAGTTCCTTGTCCTTGACATATGGACTGATATTAGTGTTTATATAACAAGATTTTATTTCTTTATTGATGGTGGACACAGTTGATGAATCTACAGCAGGCCAGGTTTGCACTTAACTGGCCTGTGACGATGTAGTACAGAATTCTTGTGGCCCACTCCTCTCAGTAGCTGGAGTAAAATGTTAGGCTGCACATACATCCGCTCTTGTACTTCTACAAAAGCATCTGGCACAAGCGTAGTGCCAGATCAGAAACTCTGAAACCAAAATTTGTGCCATGTGTCAACACTCTGTTTACTGCGCCACTCTTACACACAACACAGCAAAACAACATTACACAGATTGGGTCAGATCTCTCTGACCAACTTAGCACATCTCACCCAGTTGTTATCAAATAGTACCAGTTTCCCAAGACTGCATTGCATCCGAAATATGTTCAATAGTTTCCTCTTCCATCCAATAAGGTGGGTGATATGTTCCCACTGATCTCAAATGTAGATCTGTCTTCCATAGTCTTAGATAGGTTTTCATATATTATTTGTTTGTCTCTAGGCCCTGGACTGCTGTTGGGGACCTAGAGTAAGCACTCACTTGTCGTAATCATTTTTCATGATATGGCAGTATCAATCACTCAAAATATTAAAATAAACAAGATAAATGCTTTTTCCCTTACCACAATTCAGAATTGAGAACACAGTTACGTAGTACTAGCAAAACTCAGCTGAGCTGCTGGCTAGATTAGGGCGTCCCACTGATTTTTATTTAATAATTCCTGGAAATCACCTCTAGCAGTAACGAACTGTGTCAATGGACAGTCTTCTATAAAATGGCACAAGCGAGCGTCTGTCTTTCAGTACTATAAAAGCTTTTGTCCAATCAACGGACTTCCCCTCTAACTTTTCAAATATTCAAAATATAAATGTCCAATTTCAGTCCAGTCTCAGTCTAGTGTGTAGTATTTTTCTGTCGGTCTGTCCGTCTCAACTTGGTTTTTTCCCAAAATTACACTTGTTTTTGGACTAACTACAAGAAAAAACTACACAAACCTGCCCCACTTACTTATACGATTTCTATGCTAAGTTATTTTTAGCTACTATCCTCCTACTTTGCGCCTAGTTCATCTGCAGTTTGATTTTTGCATTTTTAGGCTCAAGGACGCCAAAATGTAACTTTAGTGAAAATATGCACAAAAAACTGTTCGCTAGTCTGTATGGAACAATACGGTCTTTCGTCAATATCTTCCGTGTTATCTGTCCGTCTGTGTAATTAAAAGTATATTATTTCTCTGCTCAAGATGGGCTATCAAACTAGCTAGTTTTTATTTTCCTAACTTTATTATTAAAGAAAAACCTACTTTTCTCAAGGTTAGTTTTGAAATTTGTTTTTGAACCTTCGTGTACGGCGTTTGCCGCTATATTCAAATTAAAACGACCAATTACGGTAAAACGTCTAAGATACGTCTGTTCTAATAAGAGCTAAGGTCTTTTTTTGTCCATTTCCTTACATTGTGTCAACTAGTGGCGTAATTTTTCCTTTAAACTACAAATTGCGTCTTTTTGCATTTTAGATTCAAACACGTGTTCAGACCGTCATAATTTTTTTCTTTTATCTCCGTTTCTATCCCGTCTAAAAGGATATGTCGTTTAGTTTGCATGTTCCAACTAGTTAGTTTCAATGGCGGTAGAAAGCGCTGGCGTAGGTGAAGAAGCCTCGGCATATCTTGCCTATATTTTATCCCTACATGTTATTTTACCCGTTATCTTTATAATTGGAGATATTTTAACGTTGTATCACTGTATTTTCACCACAATTCCAGATAAAGATATGTAAGAAATCGCGCCTTATATGGACAGGAAAATAAACCTCAGAGTGTACAATTCAGACAGATTAATTATACAAAGTCTTAGAAAAATTCTGTGCGTAACAAGTGGCCATTCATCATTGGAGGATCGACTTAGTTGTAGACAACAGGTACCATAGTCTGGTGCATATGTTTGAAGGGTTCTTAGAGAGAATCGCAACCATAGATTCTAGTAAAGTGTAAGGGAGCCGCGCTGGTGTAATGGTTACTACATTGCGCTGGCGATCAGGTGTTCAAGGTTCAAGCCCGGGCGTGGGAATTTGAAGAAGTATCATCGACCGGGATTTTGACTGAATAACCTGAACGGCTCCTGAGATAAACCCTCTGTGGATGGGAAGGAGCGAAACTCTTGACCGGGTTGGAAGGAAAGTCCACAGGCTCCCCTGCCTCGCAATGACATGTCATTGGGCCGAAGGGCTGAAAGCCCAAGTGCCGCTGGTTAAAAAAAAAAAAAAAGTAAAGTGTAAAATCGACTGCAGTGTGAGAGAACAGGACCACCTCGGCATTGCCTGGTAGAAGCATCAAGTATACCTGTCCAGGTGAACAAAGTATCTTGGCAAGTCTACACCTGATCAAGCTACAGAAGTGTCTGTAGAGGAAGGAGATAAGTGAACTGTTTTATAGAGAAAGCAAAATTCAATCACCAAATGGCCGATATAATGATTTTGGCACTTTATTAATTTCCAGCTTGAGATTTTTAAAATTTTTAATCTGAAACTTTTACTAGACAACTATTTGAATTATTAAAGCGTACTGAAATTAAATTTTATAAATTGCAGTTGATTTATTTTGTTTAAATTCCAGTTACAGTTCGAAATTTTGTTCTTGTGTGAAAACCAAAAGAATATTTAATATTTTTAAGTCGTCTATGGATAACTAACGATATACATTCCACCCAACTATTAATAGAGACACCCTTGGAGCATATGATAGGTCTAGCGAGAAGAAGACTTACTTCACAGCTGTCTTCTACAGCTAACATCTAGAACTGTGCAGTTATCTATCTGACTTGCCTAGTCCCGTCCCTACCAATAGTTCACCAGTTTGTTCTCCATTTATAGGAACTATTTTATTATCCAACTTCCATCTCGCCACAGTCACCCAAGCTTCCGTCTCATAATACTAGCAAACAAGTGACTGCTCTGCGGCAGACTGCCAAACTGATTGTGAAAGGGACAGAGAAATCTCGATTCTTCTATCACATGACCAAAGACAACCCGTTCACCTTATCACCTCGCTGGCACGGTTGCCTCATAGCACTTTTTTTTACACTTGTTCTCTGTTCTTGCAAAAACTACGTTGTCACGAACTAATTCTCACCTAAAATAATATAATTAGCAGTCGCACTCACGTCAGAACTCAAGTGCCAGACTATCTCTCGTTGTTGTTGTTTTGAAAAGGTGATGGGTGGAGAGCGGGCACTTAACAGCTGACCGTTATTGCCTCTTCTCGTTCCATCTTGGTCTACCCTGTTCAACCTGAAATTTGGTTATAACTGGGGTATTTAGTGTCATTTTATTTACTAATTTTGTATAAAGTTTAAATAACCATTGTCTTTTGCAGTTGCTGGTTTTAATTTATATTAGTATTTGTCATTTTATTTTCAGTTTTGTATTGTATATAGATAACTATTGTCCTTTACACTTGGTTTTAATTTGTATTAGTGTTTGGTTTTTTTTTTTTGGTGTTTTTTTTATTTTAAAAATCTCGTTGTCTTTCCTTGTCCTATGAGTACTTAATGAATTTGCTAATTTTTCTGGTTTTATTTTTTTAATGATTTGTTAGTTTTTGTTGCTTAATTTCTATTTGGTTGAATGTCTTTTCTGAAGTATCATTTTTGTTATTGTTGTTTGATATTGCCATTGCTACTAACCTTATATGTTTTCCTTTGTTTTATGTATATATCGTTTAAGTATTGATTGGGCTTCCCCTGGGGCATCTATACTTAACACCTTATCCCCTGTCATGTCTATATTGTTATTTCTAAAGTATGTTTTTAATTCTAGCCTCTGTTGATCACATTTTCTACAGTGGATCAGGTAGTGGTCTATTGTCATTTTCTTCCTGACATTCTTGGCAGTGTGGTTCCTCTATCATGAAGTATGCTGCACCGAGACGGAGACGCCACAGCTTTTTTTCGAGGGTACCTTTAGTTCTTCTCTGACCTGGCACGTCCTTGTTGGTTCTTTCAGCAGTTTGAACGCATGTCTGCCTTTTCTACTGTTCTTCCATGTTGTCTTCCAATCCTCGTTAAAGTTAGCTTTACGTGGCTCTTGATCTCCGACCTTCCCAGTCTTGCTCTTATATTGTCTTTACTTATCCTTCCATACTTGGCGTTCTGGTCTGCCAACTCGTTACCAGCTATACCTATGTGTGCTGGAACCCACACTAGCCTCACACTACATCCTTTGTTCCCTAGTGATGTATTAATTGAAAGAATTTCTTCCTTTATGTCTGGCCGGCTACATTTACCTAGGTGTTCTAGGGCTTGTAGTGATGATAGTGAGTCTGTAAATATCGTAACAGCTTCTGGTGGGTTATCTTCGATTATTTCTAAACTTTTTAGAATTGCTACCACCTCTGCGGTAAAAATCGAAGCCCCTTCAATTACACTGTATCTCTTCTTTATTCCCCACTGTGGTATTTACTACTCCTGCACCTAGTTGCCCACTATCACCCTTGGATCCATCAGTGTAGACGGCCAGACTTTGTTTTGTAAGTTGATTTATGAACTTTCTACTTATCGTTTTGGCTTCCTTATCTTCTGTGTTTTGTTTGATCTTTTCAATAAATGAGTAGTCTATGATTGGTGTTTTTAGTTCCCAGGGTGGTATTGTGCTTCTATATTTATTACTATTTTTAATTGTGTTTGACAGTTCTTTGAACTCTGTTAGATCTTCTATAATTCTCCACCCTGTTGGATATTTTTCTTTATTTAAGGGGACGTCCCAAACACTTGATTGGTTTTTGACAAATGCTTTATGTGCTGGGTGGGTCACTTCTTGTGCTACTTTACTCCAATAATTTTATCTTAGTTCTTTCCGTCTTAGACCAAGGGGCGGTATGCCAAGAGCTACTTCTAGTGCTTCTACTGGTGTTGATATAAATGCACCTGCAATGGTTCTCATGGCTGCGTTTTGAACTGTCCAGTTTTGCTTTGTTAAAAGCTGCAACGGAGTCATAGACTATGCTGGTACAAGGGGATTGACATAAGTCTTGGGCCTGACCATGAAGGAGTCACAGGAGGAAGATGAAACTTGGCACATTTAAAGTTCATCATATTTGCACTGAATGTGTAAAGTACGCGTTTGTTTCTTCAATGGGTTTTTCCGCTACGGTGCACGGCGCAATGTACCCTATTAACCAGATCTGCTGCTCCAAAGATTTGACAAAACAATGGAAAAGAAGGAGGCCAGAGCTGTGATAAAATTTCTGATGTTTCAGGGAAAAACACCTACAGAAATACACAGGGAGATGGGACCAGTGTTTCGTGATTCTTGTCCTTCATATACTTCGGTAAAAAAACTGGTGTCAACAGTTTAAGTGCGGCCGCTCAAATGTTGCTGATCTGCCAAGATCTGGTAGACCAGCCTCAGAGTGCAACGATGAAAATGCAACAAGAGTGAAGAAAATCATTGACCAGGATCGAAAAATGACAATTGTGGAGATAGCTAGTAGAGTAAAACTAAATGAAAGAACAGTTTATAGAATTTTACACAACAGACTGAACATGAGAAAAGTGTGTGCACGCTGGGTTCCGCGACTGTTGACACGTGAACAGAAGCAAACGAGGGTAAATTGCTGTCAACAGTTGCTCAAAAAGTGTCAGTCAAAAAAGTTTTGGAGACCATGGTGACAGTAGATGAGACTTGGGTACACCATTATGACCCCGAATCCAAAATTGCCAGCATGCAATGGAAAACCCCGGGCTCCCCAACACATGTCAAGCCGAGGGTGCAGAAATCTGCAGGAAAAGTGATGCTGACTTTTTTTTGGGACGGCAAAGGTGTCCTTTTGAAAGATTATCTGCCTCGTGGCAACACAGTTAATGGACAGTACTATGCAGATCTTCTCACAAAACTAAGAAAGGTTGTGACCAGGAAACGAAGGATAACAAAATCTTCCTTTGCTTCAAGACAACGCGCCCTCTCACAAAGCACGGCTTGTGCAGCTAGCAGCCAACGATTTGAATATTGAAATTTTTCCACACCTACCATATTCTCCAGATTTGGCTCCATCAGAATTTTTTCTACTCCCGAATCTTAAAAAAACAGCTAAAAGGAAATCATTTTGACAGCGATGAAGAGGTTATACTGGCATGTGATGACTGTTTTAGTTTGAAAAATAGGGTGTTCTACTCCCAAAGTCTTTTCAAGGTCAAGCAGAGATGGCAGAAGTGTGACAATTCAGATGGTGGCTATATTGAAAAGGAATAAACACTATACAAAATTTCAGTTCTCTGTGACATGTCCTTCATGGTCAGTCCCAAGACTTATGTCAATCCCCTTGTATAATCTAGTTTCCCCCTGATGAAAGACTTGTAGAACATAAGCATTATTTTATTGCTGCTATCTCTCTATCTTACTTCCAAGACCAAATGCACTATTTTTAACAAGTTCGACAACTCTTGGGAAAACCTACTGTAACACTCACCCACCGCTCTCCCACCCCCATTTTTTCCTCGCCTAAAAAAATTTTTTTTTTTTTTGAGAATTTTAGAAAACGTAATTTGACGTTCTTTCCCGCAACCATTAATAAACGACTCTTTTCTTTCCTTCACATGACTGAATATTCTCTCAGTCTGTACTGATTTATATTACACTAGTTATTTCCCAACGACTGCACGGGCCAAAAGTGTACCGCCACTGACGATCAATCTTCTTCTTGGTTACCCACCCCTCCTTATTTTCCTTAACCTTTTCCTTCTCGCAATTCTAGTTAATTATACACATTAACGTGCGAGTCCTGAAGCGTGCAAGTCGGACAATGGTCAGAAATGATACGTCGGCATTCGACACCCGGAGCGCTTAGCCGGACAATGTTCAGACATACACCGGCGCTAGTTTGGTGAGTATTTAGTAATAATAAGCGGTCCGTTCTCCAGACGTTTTTATGTTCTGTTATTGTATGAATTTGAATGAAAGTGGAGACTACGCAATAAGCTGAAGATATGGGACGGGCATAGATGATACGTAGCTCATTTGCTAGCGGGCTGTTCATTTCTTTACCGAGCTACTTTGACAGTTTTAATTAATTGTGACAGAGTATGTAAATATATTTACATGTACCAACACGTTTTTGCTTCTACCTGTTTCCCACCTCTCTTTGCTTTTTAATATCCACCTTTCTTTAACGCAGAAGGCATGCACTTCGATATCTGTCGAACTCAAATTGTAGCCACGCCTATTTTCTTGTTCTCTGTCTTACAGGCACTAGTAATGTTTACCAACAGACCTATTAGTTAGTCCTGAGCCGTTAACTGTATTTATCACGCGAACGATTGGGCAATCGCTGAAATATTGACAGATCAGAGAATGAGTCGTCTAATTTTAAAATCAAGGGCGATAAGTTAAGACGTACTTTTTCGGTAATTACATTGGTCAGGGGGAATTATTCTGAGGAAAGGGAAGATAATCAACAGTTACCCCCCCCCTCCCCCCCCCACATCCGTTTGTTCGGAACGTAATTAGCTATAGCGAGAGATGCCAGATCAAAGCACGTCCGTTCGCTAGTGGCGATTCTGCGGTCGGCAGGAGGGGCGAAAATGAGCTTTGATTCAAGGATCGAACGCAGAATTCTCCTAAATCTGGGCGAAGGCGTTAAATCTAGCAAGTGCCAGCGAATTTCTACCTAAATCATATATATACCTCATCCTTTAAACTCAGTTTATCTAGTAGCCACAAAATTTTGCAGAACTATCTAGCGTCGAATCTTAGACCATTGTTATAGTGGATTTCTTAATGTTTCGATTGGAGATTAGTTTCTTTTTCTGTGTTGCGGTAATTATATTTACTAGTATTTTTGAGGGATTTAATTGTTAAGTTCGTCGTTATATTTCACTAAGATTTACTGTGTTAAATTGGCTAGCAGATTAAATATATATAGCTAATATTTTCCAGCTGTAACATAAATTTAATTAATTGCTAGTAACCAGAAAGAGATATTTTAATTGACGAGTAAATGCACTAGGCAAGGTATACCGACCATATATATATTTATCTTCTATCCATCATGTGTCAATTTTGTAAATGACTAGAATTTATTTCACGGGTTAATAAGACCGATAGATAAGCTTCTCATGAGTGTTTCTAATCAAATCTTATAACCGAATGGATAATAAATTATAACGTTGCGCGGGTTAGGATAGATACCGATATTGTGATTAAATGTTTGTATTTTTCTTCCTAAAATATAGTACGGGTCACAAACCTAAAACTACCAGCGGCCTAAGCCTACGCCTAAACCTGAATCTGAGAATAACGGATCTAAGTCAAACAGTACAAAAAGAACATTCTTATATAAATATCGGGTCTTCAAGGTTGACCTGTTTGGCCTCTTGTTTACACCCAGAAAGAGACAGATTACCAACAAAAAGAATTAAGAATAAAGTGTAACTGGACCTATAGCTATCTAGATTTCTTTTTTCCAATTTCATATACATTCAGCCCGTTGTGGCGAAATAATCAAACATTAACATTTCCCGACCATCGACCATTTGTGGTGTGACAAGGAATTTTATACTGAGAGAACATTTCTTTATGTATCGGAATCCTAAGCTATTGAGACTGTGAGCACTGTTAATTTTCTTACCTGGGCTAATTAATGTGACATAAACAGAAATCCTAATAACAGTAACGATGTAAACGTTCCCCGAAGAAGAGGATTTAATCAGTCTTTGAGGAGCTGGGGTTTATTTTGACAAAATAACACTGGATTTGCTGTGTGTATCCTAAAGATTGTTCCAGACGTTGCTAATCAACAATTAGGTAAGAACGAATGAACGTGGCCACGGGTTGTCTGGAAAGAGAGAAAGACGGAATGAGTAATTCTTTTTAACGTATAAGCTTTGTACTCACTTTGTTTTGCTTTTCTTTTAGTTTGCTAGTACTGTTATTTTATTTTCAGAATAGATTCATTAGAACTTTGTTCTTTACAGTATAGTCAAATTCTATACCCTAGTGCTAATCTTTTTGAACTTTTGGGGGTTAATACCTTCTTCTAACGGGGTCTTGTCTCAACAGAGGGAATTGCACTTACGGGTCTATTTCTTTTATTATTTCAGTAGCATATGATTTTTGTATTTTTCTATCTTGATATTAAATGTGCGGTTCTTTATGATAAATAAACTGAACATAAAAACTTAAGTACCTGTGTGTTGGTCAGATCGTCCCAATATCCCTACTTCATTAATATAGTTTCACGTTTGTGCGTCTAATTGTCGTCACTTATCTGTGTGTGTGTGTGTGTGTGTGTGTGTGTGTGTGTAAGTGAGTGGTTGATATATATATTAATATATACAGAAAGGAAACTGTCTGATAAACAAATTTCAGTCGTAAGATAGGCTGGGCTAATCTTCTAAATCCAGGGACAGACTCTACCTTTCCACCATTTCACTCGTGAAATCTATTTCTTTACCTTATCTCTCACCGAGTTACCACCTTTTCCAGTTCTATTCAGACGGGACCTATCTTAAATACCTATCCTAAATCTACGACATTAATCTAGGTCCATTTCCCCGTGTAGTTATCGGTCGGGGAGTGGGGGGAATGTCTGTGAAGAATAGACCTACTGCACCCTCAGGCATCGTACAAGGCGAGTCATTTGAAGGTAGGACATGGGGCTGGATACCTAACCATGTAAAACTAATTGCAACAGAATCCACTGCTGCTAGAGCAAGTGAACGCTTGGGGCCCGGCTTCCTGCAGGAGGGATAACTTCAATGGTGACTCCAGCAGAAGGGAAAATGATGATTAAGAATAAAAGCCCATTAAATTAAGGACATACTAAAATTCACAGGAGCATCGATTGACAGAATGGTTATAGTGCTTGCTTCTCGAGGTAAAGTTGCAGGGCTCAACGCCAGGTAGCGTCACGCTTAAGTCTACCCAGATGTAAATGGGCATCTGGCTCTTATCTTGGGTTAGGGAAGGCAAAGGCAGCGAGAAAGGGGACTTGTCATCATGACGCTGATAATTATAATTAGTATGGTGGAGTCTCTAGCAAGAAACTCCACTGTAGCAGTATGTGTTACCGGACTACCTTTACCGAAAATGCAAGAATTTTTTTTGTGTGAAGTCAAATGAATAGTTTGATGCTTCCTCCGATGTGATGACCCATTGAAGCTAAACGCAGTGCTGCGATTGAATATAACGTTCACCGAGTGCTAGAACCCTGCAGATCCTGAAGGCTACAAGAAGCAACATCCATCATACTGCTCGACGTTGTGCAAATAAGTATTTGTTCCAGCTCAGCGAGAGCATCCAGACCGCAGCGCAGACAGCACTAGACAAATGTACGACGGTATAAAGAAATCCCTTGCCCCCCTCCCCCCCCCCCCTCCCCAAAGTAAGACGGCACAGCTAAAACCCATTACCGGGGAGAAATTAACCGAAAAAGGTAAACAGATGGAGGGGTCGAACACTAATCTGAGCTTTACGCTAAAGAAAATATCACCACGCCTGCAGCCCTTGACGCTGTTAAATGTCTGTAAACTATGGAGGAACTGGATGCTCAACCAAGTTTGAAAGAACTTAGGAAAGGCCATTGGTAGCTTGGCCTCTGGCAAAGCACCAGGCAGTGCTAGGATTTCTCCTGATTTAATCAAATTCTGTAAGAGCACACTATTAAATCCTCTGCATATGGTGCTATGCCAGTGCTGGGAAGAGGCAACTATCCCTCAAGACATGCGAGATGCCAAGATTGTAACACAATATAAAATAAAGAAGGCAGAAGCGATTGCAACAACTAGAGACATCTCTGTTCATAGTATTGTTGATAAGTAACACTGAGCCCCCAAAAGACCTACCACATATATAAATATGAATGCCTGAGTGTGTGTAATTTTAAGTGGGGGGGGGGGGGGGGTAGGAGGGGGGGGGGCAGGGTTCGGGACTGGCGATTGTGAACCTTACAAAGAAAAGAGGGCGTTCCTCATGCAGTTCACGAATATATTTTAATGTTCAGCTCGATGGTTTTCAATGGGAATGCGAAAAAAAAAATGCGTTTCATCCCGGGGGTCACCGCGATTTTAAAGGACAGATGGAGAGGTCTAGTCCGAAATTTTCCTAGTTTAAAAATAAGTCTTCCTCCCTCCCTCCTCTCCTCGCAGTCGCCTACAAATCTACTAAATCATCCACTGGGAACTATCCGTAGATCAGGATCGACTGTAATCCGACGCCTGCATACACTGCTGCTGCAGCACAAAGTATAAACAATATCCTCCTTATTTTTATTGATTTTGGTTTTCGTTCCTTTCCATAATTGATGTTTAGTAGTCTCAGAATAACACTTTATATTATGTGATTTTAGCTTTCTTTGTTCTCATAATTGATCGTTACTAGTCTCATAATAACACTTTATTGGTAGCGTTTGACTCGCAGTGTTTAGAGGTCGGTATATTCATCCCTTTCATAGTTGTTTGCGGCTTTCGAAGTTCAGAAGTCTACATTATTTCTTTCTACATCTCTTTCTTAACAAAGTAGTCCTTTTCATAAACGAATAAATCAAGTAGGCCAGTGACAAGATAACTCTTTTGGCAACCAATTTTCGGAACCCATAGTAATCGGTTGGTAGAAAACCTGTTCAGAATCGATTTCTTTTGAAAATGTCATGGGCAGCTGATAAAGTTAAGGTATGTTTAAAGTCTATATTTGAGGGGGAAAAAGGGATTAGGTTTCATTAATGACGTTTCTTGTGACTGATTTTGTTAATGTTGTTAGCGTTGTTGATGTTAATGTTGCTGTTGTAAGTAATGTTGTAATGTTGTGATAGTGTTGTTGTTAGTGTTGTTTTAAGCGTTGTTATTGGTGCTGTTAGTGTTCTTGTTTGCGGCGGTGTTGTTGTAAGTATTGTTGGTGGCGCTGTAAGTGTTGTTGTTTATGTTGGTATTGTTGTAAGTATTGTTGTTGGTGTTGTAGTTAGTTTTGTTGTAAGTACTGTTGCTGATGTTGCTGTTAGTGATGTTGTTAGTGTTGTTGCTAATACTGTTGTACATTTGTTTGATGGTGTCTTTAGTGTCGTTTTAAGTATTGCTGATTGTGGTGGTGTTGTTGAAAGTATTGCTGTTTGTATTGTTGTTAGTGTTGTTGTAAGTGATGTTGTACGTATTGTTGTTAGTGTTGTTGTAATTGTTGTTGTAAGTATTGTTGTTAGCGTTATTATTAGTATTGTTGATAGTGCCGATGTTAGTATTTTTATACGCATTATCATTAGTAATCTTGTAAGTGCTGATGCAAGGAATACTATTAGTATTGTTTTAATTAATGTTGTAAGTGTTTTATTAGTGTTGTTGTAAATAGTGTCGTTAGTGTTGTTCGTAAGTATTGTTGTAAGTGTTGTTATAAGTATTGTTGTAAGTGTTGGTGTAAGTATTGTTGTAAGTGTTGGTGTAAGCTTTGTTGTAAGTGTTGTTGTAAGTATTGTTGTAAGTGTTGGTGTAAGTATGGTTGTAAGTGTTGTTGTAAGTATTGTTATTAGTGTTGGTGTAAGTATTGTTGTAAGTTTTGTTGTACGTTTTGTTGTAAGTGTTGTAAGTATTGTTGTAAGTGTTGGAGTAAGTATTGTTGTAAGTGTTGTTGTAAGCATTGTTGTAAGAGTTGTTGTGAGTATTGTTGTAAGTGTTGGTGAAAGCATTGTTGTTTTAAGCATTGTTATAAGTGTTGTTGTAAGTATTGTTGTAAGTGTTGATGTATGTATTGTTGTTAAGTGTTGGTGTAAGCATTGTTGTTAGTGTTGTTGTAAGTATTTTTATTAGTGTTCTTGTAAGTGCTGGAATGTTCTTCCTTGCCAAAAAGTCCCAAAGTTTACTCCAGGGGACCCTGTCAAACGCCTTTTCCAGATCTATGAAACAAAGATGGATCTCACTATTATATTCAAGGGCCTTTTCACTCAGCTGTCTGAGTGTGAAGATTAGGTCCTGAGTACTTCGGTTTGCTCAGAATCCACACTGGACCTCATCCAATTGTGGCTAAGCTAGGCGTCTGAGTCTCTGACCTAGGATTCTAGAGTAGAGTTCAGGACCACCACTGGAGTAAGACAAGGTGATTTCCTGTCACCTTATCTTTTCATACTCCTCATGGACGATGTCTTCAAGGCATGTAAGGAGAGAACAAGAAAGTATTCAGTGGGGTACTGGAAGATGAGACAGGTCTGTATTTCAGAGCTGGCATTTGCTGATGATGTTGATCTGATTGTTAAATCAGAGGCACATCTCCAATCCAACCTGCTAGTCTGGAAGGAAGAGCTGGAGAAGAGAAGGATGGTCATAAGCAGCTCTAAAACAAAATCCATGGTTATATCACGAGAAGACAGAAGGCATCAGATTAAGCTGGGAGAACAGGTCCTGCAGCAGGTCGACCACTGTAAATACCTCGGAGCTGTTTTAGACCGGAAGGGAGGCATCAATGAAGAGTTGGTCACTCGAAAAGCAGCAGCTGGGAGATTTTTTCAGGCCATAAATCGAGAATTCCTCAGCAAGAGAGAGGTTGGTAAGAAAACGAAGATGGCTGTATACCGCTCCACCTATGTCCCAGTCTTGACGTATGGATGCGAGTCATGGGCAATGACTACAACCCACAAAAGCCAGATCCTAACCTCAGAAATGAGGTATCTGAGGAAGGTGGTTGAAGTAACAAGAAGAGACATGGTCCGCAACCAGACGTTACGTTAAGGCCTAAAATCCCACCCCTTGCAGACCCAAGTAGAACAGTCCCAACTAAGATGGTTTGGCCATGTCTACAGAATGGGAGAAGATCGGCTGCCACGACAAGCATGGGAAACTAAGAGCCAGGGATCCAGACCTCCAGGACGACCCAGAGTCCGCTGGGAGAACAACATTAGACAATCGTTGAAGGATCGAGGACTAGAGTGGAACCAGGCCAGGATTAAGATAGCTGATAGGATAGTCTGGCGCTCTCCCTTCCAAACCTCTACACCTCACGATGGAAGGGGAACGACTAAGTAAGTAAGTTGTTGTACGTAGTGTTATTTATGTTGTTTTAAGTATTATTATTAGGGTTGTTGAATGTATTGTTGTAAGTGTTGGTGTAAGCGTTGTTGTTTGTGTTGTTATAAGTATTGTTATATTGTCGTTGTATGTATTGTTGTAAGCATTGTTGTAAGAGTTGTTGTAAGTATTGTTGTTAGTGTTATTGGAAGTATTGTTGTTAGTGTTGTTGTAAGTATTGTTGTTTGTGCTGTTGTAAGTATTGTTGTTAGTGTTGTTGTAAGCTGTGACAAGATGGATTTCGGGCGACCCCTTCTCGATCTCTCTTTCACTCCGCCAGTGTTCATTTTAAATTATTTTACTGACTATTGCGTGCTTTTCCATGGTCAGCACTTTTTTCTTTCTCTGTTATTGTCGTGGTTGAGTTAGAGTGTAGAGTATTTGTCGAGTTGGACAACTGTAGTGAAATCGACAAGGGATAGTGGACTGACAGAGTTATAGATTACACTTTAGATAAGGTGTAAATAGGAGATGGACTTGAGACAACCTGGAAGAAGATTTATTCAAATGATCTCTCTCTCTCCAGGCCTCAACTCACTTTTACTGTCTAAGCATCTCCTGCTCTCACTCTTTTCTCTTATCCTACATAGAGATTATAGTAAAGAGCTAAAAATACAAATATGGATGGAAAGGTCGTGAACAGCGCATTAATAAATGTGTAAAATTTATTAAAGAAGAAAAGCATGAAATTAATGCATATCATCACAACAACATAAAATTACATCAATAATCAAATAATCATCAATAGTCATCAATAATCATATACACCAACAACCACACACACAGATCACCATTCATAAAACCTGTAGAACACAGAGAGATGAAATAACTGAGTGTCAGTCCGTCCGCTTTCGGGACCATATGAAATAGCTCCAGTAAGTGGTTTTTTCGTATATATCCTCCATCGGTGATGGAATTAACCTGAATAAAATCACTGTATAGGCGCTATCATTGGTGATTCCTCCCTACTGGCGCGAGGTGGGCTAGAAGACTCTATTTACCTTCTGTTTACCAAAATGAATAAACTGCGTGGCAGTCCGTCCCTTTTCGGGGACCAGATGAAATAGTCCGGACAGTGTGTTACTTGTAGATCCTTCGTGAGGGACTATGCCTACAAAACTGTCCTTGTTGGTACTATCATTGGTGACTCCCCCCTACTGGCGCGAGGTGGGCTGGGGGACGCTGTTTATCTCCTGCAGACCAACTGAATGAACTTAGCGACAGTATGTAGAAGAAGCGATAGAAGATGAGAAGCAAAGGGAAAAGCAAAAACAAGAACGGGACAAGCAATTGAAAATAGAGCGACAAGAAAGGGACAGGCTTCACCAAATCAGAATGAATGAACTGGATAGCCAAATTCGGAGGGTGGAAACAGATACTAAATGTAGTCACTCTACTTCCCCTTCTACTGTGCCCTTAACGGTCAACGCCCCTGCAAACCTTGCGCCCATGAAAGAAAACTTGCCTGCTAAAACCGAACCCCAACTCCAGAAAATTGACTTTCCTTTGGACTTGGATCCGAAGCCCAAACAAGGAAAGAATTTACGTCGGGACAGCAGACCTAAAGCCACGGGAAAAATTACGCAACGTTCCCAGGCATGGAAACTGCACAAAGGTGAGACAGGTGCTAACAAGCATTGTAATACGGATTGTTCCCGTCTGGCAAGCGGCGAACCCCGAGCCTCTCACGCTCCAGACCGAGCAGCACCTAACCGACACGTGACGTCGAGAAAAGGGAGCCACACCCTATCACGTTATATTTCGCAAGATTCCCGGCCGGACAGCGAAAAAACCATATGCAGAGGCGCATCCCTCCAACTCAACGATCGTAGAAAGGAGGCGCCGCTCCTCTTATCACCCTGAGCTTAAAAGGTGCAAGAATAAGTCGCCTGCTAAAAGGGTTAAACTTTCCAAACCGTTCCAAGGAACTTTGGAAAAACACACCGAGAGTTTTCTCTCGGGCACTTCGCGATCAAACGGGATCTCAAACCGTCCAGTCTTTTGCATGCAGTCTGCGGGGCCTGTCAACCAGGAAGTGGATCTCGCATTGCAGGACAAAGTTCAACTGACGCCAGTAACTTCCTCAGGGGGAGGGCAAAGTTGACGTTTATGGTGGACACAGGGTTCCAGGCGAAGGGATCCCTGGTATTCCATTTGAGTCTCTCACACTTCTCAGGGCAGAAGACAGTGAGAAAAGCTGCCTTACTACTGTACAAGGAGCCATTGTTGAGAGCCTTGGCTCACGTCATGCTAGTAATGGGAAAGCGACTCAACAAACTCTGCAACTCGCAGATATTACCTATCTGTCTTCACGGATAGAAGCTACGGAGATCTGTTATGATTTAGTAGAACCCCAGAATGCGATCGATTACTCTCTGCTTCAGGCAGCTGAGTTCTCTCATTCAAATCGCATTATTCCAGTGGTCGCAACCCCACTGATGGACAGCAAAGTAGTCGCCTCCGCCAGGCCATTACAGAGCAACTTGATCATTTCCGTTGACCAAGCCAGAGTTGTGACTGGCAAGGCAAGGAAAGCTCCAGACCCACCTTTAGACGGCACAGGTCTGAAGATTGATCAATGCTCCCACCGAAACAGGGGAGTAGGTGTGGAGAGGCAGAAGAAAAATGCTAGCATTTCTTCGGCCAACGAACGGCTTTATTTACCAACTAGGGTTACACGCGCGCGAAAAGCCCCTATAGACGGCAGCTATAAAGGGTTATTCAAGGCCACGCCCGTGACAGGTAAATATATACATAAGCAGCCTGAGCCCATCAATGATTACACTGCACATAACAGGCGGATTATCTACGCAGTGGCCAGTGAGTTCAGGCGGGGCCGAAAACCACAACAGGTGCGGATAATTTTCCGGACCATAAACAGGCACAGCGAATTGCGGAAGCAAGGTCAGGTTCACACGGAAACGGAAGGCGTCAGTGCCGACTGGCCTCGCAAAATCCCATTCGCTGAACGTCTATTAGACAGAGGGAAGAAAAGAAATGAACTCGGAGCTAGTCATACAGTACTGACAGAAATTGGATACGATTTTGGTTATGATTATAGAAGGTTCTTACGACATGTAACGGACATCGATGGAAAAGATAAATTACTGTCATTTTTGTCCGTATTCCTCGAACTTTAAAGGGGGGGGGGGGACTTGTCACGTGAAAGATAAT
Source organism: Oreohelix idahoensis (assembly GCA_024509875.1). NCBI lineage: Eukaryota > Metazoa > Mollusca > Gastropoda > Stylommatophora > Oreohelicidae > Oreohelix > Oreohelix idahoensis. The sequence continues at coordinate 203,680 of JAMPIV010003232.1, read as the reverse complement.
TTATTTTACCATCTTGTCCATAATTTGATTACTCCTTTAAATGTTCTGTTTTCCTGGACATTTTGTAATTTCTTTTTCTTTCCTTTTCTACCTTTGTGGCCAAACTTTCTCACCCTCTCAAACCCCACCCGAGGTTGTTTACGCTGGCCAGCTGCGGTCAGCTAACGCTAGACGTAATGTTATCTAAACGCACCTGTGGTACGTTCGACCAGAGAAACATTTCTCGGGTCCGCTTTAAGTGTTAGAACGAGCCAAAGACGGTTTCTGTGAAAGAAACGGTTCGTTAGCGGCGGGTACCCTCTGTGGTCCCAACAGGGGAATTTCTCTGGTCGCTTTAAAACGTTTGATGACGAGCGGCTGGTACCCTTTGAGGCCTGGGTAACGAGTGTGATCTGTTTCAGGGGAAGATAACAATCGCGGTCAGTCTTTGGGTTTTCGCCCCTTAGACAAGATAGAGCATAATGTTATGCATTTCTCTACCTGGGGAACTTTCGCACGATTTCTTTTGTCTTACTCTAGATTACGTCTTTCGCCGAACTTCTGTAGAAATATGCAGGCCAGGTCCGGGGGGAGCGTCCCTTGTGATCTATAAGAGTAGACTGGTTTTAATAGACAAAGACATTCGTAAATTTTCCTGGCCCGTAGATGACCATCATGAGATAAGGCAAACTTTAACACAGTACTAGAATGTGTTTGCCTATGTTCTAGTCATTTTCGGGGTGAGTTGACATATCTTATTATAATTAGATTCATGTTAGCTTTTATATATATCTGTTAGGGAAGTGAATTTATTTCTGAGGACTTCTCCTAGTAATTTATTCAGTGATAAGGTAGCGCTGTCTACGGCCTATTAAGTGGTGCTTAAACTGTTACGGTTTATCATGGGTTAAATGTTAAACTTACAATAACAGATATTAGGCGTAGAATCAGTCCACGAATGCTTACCATTGGGTTAAGAGTCAGCAAAAATTAACTGTCATTTCTGTAAGATAATGTCAGGTGTGGATTGTTCACTTTAAAACTGAATAGTGAGATGCAGGTAATAACTCTGGATTATAGGAGATAGTCACTTATTCCTTTTGATAGATATTTCTAGTGGCAAGGGAGGATCATTTTATGCTTACTTGTGTGACTAGGCACTAGTCTATAACTTTCACTGAAAGCAGTCACCAGGCATAGATATAATTATATCTTATGATTTAGCCACAACTGTATTATTATAGCAAGAACATTGCATTTTCTTTGTACTCATTTTGTGGAATGCTAATATATTTTTCCCCAAAGGGGACATACGATTTATTATTTGTGTAATGTCAAATGCTGTAATCTGTTTATGTAAATTCATTTAATGTTGTAAGATGAATAAGCATATTCATTTAACTGTAACTACAGGTTAGGTTTCCTGTATGTTGAGATTGGGAGAAGAGGAGTAGATTTTTGATGTCAGAACATTTACTGACAGGTACCTGGGGTGCAAAAGATATTAAGCCTATGCGGGCGCGTGTTGATAATTGATATTTTTAAGGAACAGGAGACATGGTTAAAGACAGCCCTAAACTATCATAGCAATAACTACAATAAATTTAATCCCATAGTGGAGCGAAACTTTCTGTATAAAGTTAGTGTGATTTATTATTTGCTTGATGTAAAAGGGTGTCTCTTTTCGGTCTCAGTTTCAGGAAGACCGAATTGCTAGTCTAGTTTCCAGTCAGACGAAGAATGTCACCGTCTCTTCGTCTAGAGGGATTCTGAGGATATCTAGCCCAACGAATTGTCAACCCCGTTCCTGAATCAAAACCCCTTTTTGTCAACGCCAAGTTAAGCTCACGCAGTGCAACGGAGCCAACGCTAAATCTGGAATCACCAAATGCAGTAGTAGTTCTCTACTCGCCTCTTGGATTACCAGCCAGAGCATTGCGGCTTCCAGAATATCAAAACCGCCCAGCATGCCTATAGCAGAATTCCATATCACCCGCCTTTTTTGTGCCTAAACGGGGCACTCAGCCAAGCCACAGTCAACCAGCCAAAACCGGATTTAAAGCCAATTCTAGCGCCGGATAAGCACGCCTTGGGATCAATTGTCCTCAAGTGACTTCGTCCCATGGTTTATTTCTGGGTCTATGTAGAACTTCGCACGTATGAGCAGCCATCTATGGACAGAGTTCCAGCCCCACTCGCGCCAGTAGGGGGAGTCACCAACGATAGCGCCTATACAGTGATTTTATTCAGGTTAATTCCATCACCGATGGAGGATATATACGAAAAAACCACTTACTGGAGCTTTTCCCTTGGTCCCCGAAAGCGGACAGGCTGTCGCTAAGTTCATTCAGTTGGTCTGCAGGAGATAAACAGCGTCCCCCAGCCCACCTCGCGCCAGTAGGGGGGAGTCACCAATGATAGTACCAACAAGGACAGTTTTGTAGGCATAGTCCCTCACGAAGGATCTACAAGTAACACACTGTCCGGACTATTTCATCTGGTCCCCGAAAACGGACGGACTGCCACGCAGTTTATTCATTTTGGTAAACAGAAGGTAAATAGAGTCTTCCAGCCCACCTCGCGCCAGTAGGGAGGAATCACCAATGATAGCGCCTATACAGTGATTTTATTCAGGTTAATTCCATCACCGATGGAGGATATATACGAAAAAACCACTTACTGGAGCTATTTCATATGGTCCCGAAAACGGACGGACTGACACTCAGTTATTTCATCTCTCTGTGTTCTACAGGTTTTATGAATGGTGATCTGTGTGTGTGGTTGTTGGTGTATATGATTATTGATGACTATTGATGATTATTTGATTATTGATGTAATTTTATGTTGTTGTGATGATATGCATTATTTTCATGCTTTTCTTCTTTAATAAATTTTACACATTTATTAATGCGCTGTTCACGACCTTTCCATCCATATTTGTATTTTTAGCTCTTTACTATAATCTCTATGTAGGATAAGAGAAAAGAGTGAGAGCAGGAGATGCTTAGACAGTAAAAGTGAGTTGAGGCCTGGAGAGAGAGATCATTTGAATAAATCTTCTTCCAGGTTGTCTCAAGTCCATCTCCTATTTACACCTTATCTAAAGTGTAATCTATAACTCTGTCAGTCCACTATCCCTTGTCGATTTCACTACAGTTGTCCAACTCGACAAATACTCTACACTCTAACTCAACCACGACAAATGGGGGCTCGTCCGGGATTTGAACTACATCTGCAGCAATCGCAACAGATGAGGTTGCAGTCTGGTAGGAATCTTTATAGGAATTTCTTTCCCCTAGACATATCAAACTATTTCTTTTGGGTGGAAGTCGGAACAGCGTTTTTTTCTCCACAGCAATCATAAATATTAAGTTACATTTATTGTTCATGCTACACATGAGACAGCTGGTTAAGGTTGCTGGTATCATTGCTGAGTTTTTGGTTGGCAAATCTGACGACTATTGCTGTAAAAGTCAGAAATTTTTTTTTTTAATGGTTAATATTTTTTCAGGAGTAGCTCTTTAATCTGAGATAAGAAGCTACAGATAGTCAGTTACTAGCTTGCATCTGTACCAAGGGAGGGTATTCATTCGGATGATAGTAACCAATCCTCTCAATAGCTTAGTACTGACAGAACTGGGGTGAAGTGATAGTAATAAGTTTTACATCACTTACATTTTTTGGAGTTTTTTGGGGCTTGTGCTTGTCGATCAGAGTAGCTACAAACTTTCTTGTTTTTTAAAGTTCCCAGGCTAGCCTAGATTTTATTGATTATTAAGTTAATCAGCACCTAGTGGGCTAGGTAACTAAGATCTCTAGGTTCTATTCTTCTATAGTGTTTGCTCACCCTGATATAATGGCCGATCTAGATAAAGTGCATAGGATTGCCCTCGAGGTAGCTAAGTACATGGAGTACAAGGATAGCGAAATCCAGCCCTTTCTAGAATTTGCAGTAAGCCTGCAGGATCCATACGAGGTAGACAATTGGTTTGACAGCCGTTTAATCTTGGCATGGTCCTGTAAACAAACTGGGGAGAGTGAAGCATTCACCCGACCCTTTTCATCCATAATTAACTTGTTTAGCTCTTTACTATAATCTCTATGTATGATAAGAGAAAAGAGAGAGAGCAGGAGGTGCTTAGACAGACATAAGTGAGTTGAGGCTTGGAGAGAGAGATCATTTTGGTAAATCTTCTTCCAGGTTGTCTCAAGTCCATCTCCTATTTACACCTTTCTGTGTGTGTAATCTATAACTCTGTCAGTCCACTATCCCTTGTCGATTTCACTACAGTTGTCCAACTCGACAAATACTCTACACTCAAACTCAACCACGACAGTTATGTAGCAGATATTTGATATTGTCAAAACATTTGACACTATTTGTTGGTGATAATACATCACATTTGCTAGGCGCGGCACAGCTTTGCTGAGATTAGCGCAAGAAAACCCATATTGGTCTGCTTAGTTTTCGCGTAGAGTTGTGTGCTCAAGCGACAGATAACGATATTACTCAGACAAAAATGTCATAATCGTTTCCTGTCCGACTATAACGAAGACATTACTTTATACAAAAGTAATTTTTATTTCCTTAACCAGCGGCACTTGGGCTTTCAGCCCTTCGGCCCAATGACATGCCATTGCGAGGCTGTGGAGCCTGTGGACTTTCCTTCCAACCCGGTCAGGAGCTTCACTCCGTCACATCCACAGAGGGTTTATCTCAGGAGCCGTTCAGGTTATTCACTCAAAATCCCGGTCGTTGATACTGCTTCAAATGCTGACGCCCGGGCTTGAACCTTGAACACCTGATCGCCAGCGCAACGTTGTAACCATTACACCAGTTCGGCTCCCGTGTACAAAAGTAATAAGTTGATACATTTGAAAAACATTGTTGTACGAGTTTACAAATGTGTTGGTGAGTTTGCCTGCCAGGCAATCGGATGTTTTATTGCCATATATGAGAGATGTGACCTTTGCATCACGCGCGAAATTATTCCATGTCGGAATATTTTGAAATTACCCCACCCAGTAAGCATGTTTTAAATGATTTGAGCCCTGAGTAGCTTCATAACAAACAGATGCGAGGGTATGACAGGCAATATAACCTGACACGTTTCAGTCTTAAGACACTGTGAGAAATCGCTTGCCAAAACGACACAACCAGACCTTGCCAGAAGTTAGAATTCAGAATTCCATTTTATCAGGCCGGACCTTTTCTTGGAGAATCTTGACGGACTTACAAACAGCCCAGGAAATCTCTATCATCTTAACAAGGAAACCGGTACTGAGGAAACTGAGAACACACGGAGTAAGTGGGAATTAATGTTAAAAATAACGACCCCCAAGAACACGTGCAAGAGGCCTAGTCAAGTGCATTATCTTCATTCATCTGAGCAAAAAGTCTGTGAGCCAGGATTGGCGTAAGTTGTCATTTTACATTCTATATTTTTCATTACGAACATGTGAGCTAATATGTATATTTTACCATGTGAATATTAATGTGTGAAAATCGCTAGTGGATGTCCACGTCATTTGAGGCTCGCAACCTCAGCATAAAGAATGATGATTTCATGAACCACCACTACAAGGGCTGGTGACTGCTTATCGCTAGTTTCTTAAAGAGGCCTAAAAGCCTAGGTAGTCCCAAGTTCCATATGGAGCAGAGCGGGAAAGATGAAAGAATTGATGCACATTCTAAGTATAATATTTACATTTTCAAACCAGTGTAAATGTCTATGTAAACACATTCACTTTAAAATTAACGAAAGTTTCAAACTTTTCAACAAGTGTAGATATAAATGAAAACATATTCAATTTGTATTGTGAACACTTTTCAGTCAGTGGAGATGTAAATGTAAACATATTCTATCTGTACTATTAACCTTTTCATTTATATGTAAAATAAAGATAAACCTTGTCATTTAAATGTACAGAAAGTTTTCTCTCGAGGGATTAAATTTAATTCTCATCGACGGTAAATTCTGAGATAGATGGGATGGTGGAATAAGAGAAAGGGGACACATAAGTATGTGTTGGGAAACACAATACTCAGGAGAGCGTTTCGTTTCTATTCTTTTACCATAGTTGTTGGTGGTGGTACCATTTAAAAGTACTATCTCTGGAACAAGAAGAGAACAGTAGCCAGAGCTTTAAGACGAGGGACCAACTTTGTAGACATTCCCTGACACTTCTGGGAGCGTGCTACGCCCAACATCCTTGACCAGCGACGAGCGTTATCAGTGATCAATCTACCGAGAACCAACCCATGAGCAGGAGCAGAGCCTACCAGTGGCAGATAAGTGACACCTATAAGCTGCCACGTGAACTCCTTTATAAACTTTTATCCCATCACTACAGTGATGATACCTTTTCTGGAAAATATTATTCATTCTTTTAAACCCTTGTTAAAACTAAATGATTATTAAATGTGTTATTTGTAAATACACAAATTTAACTTCGATTTAATCATTTTAAATGTACTGCATTTTGAGCCGAGAGGTGTAATGGTCACCACATTGTGCTGGTGATCAGGTGTTCAAGGTTCAAGCCCTGGCGTGGGCATTTCAAGGAGTGTCATCGACCAGGATTGTGACTGAATAACCTGGACGGCTCCTGATCTAAACCCTCTGTGGATGTGACGGAGCGAAGCTCCTAACCGGGTTGGAAGGAAAGTCTACAGGCTCTCCAGCCTTGCAATGACATGTCATTGGCACCCTCGGGCGACAACAGGTGTGATAGGCAATACCAAGGATGATGTTGACGGGTCATCTCGCTCTAGTAAAGAAAAAACATCTTTTCGAGGCATATACAATTTCGCTCGTGATCACTGTCATGACGGTGGCCCCAGTCCAAACAATACGGCCGTATCTGGGACATCTTCTTGGCGACATTCCAGCAACAGTAAAAACGGTGTGACGAACTGTTTAATAAATCATCCTATACTCACGGGGGAAAATGTTTCCCATAATCGACAGGATCAGGTTACATCTGGGCGTACGAAGCCAAACATAAATACTAAACACAACGCAAACTTACAGGATCTGAGTCCTAAAAGTACAGACCAGTTCGTTGAATGTGATCTTAACGTGACCGATGTCATTCAGATTGGTTCAATTTATTTTGATCAGGAACGCTATACAAAGTTTTGACTTCAAAAGACAGTCAATGCTGATGTTAGGGAAGCATTGACTGGACCATCCGGGCAGTCTGTCATGACATGCTCAAATGTGACTAATAATACTGTTCAGCATCCTCAGTGTAAACGACATGCTCACAGTGCATCTACTCTTAAGAGTGCAGATTAGGTCGTCAAAGGTGACACAACATTTTCTAATAGCAGTCAGATTGGTGCACTTAATGTTGATATAACGTATAGAACAAACTTACCTGATCATACTAGACCCATTACATCTGTTAAAGAAGGTTTAGCAGTACCTTATGAGTAGTCTTCTACGACATGCTCCAAACCGATGGGATCGATTTCCGATAAACATCATACTCAATTCAATCAGTATAATATATCATATAATAAAGATACGACATCCACGAGAAAGATAAATGACCATGTTTCTCATTTGACTAAGCTTACCACCCCTGCTCACAGTTTCGCGAAAATAAGATGCCTTATGGTAGTAATAGTGCATACTTACGCACCATTCTAGTGCGAAATCTGCCACCCTGCACTACATGGCACGCACTGGGTGACTATTTCCAGTTCACTGCTGACGTGAAATTTGTACGTCTTTTGCCCATCAACAGTTTAAATAATAGGGAGGCAATTTTTATTTTTACTCCAATGTGGATGCACGCATGGTCATCGATCTTGACAACGGTGCTTACTTTCGAGACCATTGTCTTGATGTACAATTGATACATGATTCGGCATCACACAAATTGTAATGCATTCTTGTGCACATTTTTCTTCTATAATCCTATTTATTTCAGATATTGACTATCTCACCCGCTAGTTCTTTACGTTGTTGGATTGTGTATACTTCACTCATTTTGCAACTTCTTTTTCTTAGCATTATTTCAGTTTATATTTCAGGTATCTCCTGAAGAACAAGTTCAGAGGCTTCCTGTACTAATTATTCTTTTCACAGGTTTGCATTCTGTTGGGTCTTGTTGGATTCTATAGGAAATTGTTGCCTTATGTTTCAGAAATTACTTCAGTTCTGTCTTCGTTATTAAGAAAGGACTCTCCAAATAAGATTGTTTGGTCACATTCGTGTGAAATTTCTTTAAATATACTTAAGTGTTATTTTTCAAAATTACCAATTTTAAGATTGCCTGATGCTCGTTTTCCTTTTATCCTTAGAATCGACGCCTCTGGATCAGGAATCGGTGGTACACTTATGCAGGAACTCGATGATTGTATACATCCAATTCTGTATGTCAGTCGTAAGTTGACACCCACTAAAAACTGCAAAATTTCGCAATGAGAGGGCAGCCAGAGCATCACTTGCGCTCCAACCCTACGATATTCGGGCCATCAAGGGCAATAAGAACGTTGTCGTGGATGTGTTGTCTCGTTGCGTAAAAGACTCACTATCACCTGACAACACGGCAAATGCAGATACCTGGTGAGGTTACAGCTAGCATATTGACTGACTTCTTCACGTGTTGACTAATGGAACATTCCACTCTTTATGAACTTTGTTGCTGACAATGCTGATGCTGACAGAAATTTCCAGATTTATTGTTGCTGGGCAAGTAATGAAAGTACAAACGCTCTGTGATGCATGCCAAGGCTCACAACTATCATAACTTTTTCGTCGAAAATTGAAAGAAATCGCTCAAGGACTCTTTTGAAAGTATTTACAGATATTGGTCGGTTCACTTGGCACCTGATGATGATGAATGCTGATATCGCCAATGTTGAGTACTACCTCCTTTTACTCAGCTAATTACAGGGATATCTTCGACCTTCGGAACAGTTGTCATACTTAGTTTATGTGCATAAACAAACACATTTATTGATGATTTCAGAATATGGTGACATATGGATATTTTGAATGCAAAATCCTGCTTTATGCTATTATTGAAACCGCTTCTCAAGATGAAGGGACACAACTCAAGAATGATTAGCAGGGACAAAGGGACGCAACGACTATAATCATATCGTGCTTACAGTTACATTATAATGCGACTTATACGAGAATATAGCAGAGGATCATGGACTTGAACGTGGGACTTTACTGGTGTATTAGTCCACTAGTTTGTATAATTATATGACATTATTACTGTTAATACAGTGCTTTATTTAACTTTAATTTTTTTTTGACAAATACTATTATCAATTTGTGCAATACATCACCGTAACCTGATTGTACACATGAACTTTAATTTTTTTTTTTTAGCGTAAGATTTAATTTGCATTTGCATTCGCTTTATTAATATGATTGTCTGCCTCATTTCATCTATTTACATGGTTACAGATGTGTTTATTGGTTATTGCTTTGCATTTTTTGCTGTTGATTATGAATTAATTTGTTGACAACTGATACTGGACTGGACTGATAGGCGTTATTTGATTGTGTGAGGTATGTGAGTGCATGTATTGCTACCATCACTTTTTTAATATGTTGAGTACTCTTAGTTATGGGAACCTCACATTGCGGTTAAAAAGGTTTTTGTCTGAAGGAGACACTGGCTTTGGTATTAACCATCGACCACACTTTTAGTGTTAAATTGCCTACCCTGTGGCAGAAACCTCGGTGCTATACTAGTTCTTATTTGTAGTGAAATTTGATGTTACCATATTTCACTCTGGTGTTGTTATACTCACACCACGGACGTAATGAAAACTTTGTTTCCATTATTTTGTGGAAGGGGGGAGTACTGTTATGATTAAAATTCATAACGATTGTGCCTATTATATGGTTAGCGCAACAGGGCTCTTTGTTTGTTTATTTTATACGGGTCACTGATAAAGGCGGGTGAGTGACGTTAAGCCGATATGCTTGGCTGGCTCACGTGAAACTAGAGGAGCAGAAGTGCGGGGCCTTATACGATTGTGTGTCATGGCGAGTGGACGTATGTGTTTGAGCTCCTTTTTGTTAAAGTGTTTATAATGGAGTTCTTTTATCACTAATACATCGAGATCTTCGGTGAGATGTATCTAGTCATCTAGTTATCTGTATTGACAAGAAGTAGAATTGCACAGTGTCGAGTGTGAAGAGATATAAAATCATATTGAGAACTAAAGGACAGCGTTCCTGACGTGAACTGACTGCCTACGGTATTTCGTCTAATGCATTTTATCTACCATTATATGTTGGCCTGAACTGCGTGTGGAGCTGCGTGCAGTCTGAAATAAATTGTATATTGTCCACTTCGTCAGTTGTGAATCAAATAATTCTGAGTTGTGTTGGCTGGTTGCGGTGTCTAAGAGATTTGCTACCCTAGATGTCATCTTGGCCACAGGAACCATCCTGTTATTGCCTATTAACATTCACTTCTAAAAAGACACGTAACAGTGTTGTTGTAAGTATTGTTGTTAGTATTATTGTTAGCGTTGTTGTAAGTGTTGTTGTAAGTATTTTTATTGGTGTTGTTGTTAGTATTGATATAAGTAGTATCGTTTGTTTTGTTGTTAGTGTTGTTGTAAGTATGGTTGTAAGTATTGTTGTTAGTATTGTTGTAACTACTGTTGTAAGTATTGTTGTAAACATTTTTGTAAGAGTTCTTGTAAGTATTATTGTTTGTGTTATTGTATGTATTGTTGTAGGTATTGTTGTAAGCATTGTTGTAATTATTGCTACAAATGTTTTGTTAGCATTGTTGTAAATAGTGTTGTTGGTTTTGTTGTTAGTTTAAAAAAAAAATACAATTTCGCCTCGTTTTGGAGAGGCGCGTCCCGTTCAACCTAGTCGGTTATATTAGGGCGCATGTCCAAATATAAAAGACCTTCAGGTCTGTTGTTAGTGTTAATGTTGTTAATGTTGTTGGTGTTTACGTTGCTGTTGCAAGGGCTATTGTGACATCCAGAATGAAGAACTATTACTATTGATGTTGTTAATGTTGTTGTAACTCTTGCTGTTAATATTTGTGTAGGAAGTGTTGTTGTAATTATATTTCTTAGTGTTGGTGTTAGTGATGTTGTAATTATTGTTCCTAGTGTTGGTGTTAGTGTTGTTGTAAGTATTGTTGTTACTGTTAGTATTGTTGATTTCTGTTTTAGTGTTGTTGTAAGTATTGTTGTTACTGTTGGTGTTGTTGTCGATATTAGTGTTATTGTAAGTATTTTGTTACTTTTGGTGTTGTTGGTGTTAGTGTTATTGGTGTTAGTGTTGTTGTAAGAATTGATGTTACTGTTAGTGTTGTTGATGTCGATATTCATATTGTTGTAAGTAGCGTTGTTACTGTTAGTGTTGCTGATGTCTGCATTAAAGTTGTTGTAAGTATTGTTGTTACTGTAAGTGTTGTTGATGTCGATATTCGTGTTGTTGTAAGTAGCGTTGTTACTGCTGGTGTTGGTGTTGTTGTTGTCAATATTAGTGTTATTGTAAGTATTGTTGTTACTGTTGGTGTTGTTTATGTTGGTGTTGTTGTAATTATTGTTGTTACAGTTGGTGCTGTTGATGTCGGTATTAATGTTATTGTAAGTATTGTTGTTGCTGTTGTTGATGTTAGTGTTGTTGTTTGTGTTGTTGTTACTGTTGGTGTTGTTGGTGTTTGCGTCATTGTAAGTATTGTTGTTACTGTTGGTGTTGTTGGTGTTTGTGTTATTGTAAGTATTGTTGTTACTGTTGGTGCTGTTGATGTCGGCATTAATGCTATTGTAAGTATTGTTGTTACTGTTGGTGTTGTTGATGTATATGTTAGTGTTGTTGTTAGTGTTGTTGTTACTGTTGGTTTAGTTATTATTGTTAATGCTAGTGTTAATGTTAGTGTTATTGTTATTAGTGTTAAAGATACCAGCGTTGCAGTTTATTGAAGCAGAATCCATCACGGCATCACATTTTTCCCTTGCAGGTCCCTGTTCCAGATACTGAGGAAATTAAGTACATGTTAACTGCTTCCTACCATACATATCGTAAAGGTCAGCTAAGGAAAGTTGTCCGTGCAGCTATTAAAATTATTATGAACACAAAACGTTCCTCCCAACCACAACAGTAAGAAAAGATAAAGTGTATTACTGCAAGCTTCATACAAGTGGACACTTGTAACTTTTCCTGTAGACTTCTGCATCCCTTTTCTGGATGTACTCAAGTCTTTATTTTTTACTATTTTCCAAGTGGTCAAATGTCAATGAAGACGACTGATACTATGATTTTAATGGCCGATCCCCTTTAATATTCTTTTCTTCATTCTGGATGTCATATGATGATGATGATCGTGTGTGTGGCGGTTACGGATGAAGAATGGAGATATCTCTTGTGTGAAAGATATATTTTTTAGAATGCTTGTGTGTTGTTGGTAAGTTTGAATGAATACTGTTCATTTCGGTCAACGCAAGGGGCGGTAATTATCTAGATCAGGGGTTCTTAACCTTTCTTGTGTCATGGACCCTTTTGATTATCCGGTGAAGGCTGAAGACCCGTTTAATTGTCCGGTGAAGGCTACGGACGCCCCCCCCCCCCCTTTTTTAGAAAACAAATGTACATAAACGTAAAATTAAAATTTTTGCATTAAAAAAAATCAATTTTATTACAAAGAATAATTTGTTGAGCTTACATATCAATCAATACCTTTTAGCTCCCTAAGGAGCATAGGTCTTCAACCAACACATGCCAAGTCTTCCTGTCCCGTCCCGTCGTAACCAAGTACACGTGCTAGAGCACAGGTTGTACCGTCCTCAAACATCCAATATTATATGAGAATAACACGCACTAACACCACACTGTATCACTTAGGTTGATAAGTTTCGTTCAATCTACCCATCTGTAAATAGGTACCTGACTCTGCTCTTGAGTTAGGGAAGGCAAAGGCAGCGAAGAAGGTAAATTGTCACCTCACCTCCTAAAGCTAGGCCTCATATGGTGAAATATCTAAACTTCACGCCCCTACGGCAGAAATCTGCTACATTTACCTTTTCATTTCTAAATTATCCGATATCAGCGGCAGCAGACGTTAGTAGCGGCAGCAGACGTTAGTAGCAGAAGCTGTTGTCAGTCAGCAGCCTTGGGGACCAAATAAAATTCCTGTTAGTTTTGATTATTTGTGTGTCACATCGGTCTGTCGTCTCCAGTAACAAGTGTTACATTGGTGTTGTTATGTCTGTCTATTTCTTTCTCGTGACGTTTCGTCCTGCGAAAGACCGCACAAGTCCATTATTGTTTCTTTAATTTATTGTATGCAAACTATTACGTTATGTGACAGGCGGTGATTATCTTTGCCTTCTAATCTCATTCTCTTGTTATCAGGCAGGCGGTGGTTACCTTTAATTTTAATCTCATTCTCTGTTATCCACGGACAAAGATACCTGGCAGAGTCGTTTCACAAGTTTCATTTTCACAGAAAATTGTCTCATTATATAGTTCAGTTTTTAGCGGCAATTTTTGGTAGTTTCGACATTGATTTATTGTGTTTATTTAGCCTTCATTGCAAAACTGGTTTTACCAAATTACCAAATTGACAAAGATGAAAGCCCTGAAACTATTGGACATCTTGTGTGAGAGTGTTTGCGTTTACTTTTTAAATCATAGATTCGATAACTGCGGGTTATGTCCTCATTTGGGTCACACGAGAAAATATAACAGGGACAGTTGTGGGACTTGAAAGAAGAGGTTGAAGTAAAGGACAACTGCGTAATTTAAAAATCTTGTTGAAATGAAGAAGAATGGGTCGTGTTTTTCAGTATCATTCAAATAATTCGCCAGCGTCGTTAGGATTAGGATTATGGTTTGGATTAGGATTCCTAAACCTAACCCTACCCTTACCTCGTTATACTGCGTTCATGAATTATATTTTTAAGGCCGTATCAAACAGACGGATCACTGTTCTTCATTTCAACCAAACATCTTATCAGAAATCAAGATACTTTTAAGATACATAAAAAGATGTACGGTCGATGTGGGAAAAAATATAATTTTTTGTTTTGATAAAAACTCGAACAAAGTTTTCAAATACAACCTAAGGAAAAAAAAAACTAAACATTTTACATCGTAAGCTGTCAAAGACAAAGCTCTCAAATACTGAGAGAAAGACAACATTCAATTGATAATCTAATGGGAATGTGAACAAAGAGAACTGGGATGTAATTGTAGTAAACAAGCTGTCAGTGATGTTACAACGATGCCAGTGTAAAGACCAGACGTAATATCAAAGGAATCATTAGGTGAGTTTGATGTAATGTGTTTGTCTGCTTCTGAACATAATAAATACATATGAAGGGTTAACAAAACTGGGGATTGGGAAAGGAATCGTGGCAGACTAACGAAAATCGACATTCCGGACATCAGTGCAGGGTAAAACAAACAAGTTTTAGGGATGAAATTATATTATTGTTACCAAATGCACTAAAACAACTGTGACGGTATTGCCTCCCCTACTTTGCAGTAGTGGTCCAACAGTGGCAAAAACTCAAGAGTATCTAATATGGGCTTCAAAGGTATCTACCTTCGCACAAGATTACTCTTGGCAGAGATGTAGATAGAAGGGTGATGACACTTCTTTTACAAAGGGAGTCTTCACAAGATATTCAGAATAAGCAAGAACAACACTGCTTTGGATGAGTATGTTAACACTGTAATTCTGCCGACGCTTTTGTGAAGGATTTAAACACTTATTACTTTCAGCTCGTTTAAGTCCCCCACCCCAATTTACTCAGTGGAATTCTATTATTTTAGTATAGCTCTGTTTAGAGTGTGTATAGTAATTTGACTGAGACAAACATGCAGTAACTTTAAAATGATTAAATGGAAGTTAAATTTATAACATTACAAATAAAAAAAATTAATAATCACTTTAGGTTTTAACAGTTGGAAAAAAATTTGAATAGTTATGGGTCAAGAAAAGTTATCATCACAGTCTTTAGGGAATGTGAGACATTACAAGAAGTTCAAGTGGCAGCATATATTTGAACTTAGCTGCCAATGACGGTTCTGCTCCTTCTTATGGGTTGGTTCTTTTCACTCTGCTCGCGCTCGTCTCTGATCCAGGTTGTCGGGGGGAGCTCGTTTCCCAGAAACGTCAAGGAGAGTCTACCACGTGGGCCTTTCGTCTTAAAGCTTAGGCCGCGGTTCACGTCTTATTCCACAGATACAGTTGACATTCAAAAATCCGGCAACCTCCGGACCTGAGGAGTGCCGGATTGTTGAAAATGCCGGATTTTTTATGGTTATATATGCTGTATATATTTAACAGAAAATGACTACCTGTACAGTCCTTTAAAGAAAGAAAATTAATAACTGCAGCAAATAAATGAGAAGGAATGAACAGGAATGCCTGTTTACACGTGCAAGCAAGACCCAACAGCTGCATCAAAACATAAACGGCTCAGGAAAACAGTGGCGCGCCAACGCGGTAAATTAAAATATGCGCTCCGAAATCCATGCCGGAAATCTGAAGGAACCGGATTATCGATGGCCGGATTTTTGAATGTCAACTGTAGTACTTTCTTCTGGTACCACCAATAACTATGGTAAAGAATAGAGGGAAATGCTCTTCTGAGTATGGCGTTTTCCACCCCACAGTTATGGGTTCCTATCTTCCCATACCACCATCCCAATTACTCAGACTTTACCCTCGATGAGAATTAAATTTAATCCCTCGGGATAAAACTTTCTTTACATTTAAATAGAATAGCTTTCATAGTTACTTTATATTTAAATGAAAATGTTAATAATACAGATAGAGTCTGTTTACATATCATCATCATCTCAACCCATAACCCGTCATGGGTCGTAGGGGTGCCATGGTGGAAGCATCAGCAGACAGGGTCCTCCACTGCTCTCTATTCTCAGCAATGCGTACAAGTGTGGAGAAACCGTGTCCTGCCCATTCTTTGATGTTATCAGCCCAGGATTTTCTTTGCCTTCCTCTTCTCCGTTTACCTTCGACTGTTCCCTGGAGGATCGTTTTCGAAAGGGAGTCATGACGAGTTACATGCCCAAACCAGGCAAGCTTTCGACGTTTCACTATTGACAAAAGTGGTTCTTGATGGCCTGCATAGGTGTTTATCTTCTCTCTAACATAGACATTTGTTTTGTGCTCTTTATAGCAAATGCGTAAAATTCTTCTATAACATTTATGCTCGAAAGCCTGAATCCTTCGCTCCGTATCTGCAGTGAGTGTCCAGCCCTCACACCCATACAAGAGAATAGATAATACAAGTGATTTGTATAATTTGATCTTCACAGGAAAACTGATGTTACTTTTCCAGATCACATTCAACCTTGTCATGGCAGCTGAGGCCATCTCAAGTCTTGTCTTGATTTCTTTATTTGATCTTCCATCACTACATATAGTGGACCCGAGATATTTAAAGGTGTTAACTTCTTCTAACTTTGCCCATTTAACGTAATGTTGGTCGGAACATGTTTCTTATGGCTATTCACCAATATCTTGCTTTTTTCTATATTAATTTCCATCCCATATGTTCTTGTTACTTTCTCCAGTCTAGAGGTAAGGTCTTGAAGTTCTGATTCTGTTCCAGCTATCAGATCAATATCATCAGCAAAACGTAGATTACACAGAGGTCGGCCTCCAATCGATATGGTTGATTTATAATCGTAGAGAGCCTCCTGCATAATATGTTCTAGATAAATGTTAAAGAGCACTGGTGACAGGATACATCCCTGGCGAACTCCTACAGTTGTTTTGAAAAATTCTCCAATGTCATTGCTTGCAAAAACAGCACTGCTTGCGTCCTTGTATAGTGCTTCAATGATATCTATGATGTTGGTATCAAAATTGAATTTTCTCATTATTTGCCATAAACCTTCATGCCAGACTAATTGAAAAGTGTTCACAATATAAATTGAATATGTTTTCATTTATGTTTTACACTGATTGAAAAGTTTGAAACTTCCATTACTTTAAAATGAATATTTTCACATAGACATTTACACTGGTTTAAAGCTTGAAAACTTACATTAATTTTAAAGTGACTATGTTTATAGGGACATTTACACTGCTTTGAAAATGTAAGTATTATACTTAGAATGTACATCATTTCTTTCATCTTTCCCTCCCTGCTCCATAGGGAACGTGGAACTACTTTATGCTTTTAGTTCTCTTTACGAAACTAGCAATAAAGCAATTACCAGCCCGTGCAGTGGTGGTTCATGAATCATCATTCTATACGCTGAGGTTGCCAGCCTCAAATGACTTTAACATCCAATAGCGAGTTTCACATATTAAAATCTACATGGTAATATATATATTATATATATATATTATAAATAAATATAAATATAAATATAAATAAATAAATAAATAAATATGTATGTATGTATGTATGTATGTATGTATGTATGTATGTATGTATGTATGTATGTATGTATGTATGTGTGTATGTATGTATGTGTGTATGTGTGTATGTGTGTATGTGTGTGTGTGTGTGTGTGTGTGTGTGTGTGTGTGTGTGTGTGTGTGTGTGTGTGTGTGTGTGAGTGTGTGTGTGTGTGAGTGTGTGTGTGTGTGTGTGTGTGTGTGTGTGTGTGTGTGTGTGTGTGTGTGTGTGTGTGTGTGTGTGTGTGTGTGTGTGTGTGTGTGTGTGTGTGTGTGTGTGTGTGTGTGTGTGTGTGTGTGTGTGTGTGTGTGTGTGTGTGTGTGTGTGTGTGTGTGTGTGTGTATGTATGTATGTATGTATGTATGTATGTATGTATGTATGTATGTATGTATGTATGTATGTATGTATGTATGTATGTATGTATGTATGTATGTATGTATGTATGTATGTATGTATGTATGTATGTATGTATGTATGTATGTATGTATGTATGTATGTATGTATGTATGTATGTATGTATGTATGTATGTATGTATGTATGTATGTATGTATGTATGTATGTATGTATGTATGTATGTATGTATGTATGTATGTATGTATGTATGTATGTATGTATGTATGTATGTATGTATGTATGTATGTATGTATGTATGTATGTATGTATGTATGTATGTATGTATGTATGTATGTATGTATGTATGTATGTATGTATGTATGTATGTATGTATGTATGTATGTATGTATGTATGTATGTATGTATGTATGTATGTATGTATGTATGTATGTATGTATGTATGTATGTATGTATGTATGTATGTATGTATGTATGTATGTATGTATGTATGTATGTATGTATGTATGTATGTATGTATGTATGTATGTATGTATGTATGTATGTATGTATGTATGTATGTATGTATGTATGTATGTATGTATGTATGTATGTATGTATGTATGTATGTATGTATGTATGTATGTATGTATGTATGTATGTATGTATGTATGTATGTATGTATGTATGTATGTATGTATGTATGTATGTATGTATGTATGTATGTATGTATGTATGTATGTATGTATGTATGTATGTATGTATGTATGTATGTATGTATGTATGTATGTATGTATGTATGTATGTATGTATGTATGTATGTATGTATATGTATGTATGTATGTATGTATGTATGTATGTATGTATGTATGTATGTATGTATGTATGTATGTATGTATGTATGTATGTATGTATGTATGTATGTATGTATGTATGTATGTATGTATGTATGTATGTATGTATGTATGTATGTATGTATGTATGTATGTATGTATGTATGTATGTATGTATGTATGTATGTATGTATGTATGTATGTATGTATGTATGTATGTATGTATGTATGTATGTATGTATGTATGTATGTATGTATGTATGTATGTATGTATGTATGTATGTATGTATGTATGTATGTATGTATGTATGTATGTATGTATGTATGTATGTATGTATGTATGTATGTATGTATGTATGTATGTATGTATGTATGTATGTATGTATGTATGTATGTATGTATGTATGTATGTATGTATGTATGTATGTATGTATGTATGTATGTATGTATGTATGTATGTATGTATGTATGTATGTATGTATGTATGTATGTATGTATGTATGTATGTATGTATGTATGTATGTATGTATGTATGTATGTATGTATGTATGTATGTATGTATGTATGTATGTATGTATGTATGTATGTATGTATGTATGTATGTATGTATGTATGTATGTATGTATGTATGTATGTATGTATGTATGTATGTATGTATGTATGTATGTATGTATGTATGTATGTATGTATGTATGTATGTATGTATGTATGTATGTATGTATGTATGTATGTATGTATGTATGTATGTATGTATGTATGTATGTATGTATGTATGTATGTATGTATGTATGTATGTATGTATGTATGTATGTATGTATGTATGTATGTATGTATGTATGTATGTATGTATGTATGTATGTATGTATGTATGTATGTATGTATGTATGTATGTATGTATGTATGTATGTATGTATGTATGTATGTATGTATGTATGTATGTATGTATGTATGTATGTATGTATGTATGTATGTATGTATGTATGTATGTATGTATGTATGTATGTATGTATGTATGTATGTATGTATGTATGTATGTATGTATGTATGTATGTATGTATGTATGTATGTATGTATGTATGTATGTATGTATGTATGTATGTATGTATGTATGTATGTATGTATGTATGTATGTATGTATGTATGTATGTATGTATGTATGTATGTATGTATGTATGTATGTATGTATGTATGTATGTATGTATGTATGTATGTATGTATGTATGTATGTATGTATGTATGTATGTATGTATGTATGTATGTATGTATGTATGTATGTATGTATGTATGTATGTATGTATGTATGTATGTATGTATGTATGTATGTATGTATGTATGTATGTATGTATGTATGTATGTATGTATGTATGTATGTATGTATGTATGTATGTATGTATGTATGTATGTATGTATGTATGTATGTATGTATGTATGTATGTATGTATGTATGTATGTATGTATGTATGTATGTATGTATGTATGTATGTATGTATGTATGTATGTATGTATGTATGTATGTATGTATGTATGTATGTATGTATGTATGTATGTATGTATGTATGTATGTATGTATGTATGTATGTATGTATGTATGTATGTATGTATGTATGTATGTATGTATGTATGTATGTATGTATGTATGTATGTATGTATGTATGTATGTATGTATGTATGTATGTATGTATGTATGTATGTATGTATGTATGTATGTATGTATGTATGTAATGTATGTATGTATGTATGTATGTATGTATGTATGTATGTATGTATGTATGTATGTATGTATGTATGTATGTATGTATGTATGTATGTATGTATGTATGTATGTATGTATGTATGTATGTATGTATGTATGTATGTATGTATGTATGTATGTATGTATGTATGTATGTATGTATGTATGTATGTATGTATGTATGTATGTATGTATGTATGTATGTATGTATGTATGTATGTATGTATGTATGTATGTATGTATGTATGTATGTATGTATGTATGTATGTATGTATGTATGTATGTATGTATGTATGTATGTATGTATGTATGTATGTATGTATGTATGTATGTATGTATGTATGTATGTATGTATGTATGTATGTATGTATGTATGTATGTATGTATGTATGTATGTATGTATGTATGTATGTATGTATGTATGTATGTATGTATGTATGTATGTATGTATGTATGTATGTATGTATGTATGTATGTATGTATGTATGTATGTATGTATGTATGTATGTATGTATGTATGTATGTATGTATGTATGTATGTATGTATGTATGTATGTATGTATGTATGTATGTATGTATGTATGTATGTATGTATGTATGTATGTATGTATGTATGTATGTATGTATGTATGTATGTATGTATGTATGTATGTATGTATGTATGTATGTATGTATGTATGTATGTATGTATGTATGTATGTATGTATGTATGTATGTATGTATGTATGTATGTATGTATGTATGTATGTATGTATGTATGTATGTATGTATGTATGTATGTATGTATGTATGTATGTATGTATGTATGTATGTATGTATGTATGTATGTATGTATGTACACACACACACACACACACACACACACACACACACACACACACACACACACATACACACACACATACACACACACACACACACACACACACACACACACACACACACACACACACACACACACACACACACACACACACACACACACACACACACACACACACATGTACATACACACATGTACATACACACATGTACACACACATGTACACACACATGTACACACACATGTACACACACATGTACACACACATGTACACACACATGTACACACACATGTACACACACATGTACACACACATGTACACACACATGTACACACACATGTACACACACATGTACACACACATGTACACACACATATACACACACATACACACACACATATATATATATATTCCTATCTTCCCATGCATTGTTGTTATGAATCTAATCAGAAAGATCCAATCATTTCAAATCATGCAGATAGGGTGTGATATTTTCAAAATAGTCCCACGTGAAATAAGGTGCCTGCATGCAAAGGCCACGTATTACCATATATGGACATCTGATGCCTTGCATACACTCTCACAGGCAGATCGGTAGATACACATAACAACATGGGTAAGCTGTAATACTTATTACTTTATTAGAAAGTAATGAGCGGTTCAATTAAACACGAAATCTTAAGTTGCCAACGACGGAAGAAAGAAAGAGAAGTGCGATACTTGAGAGCACATAATTAAAATCAGTACCACAAATGTACCGATACTGCCGGAGAGAAACCAAAATCGATAGGGGCCGCCCCCGTTTTGTCACAACAACAAAAAATTAAATATTCTATAGATTCTATTGCAGAACATAAAAGTGAATAGCTAACTATCATTAATAAGTAATTCTTCACATCGTTCACAAATGTTTAGTTTTGTTTTGAGGACCATCATCATTGCACACGGAAAACTCCATCAGTGCTCCGATCTCCTCCCTAAGATCACACAAGGAGGATCTCAGCACAATGCGAGAATTCGGTAGCACCAGCGAAGATCCCAATGTGTATACATACAGGAATCACACATTCTGTAAATATTTTTGTGGTGGGTAGGTTTCTTAATTTGTTAAATTATGCCAAGGCAGCGGGCATATGGCCTACACTTTACGATTTCCAACTGCTGATGGATTTTTAACGTGCGAAACTTACACACGGAATTTTTTCCCTGCCTTTATCCGAGAAGGTTAAGCAACCTAATTCACTATCTAGGAAATCTAAAGGGGGAGGGGGTTATCATTAGGAACCACTGGTTCTGAAAAAAAAAAATTCCAAGAATTAAACTGCCCTGTGCTGGGAGCGAACCCGGTAACTTTAGAATTAGAGGCGGACGTCATACGTCTGAGCCACTCCGACCCTCCAAAAAAATATATATATTGTGAAAAATATGACAAATTACTAATTAATATTAACGGGTCATCCACATTTATTCGATGTAATAGAATACATGGAGCATTAATTAGAAATAATAAAACAGACATTATATGTCAGTCCTTTATTCTATATACACATGGAGAAATTTATTATTATTTCTGGGGTTTACGGTGATTCTCATCACACGGATGGCGGCTTAAAAAATCCGCTCCCAAATTTGTTTTTCCAGATATATACTCAATGCTAAAATTATATGGAGCCAAAAGTAAAGACCATCGGAGTAACCTGGAGTTCTCATGCCTAGCCTGTGCTAGAAACGATAAAGGTTTGTGGTCTGTTTGCAACTTAAAGGCCTTCCCATACAGATAAATATTGAATTTCTTTATTGCCTATATTACTGCAAGACATTCTTTTTCGCTAGTTGAGTAATTGATTTCAGCTTTATTCAATTTTCTGCTAGCATATGCCACTGGGCTTAATTCCCCATCCAATGCATCTGATTTCTGTAGTAGAGTTGCAGCTAACCCAATATTACTTGCATCCGTCCTTACTATGAATTCTTGACTTAAGTCAGGTAATTTCAAAATGGGTTTACTTGTGAGCTTTTCCTTCAATTCTTGGTAAGTCATTTCACATTGTGGTGTCCATGTAATGCGATCTGGATGTCCTTTACGTGTCAAATCAGTTAACGGTGCACATATGGAATTAAAGTTTTTGATATACTTCTGGTAGAAACCACATAATGAGACAAAGGATCTCACGTCCTTCTTGGTTTGTGGTCTCGGGGCTTTCTGTAGTTTCTCTAAATTCTTTGGGTCAGGGGTCATGTTTCCCTGATAAACTGTGTGTCCCAAAAATTCCAATTCTTTACATCCAACGCAACATTTGGTTGGTCGGGCTGTTAAATTTGCCTCCCTAAGTCGATTAAACAGCATGTTCAGAGAGTCAATGTGTTCCTCAAATGTTTCTGTTGCTATCAGGATATCATCCATGAAATTTGTTATACATGGATTATTCAGAGGGTCCAATAATTTTCTCATCATTCTAGAGAAGACACTAGGCGCATTCTTCAATCCAAATGGCAATCTATTAAACTCATAGTGTCCTTCTGAGGTACTAAAAGCTAGGTATGGTCTAACCTCGGGCTTTACTGGAATCTGATAGTATCCTTTACTCAGATCCACTTTTGAGAAATATTTAGCTTTATTTAGTCTGGCAAACAGCTGATTTGTATCCGGCAATGGATCCACCTGTCCCTCTGTAATAGCATTCAGTCTCCTGTAATCTATACAGAGTCTATGTTCTCCAGAGGGCTTCCTTAAGAGTACAACACCGGAACTATATGAGGATTCACTGTGTGAAATAATTCCCTCCTTCAATAGATAGTCTATCTCTTCCTTCAAAGCTTTCTCCTTAGCAAACGGAATCGAATATGGTTTCATACAGACAGGTGTGGGGTCTATCAGTTTCATATCATATTCCAATAGGTTGGTATGCCCTGGTCGGTCTGTTAACACCTCTGCATGATTATTTAGAACCTGTTGCACTCTCTCTTTCTGAGTTTTCGTTAAATGTGTACTGATTTTCACCTGTGCTGCTGTCTCACAGGGGTGTAATGGATACTCAAATGATGAAAGTGGTTCCTTTTTCATCTCCATGGCGATGGACAAGGTCAACAAGTGTGTCTCCTCCTGATGTTCTCTTTCCAAATATTTCTTCAGGAGGTTCACATGATAGATTTTTTCTTTCCCCTTCTTATCTATCTTATAATTTGTTCTAGATACCTTCTCTAAAACTGTATATGGACCCTGCCATCCAATTTGTAACTTATTCTGACTCCCGGGCAAAAGAAGCAGTACTTTCTCTCCCACAGCCAAATTTCTGTCTTTCGCCTTCCTGTTATAATAGGCAGCATGTTTCTTCCTGGCTTGTTTCAAATTTTCATTGGCAAGTTTCCAGCCAGTTTTTAAACGAGTGGTCAGCTCATTCACATATTGGTATGAAGATGTAATGTTTTCCTCTGCCTTTTCATCAGTCCACGTTCTTAACAAAGCTTCGAGTGGACCTTTTATTGGCCTTCCAAACAATAATGTTGCCGGGGCCATACCGGTTGAACTATGGGGTACCTCCCGATAAGCAAAGAGGGCGGCGTGCAGGTACTGGTCCCATGTATCTGGTTTTTCGTGTGCCAACTTTCTCAGGATCGACATCAATGTGCCGTTAAATCTTTCCACTTGGCCGTTCCCTTGGGGATGATACACACTACAATGGAAGTGTTTGGCCTGGAAGATCCTGAAAACTTCTTCAGTTAGTTTCCCCTTGAACTGAGAGCCATTATCAGTCAAGATTTGATTGGGAAAGCCTAACCTGGTGAAAATTGTGAGCAATGCCTCTGCCACATGTTTAGAATCAATCGATGACAGGGCTACAGCCTCTCCCCACATAGAACAAGTGTCCACCAGAGTCAGAATGTAGCTGTTGCTTCTCTTGGTTCGGGTGAGAGGTCCCACAAGATCCACGGCAACTCTCTCAAAGGGTGTTCCCACTATGGGCATTTCCCCCAGAGTTGCTGGTGCAGTCCAATGTTTAGGTGCTACTCGTTGGCACTCTGGACAGGATTTTACATATCGTTTGATATCTTCAGTTATTCCTGGCCAGAAATAGTGACAAGCTATTCGCTGTCCTGTTGCGCTGATTCCCATATGACCACTGAAGGGAATCGCATGCCCTAGTTCCAACACTTTAGTCCTATATGAAGTGGGAAGGACCAGCTGTCCGTGACCATTGGATTCAGATCCAGCCTTCCTATATATCAGTTTGTTCTTCATATAAAACTCTCCCTTGCCTGGAGGTGTATGAGATTTGGGCAACTTCTTGAAACATGGCTTGAGTGTTTTGTCCTCAGCCTGTGCCTTCCTCATCTCATCTGGGTGAGTATTTATGGGATTATCCTCCTCCTTTTTTGACTGTGATCTGGTCTGCACTGTTGCCAATATCACAGGTCTCTTGGGATTCCCCAAGAAGACATATCTACACCCCAATATTAGAGGGTAGATTGGCTCATTTATCACTGCTGCTTTTATGATTCCTTCCACATATCGCGTTTTCACTTTTATTCGGGCGACGGGAAGTGTCATGGTAGCTACATCCTTGGTTGCAGTTTGAATCTCCACTGTTTCTGTGGTGTATTGATCGGCCTGCACCAGGTGAGAACTCACAACGGAATCGTAATCTAAACCGGTATCATATAAACACCTTATAGTGACACCATTACAGATGACATCTTCACACACTGGGGGGTGGTATGGTTCCTGTAGTTCTTCAGGTTTGACCTTCTTTTCCTTTTTCCCCGATGTCATAGCAGCACAATGAGGAGGTTTCCTTCTACAATGGTCAGTGTCATGATTGTTCATCTTACAATTTTTACACCACCTTTTTCCTTGGTTGAAAGATTTTCTTTCATCATATTTCCTTTCATCGAATTGTGGGAATTTATTTTTATTTTCATACCGTGGCCTATCAAATTGGTGCTTACCTTTATTTTGATCCTTAGGATCAAATTTATTAAAGTTCTGTGGTGCCCTAAAGTTATCCCCTTGTTTCTTTTTATTACCTGTTACCTCTGCTTGAGCTGCTTGATACCTTTCAGCAACATTTAGCAACTCACCCAGCCTCTCTGCACCTTGTTCCATGAGAAACTTTCTCAGGTCTGGAGCCATGGACTCTCTTAATTGCTCTCTAAGGACCATTTCCTTAAGATCTTGGGTTTTCCCCAGAGAAGTCCATTTCTCCAAGTATGTCTCTATTCGTGCAGAGAACTGGTGATAGGTTTCACCTGACAGTAGTTTAGCATTCCTAAATTTTTTCCTATAGAATTCTGCATTCTTTTCATATCTTAACAAAAGAGCCTGCTTTAGCATGTCATAATTTTCCTGATCACCTCTGCTCATTTTTGCAAAAACTTCATAAGCTGCCCCACGAAGTCCTTGAGATAACTTTAAGCTCCACCTTTCTCTCTCTAACCCATACGTGGTAGCTAATAGTTCATACCTATTTAGGTAGCTCTCTATATCATCGTCTTTCTCAACAAAATGATCTAAATGAAAATTCATAGCTGAGGTTGAGGCTCCTTGGCTAGCAGTGGCATCAGAGGCAAAGGGACTGGCACCATTTTCAGGAGCATGGCCCTGAAACTCAAACTCCCTTAGTCGTAACTCATGTTCCCTTTGTAATCTCTTCTCCTCCTTTTCTGCTTCCCTCTCTGCAGTCAATCTTCTTTCTTCTGCTTCCCTTTCTGCAGCTAATTTCTTCTCTTCCCTTTCTGCAGCTAATCTTCTTTCTTCTGCTTCCCTTTCTGCAGCTAATTTCTTCTCTTCCCTTTCTGCAGCCAATCTTTTGTCTTCTCTTTCTGCCTCCAATTTCTTAGCCTCAGCCTCAATCTGCAACCTCTTAGTCTCAGCCTCAGCCTCAAATTGTAACTTCTTAATTTCCCTTTCAGCCTCTAACTTTCTTTCGGCTTCAAACCTTCTTTCTTCGCGTTCAATAAATTTGTCACATTCCGTAGTGACATAGGCAACCATAACTTGCCCATCTAATCCTAACTCTTTTGCAGTCTGAACAGCAGCAGATCGAAACTTGGCCAGGTCCGCCATTGTCTATCAGGTAAATTTATACAATGTCTAACCAACAATTCAATCTCTAAATATATATCTAATGGACAACACAGGCACCGTGAGCTCAACCTTATTTAATTCCACCCAAGGATACCTTTTAATTCTTATATTCCCTGAAGTGAATTACCCCCAATATTTTTAATAGGTAAAGATTCAAAATCCCGGACGAGCCCCCAATATATGTGGTGAAGTGGGATGTTATAAATATGTATAGGGGACTTAGTGTACTGACTGAGATCAGCTGTGAAGGTATATATATCTAATAAGAGTAGTGTATTATATATAACCTTACTTGCTGCCACATATGTATACCTCAGTCAGAATTATTCTGGAATAGTGTGATGACTACGTTGTATGTCTAGGGTATGTGTATGATGAAGTGTAAGTCATAACAACAACAGACAGATAAACAATTTAATTTATTCCACCACACTTGACAACACTGTGACACTCACATACATATAACACTCTAAAGGATATCTTAAAGGAGTCACTGATAACTTTTCAAATAACAATATGTATTCATTGCTGTTATGAATGAATATGTGTCCTGATTCAAATACAAAGGGAACCAGGAATCACAATCAATTTTACTTACAAGTTATATGTACAGAATTTATCAATATGAATATTGTAGTGACATATATTATTAAAAGTATCCTATGTGTGTCAGTTGTGTAGTAGTAATATGAGGTAATACTGGTTTTGTTTTGTTCAAGCTCTGTTGGTATTTGTCATCATGACTTCAATAGTTTGTCTTTATTGGAACTAGTATTGGAGATGTTCTCAGTTCCTGATATTAAAACAATTTACTTCCCCTCTTAAGTTTATGTTACAATGTTATTTTAAGATGGGGGTACATAATTTTGAGCTCAGCTGGCCACATCAGCTTATCTTGCGTGATGGCGGCAGGAAAAGACTCCTCTGCTCGATTTCTCCCCTGGGCTCTGGAGACACCTCACTGATAGCTAAAAGGACCAAGGAGTATGCTGTCCGACTCTGGATTCAGCAAAGCTCTGACCAGGTGCTGCTCAATACCATCAAGACCACGGTCCCTGAAAACAAGAAGGATGTACCTTCTACGTCATAACTAATTTATACTCTCTTTTTACACTGAGCACAATACATCACAAACATTGAGTTCAGAGCGTTAGGCCAACTGTCAGCTTCATCTGAAATACTTTATACCAGTATTAACCTCCTTAATGGTTACTACGCCTCTGCACTTCCAGCATTATTTCTTTCTAGTCAATCATCTAGGTGTCAGTGTACTGTTTGGCCATTCCATGCCGTTTTACTTTCCTCCGACACCTTCTGTTCAGGCTGGAGCATTATAGGCTTTACATCATGTTTGCTACTGAACTACACATATATACAGGCATAAATTAACAATTCACATTCAATTTTCATTAAAAGATACTGAATGTTTCAAGCTTACCACAATTCATAGAATAAACACAGATACGTTGACTAGCAATGAATTCTGGCACAAATTCCCATCTGCTTATGTTCCAGGCTTTATTTAGCAAAAATATGAGCTGGCTTCAACGCACTGTTGCTTTATCAAGCTTATTTGAACTAGTGGTCTCGAACTAACGCTCCTAAGTGATTATATCAGCGAGTCTGGCCAATGGAGCCACGTTTCGACAAGTGTTTGAAAAAATTTTACCTTCCTACGTCTCCCCTAACAACCAAAGATAGTATTTATAGTCCGACCAATCGTGTTTAGTCTTATATTTGTTGCGCTCCAATCAATTTGGAGTTTACATGGTAGGCTATTTCCGTACGCACGGTTTTTTTTTAAACACGTTATAAAAAAATTTTATGAGCAGAAATGATTTCATGCTGTCAGGCATCCCCACTATTTTATTTTGGTTATAACTTGTTAATTCCTAGACTATTTGCGTAACGTTTTACATATTCTTTGTCAGCAAGCCCTAAGGAACCCAAATATACAAATTTAAAAGAGCTAATATGCTGCGTTCAAAATATGCAATTCCTTCTACCTCCTGTTTCGAAGATGTGCTGTCTGGGTACTGTAATGTTTTCAAACGTAAACCCATCTATTGTCATCTTTTCTAATAAGAGTTTTTCAGGATTTAAAAACCTAACTCTGGGAAGGGTAGTGAATTTATCACTGTCCGTCCGAAAAAGTTAGTGCATGTGGCCTTACACGCGTGATAGTAGTAATTGTGTATCGCGCGACGCGCGTGTTTAGTGTTGCACGTGTTCGGCTTTATGCCTCTCCCTTCTCTCTATCCTTTAGTCCATCTGTCTTTAGTTACGCCGTGTATAAAATGGAATGAATGAAATATTAAAATTAGGTCATTGTTCAGCTTGCGTATCTCACTGTTTTTCCAAGAAATACAGCACACGTTTCATTGAAGAAAGCGGGTAATAATACAGTAGGCTTTTACTATCAACGTGAAGGCGTTACAATTTGCCGACGAAGTAGAAAACAAGGGGGATTTCGAGTACAGTCATTGTGACAGCACTGTTCTTTACCATTCTTCTTCCTTTTATTAAATTTATTTGTTAGGCTTTGCATTTACCTTTTAATTTATATATGTGGATTAGAATATTTCACGACACCTCCCCTCTTAAAACAGACATTATATGTCAGTCCTTTATTCTATATACACATAGAGAAATTTATTATTATTTCTGGGGTTTACGGTGATTCTCATCACACGGATGGCGGCTTAAAAAATCCGCTCCCAAATTTGTTTTTCCAGATATATACTCAATGCTAAAATTATATGGAGCCAAAAGTAAAGACCATCGGAGTAACCTGGAGTTCTCATGCCTAGCCTGTGCTAGAAACGATAAAGGTTTGTGGTCTGTTTGCAACTTAAAGGCCTTCCCATACAGATAAATATTGAATTTCTTTATTGCCCATATTACTGCAAGACATTCTTTTTCGCTAGTTGAGTAATTGATTTCAGCTTTATTCAATTTTCTGCTAGCATATGCCACTGGGCTTAATTCCCCATCCAATGCATCTGATTTCTGTAGTAGAGTTGCACCTAACCCAATATTACTTGCATCCGTCCTTACTATGAATTCTTGACTTAAGTCAGGTAATTTCAAAATGGGTTTACTTGTGAGCTTTTCCTTCAATTCTTGGTAAGTCATTTCACATTGTGGTGTCCATGTAATGCGATCTGGATGTCCTTTACGTGTCAAATCAGTTAACGGTGCACATATGGAATTAAAGTTTTTGATATATACTTCTGGTAGAAACCACATAATGAGACAAAGGATCTCACGTCCTTCTTGGTTTGTGGTCTCGGGGCTTTCTGTAGTTTCTCTAAATTCTTTGGGTCAGGGGTCATGTTTCCCTGATAAACTGTGTGTCCCAAAAATTCCAATTCTTTACATCCAACGCAACATTTGGTTGGTCGGGCTGTTAAATTTGCCTCCCTAAGTCGATTAAACAGCATGTTCAGAGAGTCAATGTGTTCCTCAAATGTTTCTGTTGCTATCAGGATATCATCCATGAAATTTGTTATACATGGATTATTCAGAGGGTCCAATAATTTTCTCATCATTCTAGAGAAGACACTAGGCGCATTCTTCAATCCAAATGGCAATCTATTAAACTCATAGTGTCCTTCTGAGGTACTAAAAGCTAGGTATGGTCTAACCTCAGGCTTTACTGGAATCTGATAGTATCCTTTACTCAGATCCACTTTTGAGAAATATTTAGCTTTATTTAGTCTGGCAAACAGCTGATTTGTATCCGGCAATGGATCCACCTGTCCTTCTGTAATAGCATTCAGTCTCCTGTAATCTATACAGAGTCTATGTTCTCCAGAGGGCTTCCTTAAGAGTACAACACCGGAACTATATGAGGATTCACTGTGTGAAATAATTCCCTCCTTCAATAGATAGTCTATCTCTTCCTTCAAAGCTTTCTCCTTAGCAAACGGAATCGAATATGGTTTCATACAGACAGGTGTGGGGTCTATCAGTTTCATATCATATTCCAATAGGTTTGTATGCCCTGGTCGGTCTGTTAACACCTCTGCATGATTATTTAGAACCTGTTGCACTCTCTCTTTCTGAGTTTTCGTTAAATGTGTACTGATTTTCACCTGTGCTGCTGTCTCACAGGGGTGTAATGGATACTCAAATGATGAAAGTGGTTCCTTTTTCATCTCCATGGCGATGGACAAGGTCAACAAGTGTGTCTCCTCCTGATGTTCTCTTTCCAAATATTTCTTCAGGAGGTTCACATGATAGATTTTTTCTTTCCCCTTCTTATCTATCTTATAATTTGTTCTAGATACCTTCTCTAAAACTGTATATGGACCCTGCCATCCAATTTGTAACTTATTCTGACTCCCGGGCAAAAGAAGCAGTACTTTCTCTCCCACAGCCAAATTTCTGTCTTTCGCCTTCCTGTTATAATAGGCAGCATGTTTCTTCCTGGCTTGTTTCAAATTTTCATTGGCAAGTTTCCAGCCAGTTTTTAAACGAGTGGTCAGCTCATTCACATATTGGTATGAAGATGTAATGTTTTCCTCTGCCTTTTCATCAGTCCACGTTCTTAACAAAGCTTCGAGTGGACCTTTTATTGGCCTTCCAAACAATAATGTTGCCGGGGCCATACCGGTTGAACTATGGGGTACCTCCCGATAAGCAAAGAGGGCGGCGTGCAGGTACTGGTCCCATGTATCTGGTTTTTCGTGTGCCAACTTTCTCAGGATCGACATCAATGTGCCGTTAAATCTTTCCACTTGGCCGTTCCCTTGGGGATGATACACACTACAATGGAAGTGTTTGGCCTGGAAGATCCTGAAAACTTCTTCAGTTAGTTTCCCCTTGAACTGAGAGCCATTATCAGTCAAGATTTGATTGGGAAAGCCTAACCTGGTGAAAATTGTGAGCAATGCCTCTGCCACATGTTTAGAATCAATCGATGACAGGGCTACAGCCTCTCCCCACATAGAACAAGTGTCCACCAGAGTCAGAATGTAGCTGTTCCTTCTCTTGGTTCGGGTGAGAGGTCCCACAAGATCCACGGCAACTCTCTCAAAGGGTGTTCCCACTATGGGCATTTCCCCCAGAGTTGCTGGTGCAGTCCAATGTTTAGGTGCTACTCGTTGGCACTCTGGACAGGATTTTACATATCGTTTGATATCTTCAGTTATTCCTGGCCAGAAATAGTGACAAGCTATTCGCTGTCCTGTTGCGCTGATTCCCATATGACCACTGAAGGGAATCGCATGCCCTAGTTCCAACACTTTAGTCCTATATGAAGTGGGAAGGACCAGCTGTCCGTGACCATTGGATTCAGATCCAGCCTTCCTATATATCAGTTTGTTCTTCATATAAAACTCTCCCTTGCCTGGAGGTGTATGAGATTTGGGCAACTTCTTGAAACATGGCTTGAGTGTTTTGTCCTCAGCCTGTGCCTTCCTCATCTCATCTGGGTGAGTATTTATGGGATTATCCTCCTCCTTTTTTGACTGTGATCTGGTCTGCACTGTTGCCAATATCACAGGTCTCTTGGGATTCCCCAAGAAGACATATCTACACCCCAATATTAGAGGGTAGATTGGCTCATTTATCACTGCTGCTTTTATGATTCCTTCCACATATCGCGTTTTCACTTTTATTCGGGCGACGGGAAGTGTCATGGTAGCTACATCCTTGGTTGCAGTTTGAATCTCCACTGTTTCTGTGGTGTATTGATCGGCCTGCACCAGGTGAGAACTCACAACGGAATCGTAATCTAAACCGGTATCATATAAACACCTTATAGTGACACCATTACAGATGACATCTTCACACACTGGGGGGTGGTATGGTTCCTGTAGTTCTTCAGGTTTGACCTTCTTTTCCTTTTTCCCCGATGTCATAGCAGCACAATGAGGAGGTTTCCTTCTACAATGGTCAGTGTCATGATTGTTCATCTTACAATTTTTACACCACCTTTTTCCTTGGTTGAAAGATTTTCTTTCATCATATTTCCTTTCATCGAATTGTGGGAATTTATTTTTATTTTCATACCGTGGCCTATCAAATTGGTGCTTACCTTTATTTTGATCCTTAGGATCAAATTTATTAAAGTTCTGTGGTGCCCTAAAGTTATCCCCTTGTTTCTTTTTATTACCTGTTACCTCTGCTTGAGCTGCTTGATACCTTTCAGCAACATTTAGCAACTCACCCAGCCTCTCTGCACCTTGTTCCATGAGAAACTTTCTCAGGTCTGGAGCCATGGACTCTCTTAATTGCTCTATAAGGACCATTTCCTTAAGATCTTGGGTTTTCCCCAGAGAAGTCCATTTCTCCAAGTATGTCTCTATTCGTGCAGAGAACTGGTGATAGGTTTCACCTGACAGTAGTTTAGCATTCCTAAATTTTTTCCTATAGAATTCTGCATTCTTTTCATATCTTAACAAAAGAGCCTGCTTTAGCATGTCATAATTTTCCTGATCACCTCTGCTCATTTTTGCAAAAACTTCATAAGCTGCCCCACGAAGTCCTTGAGATAACTTTAAGCTCCACCTTTCTCTCTCTAACCCATACGTGGTAGCTAATAGTTCATACCTATTTAGGTAGCTCTCTATATCATCGTCTTTCTCAACAAAATGATCTAAATGAAAATTCATAGCTGAGGTTGAGGCTCCTTGGCTAGCAGTGGCATCAGAGGCAAAGGGACTGGCACCATTTTCAGGAGCATGGCCCTGAAACTCAAACTCCCTTAGTCGTAACTCATGTTCCCTTTGTAATCTTTTATCTTCTGCTTCCCTCTCTGCAGCTAATTTCTTCTCTTCCCTTTCTGCAGTCAATCTTCTTTCTTCTGCTTCCCTTTCTGCAGCTAATTTCTTCTCTTCCCTTTCTGCAGTCAATCTTCTTTTTCCCTTCTGCAGCTTCTTCCCTTTCTGCAGCTTCTTTTCTGCTTCCAATTTCTTTAGCCTCAGCCTCAATCTGCAACCTCTTAGTCTCAGCCTCAGCCTCAAATTGTAACTTCTTAATTTCCCTTTCAGCCTCTAACTTTCTTTCGGCTTCAAACCTTCTTTCTTCGCGTTCAATAAATTTGTCACATTCCGTAGTGACATAGGCAACCATAACTTGCCCATCTAATCCTAACTCTTTTGCAGTCTGAACAGCAGCAGATCGAAACTTGGCCAGGTCCGCCATTGTCTATCAGGTAAATTTATACAATGTCTAACCAACAATTCAATCTCTAAATATATATCTAATGGACAACACAGGCACCGTGAGCTCAACCTTATTTAATTCCACCCAAGGATACCTTTTAATTCTTATATTCCCTGAAGTGAATTACCCCCTAATATTTTTAATAGGTAAAGATTCAAAATCCCAAGAGCGAGCCCCCAATATATGTGGTGAAGTGGGATGTTATAAATATGTATAGGGGACTTAGTGTACTGACTGAGATCAGCTGTGAAGGTATATATATCTAATAAGAGTAGTGTATTATATATAACCTTACTTGCTGCCACATATGTATACCTCAGTCAGAATTATTCTGGAATAGTGTGATGACTACGTTGTATGTCTAGGGTATGTGTATGATGAAGTGTAAGTCATAACAACAACAGACAGATAAACAATTTAATTTATTCCACCACACTTGACAACACTGTGACACTCACATACATATAACACTCTAAAGGATATCTTAAAGGAGTCACTGATAACTTTTCAAATAACAATATGTATTCATTGCTGTTATGAATGAATATGTGTCCTGATTCAAATACAAAGGGAACCAGGAATCACAATCAATTTTACTTACAAGTTATATGTACAGAATTTATCAATATGAATATTGTAGTGACATATATTATTAAAAGTATCCTATGTGTGTCAGTTGTGTAGTAGTAATATGAGGTAATACTGGTTTTGTTTTGTTCAAGCTCTGTTGGTATTTGTCATCATGACTTCAATAGTTTGTCTTTATTGGAACTAGTATTGGAGATGTTCTCAGTTCCTGATATTAAAACAATTTACTTCCCCTCTTAAGTTTATGTTACAATGTTATTTTAAGATGGGGGTACATAATTTTGAGCTCAGCTGGCCACATCAGCTTATCTTGCGTGATGGCGGCAGGAAAAGACTCCTCTGCTC
Source organism: Oreohelix idahoensis (assembly GCA_024509875.1). Classification (NCBI taxonomy): domain Eukaryota; kingdom Metazoa; phylum Mollusca; class Gastropoda; order Stylommatophora; family Oreohelicidae; genus Oreohelix; species Oreohelix idahoensis. The sequence goes on along the minus strand of JAMPIV010003232.1, from coordinate 168,395 downwards.
GATTTCTCCCCTGGGCTCTGGAGACACCTCACTGATAGCTAAAGGGACCAAGGAGTATGCTGTCCGACTCTGGATTCAGCAAAGCTCTGACCAGGTGCTGCTCAATACCATCAAGACCACGGTCCCTGAAAACAAGAAGGATGTACCTTCTACGTCATAACTAATTTATACTCTCTTTTTACACTGAGCACAATACATCACAAACATTGAGTTCAGAGCGTTAGGCCAACTGTCAGCTTCATCTGAAATACTTTATACCAGTATTAACCTCCTTAATGGTTACTACGCCTCTGCACTTCCAGCATTATTTCTTTCTAGTCAATCATCTAGGTGTCAGTGTACTGTTTGGCCGTTCCATGCCGTTTTACTTTCCTCCGACACCTTCTGTTCAGGCTGGAGCATTATAGGCTTTACATCATGTTTGCTACTGAACTACACATATATACAGGCATAAATTAACAATTCACATTCAATTTTCATTAAAAGATACTGAATGTTTCAAGCTTACCACAATTCATAGAATAAACACAGATACGTTGACTAGCAATGAATTCTGGCACAAATTCCCATCTGCTTATGTTCCAGGCTTTATTTAGCAAAAATATGAGCTGGCTTCAACGCACTGTTGCTTTATCAAGCTTATTTGAACTAGTGGTCTCGAACTAACGCTCCTAAGTGATTATATCAGCGAGTCTGGCCAATGGAGCCACGTTTCGACAAGTGTTTGAAAAAATTTTACCTTCCTACGTCTCCCCTAACAACCAAAGATAGTATTTATAGTCCGACCAATCGTGTTTAGTCTTATATTTGTTGCGCTCCAATCAATTTGGAGTTTACATGGTAGGCTATTTCCGTACGCACGGTTTTTTCAAACACGTTATAAAAAAATTTTATGAGCAGAAATGATTTCATGCTGTCAGGCATCCCCCACTATTTTATTTTGGTTATAACTTGTTAATTCCTAGACTATTTGCGTAACGTTTTACATATTCTTTGTCAGCAAGCCCTAAGGAACCCAAATATACAAATTTAATAGAGCTAATATGCTGCGTTCAAAATATGCAATTCCTTCTACCTCCTGTTTCGAAGATGTGCTGTCTGGGTACTGTAATGTTTTCAAACGTAAACCCATCTAATGTTATCTTTTCTAATAAGAGTTTTTCAGGATTTAAAAACCTAACTCTGGGAAGGGTAGTGAATTTATCACTGTCCGTCCGAAAAAAGTTAGTGCATGTGGCCTTACACGCGTGATAGTAGTAATTGTGTATCGCGCGACGCGTGTTTAGTGTTGCACGTGTTCGGCTTTATGCCTCTCCCTTCTCTCTATCCTTTAGTCCATCTGTCTTTAGTTACGCCGTGTATAAAATGGAATGAATGAAATATTAAAATTAGGTCATTGTTCAGCTTGCGTATCTCACTGTTTTTCCAAGAAATACAGCACACGTTTCATTGAAGAAAGCGGGTAATAATACAGTAGGCTTTTACTATCAACGTGAAGGCGTTACAATTTGCCGACGAAGTAGAAAACAAGGGGGATTTCGAGTACAGTCATTGTGACAGCACTGTTCTTTACCATTCTTCTTCCTTTTATTAAATTTATTTGTTAGGCTTTGCATTTACCTTTTAATTTATATATGTGGATTAGAATATTTCACGACACTCACTCAAAATAGTAACTCGCGCCAGAAAAAAAAGTGCGCAACGCATGGTGCGCAACTTGCGCTGCGTGGGTGTGTTGGGAGTTAGAAAATGCAGTTAGTTTGAAGGCCCAGAACACCGCTTCGCTACCAAGTCATCTAGACACTATGTCACGTGATGAGACTGGCAGGGAAAGGATTGCTAACGAAGCGTGTGCAAAGAGAGAGAGAGCAAGTTTAGCAGCGAAAGGGGTGGAAAAAAAGGCGGCATTCAGTGACCAGCCGTTTTGGCTGTTGAGCTGTGTATATGGGTGTGTGTATATGGCCCATAAGATATATTCATGTGTACAAGATCATGTGTATTGAAATATACAACTGTATTCCATATTTCATGAATGAAAAGATTGTTTCATACATATGAGTGACTTTTATTATTATTAATTTTAGTTGTGTACAAACTGCCTGACCACATCAATGAGCCTAATGTAACGTTCTCCATGTGTAATAAAGTTTATGACCGTCAAGTGGCAGTTATTACTTTCTTTAAAGAAAGCGGTGCGTGAACGAAAGAAAATTAATATTTGTCTGTAAGGCACGTAAAGAAACAACCCTGGACATTAACTTCAGATGAATATTGTATGTAAACAACATACACTTGCAAAACCCTAACACGAAACAAAAACGGCCTCTTTCACGAAATTAGAAGCGCTCGACAAAGAAAAAGTGCGTAAAAATTGGTGTGCACCAGCCCTCACCCGATGTAAAAATCATGAAAACTTGAAAGTTTTTGTTAAAACCACTTATTATCAGTGAACACTCTTTGAAAACAACCCACGCACTTTCACACGAAATGTTGTCATCAAAGAACTTTTAAATTGAATAACATAATTCTCGCCGTGTGTACGTTGGTCACAGCTGAGGAATGCAACCGTGTTGAAAAATTGTATTGTTTCCATTATGTATACTCTCCTGAAAATAGTTACAATCAACAAAGAAAAGCGTTCAAATGACGGTGTTCATGAACAGTTTTATTACACTGTATAATGGAAAGAAACAAAAAACACTCTAAGAATGTACTTCTATATGCTCATCCGGGAACGGAAACAGCACACTATAATTAAAAACCCGTCTAGTTTGACGGGTTATTGCTAGTAATAATAATAATAATAATAATAATAATAATAATAATAATAATAATAGATCCCTTAAACGTGCCTTAGCTTTGATATCTCTTACGATTTGACGTCATAACTGAATGTTACTCGTAGTTGTTCAATCAACTTCTAAACCCCGGGGAGTTCCCGGGGGTCTCGGATGAGACAAATAAAGAATAAGACTACTGCACCATCAGTCATGTCGTAAAAGAGTACTAACATGGTGGGGGGTGGGGTCATATTTGAGGCTGGCAAACTCATAAGGTAAAGCTAACTGCACACAGAACCACCGATGCAAGAGCATGTGAAAGCTTTGGTGCAGGCTTCTTGCAAGGGGACCTGCTGCATTGGGGTCTCCATGCTCCATAAGGAGAGAAAAGGGAAAAAAATTCCATTGCTTGGTTGTTCTTTATTTGTATGTTATTCCGCATTCTTTCCTTACTAATTGCAACGCTCAGTTGTTCTTTATTTGTCTCTGTTATTCCCCCTTCTCCCATACCAGTAGGAAAGAAAAATCCCTTTACACACCCATTGAGGCATATTGGGAATATGGTGTTAGGCCCATATTTTATTGACCATCAGCACACTAGGGGTAATGTGGTCAGCATCACGCCGCCCGCCTTCACCTTCCCAGAGTTGCTCTGGTACCCAATTCATAAGGCTGGGTCGACCCCGGAGCCGTTTGCGGTCTAAAAATCCCACCTCAACTAGGGACCCAATACCAGTGCCCTGCTGTTATTCAGCATTATCAGCCCACAAATACCAGTACTCAGCCAGAATTGGGGCGCGGCACGAAGGATGCCCACCGACTGAGCAAAATGAGGTTTGTTGCTGTCCTACAAGACGCCACTAGGCGTGATGGCCACTGACTGCTTTGTCAGTCCGAGGATATTGATTCAAGAAGAAGAATACTGGTACTCAGCTTTCATTCCGCATTCTCTTCCCTCCCCCCCCCCCCCCCCTTTTTTTTATACCAGTACTGAGATGTTATTTAGCATTATCTCCCCACCAATACCAGCACTGAGGTATGATTTATCTGTCTCTGTTATTTTGTCACGGCGAAGTCACATTAGTCTGATGAAAACTTCAAATATTTCACAAACAGGGGCGGCTTGTTGGTAGGCACTGCGGAGATACTAGATTATTGTAAGAAAGGAATTCTGAATATGGTGCAAGTGAGTTGTGAACTTTAAATAAATCTGCATGAAAATGTCGAGGACATTGTTCCAGTAGCAGACTCTACAGCGACGCTAAGGACGGTCTAGTTGACGCCTTAAGCTATTACGCATATATATATATATGGGAGCTACGTCATGTCAAATAAATATGTCTGAAGTTCGTCCACACTGACTTGGTGCTAATATGAAGATTTGGAGATGTTACGCTGTGTGTGTGGTCTACATTGCATACCCCTAACTGAATTTGACCTGAGTCAATGAGATACTCATCTAAATATATATTATAAACGGACCCAGTATACATACACGCCCGTAACAATACTCATCCTCTATTTCCAATTACCATTTAAATAATAAACGAATAAAAACACGAAATCTTTTTCAGCTTTGAGGTTTAACCGTAGGCGGAACTGTACGCTAGATTGTTCCCCATTTTTCTCCCAGTGGGTGAGTCAGTGCCTAGTCGGTGGGTCGCCCAATTGGCAATGCCTATACGCATTTTTATAGGTGACAACACGAGTCACGGTACTGCGGAGTGAGAAATACTGATTTGATCGTTGACCACGGAAGAGGTAAGGGAGGCTACTGTGGCACATCCCATGATTGAAAAAGAAAATTTCTGACGGAATTGGAAGTTTTCTTTACCAAACATGATCTACACAATTATTGCAAATTAATTGACTCGTTGACATTTATTTCAGAAAATAGTGTAGCCGAAATTCTTGATAAACTTAAAACTCATAAAAATTATCTTGACCATTCCGATGACTACTTCAGGGCCCGAACGCTGCCATTCGACACTAAAAACAATAGAAACATTTTTAGGGAGCACTATGAATCAGGAAAGGCTAAACGCTTTAGCAATACTTTCAACAGAGAAAAGCTTGGTCAACAGTGCACCACACTTGAATGAAAAAGTTATTAATCTAATGTCAACAAACAAAACCCTAAGAATGGATTTTATTTTAAAATAAAATTTCAAGATTACACAAGTCTGTTAATAGTCAGTGTCCAGTTAATGTTTTATAGAATTTTTAACTTGCAAATTATTATTACTGTCAATGTCTTCATGTCTTACAACCAAGGCAATTTAATGTAACTTTAAGAAGTAGTACCTTCATACATCAGAGTCACGAGCCGCCACTGGTCACAAACGATACATTATAAAATATTCATGACACCAGTTTTGTTGTTATTGTTGACCCGAAAGTTGAAAACATTTGTTTTTTCTTGTTGGTCGGACCAATATTCCACAGCTGACTTTGACGACGTCCGGGTAGTGTTCTGTTTTCTTTTTCAAAGTGTTAGTATTCGTTTTGTCAGCGTAAGGATTATGGGATTGTTGAATATAGAGAGCAAATGCTTCGACGAAGGCTTCTGTTTTAGGAACAATTTAAATAATTGTAATTATTCTGAAAAAGGAAGTCCTTCAGCTGACAACTGAATGACTGGCTAGATCGGTAAGTGAATGTGAGTGCGTGAGGAGGAAGGCGTATGCTAGTGAGTAATGGACTTACTGACTCATGAAATGTGTGAATGAAACGTGAATGAATAAGACAGTGTGTGAGAATTAATTTGAATTAGTAGACGAAAGTGTGGATTGTGAGTGAAAGAGTGACTTGGTGTATGAGTAGGTGAGTGGAAAAGGGTATGAATCAGTGGGCGTGTAAGCATCTAAGTGCGTTAAGGGGGGAGATGGTGGAATTGTGGGAATAAGCCTCACTGTGGCTCACTTGAACTGGTACCGAAAAATGCAAATTTTAAAACGTGGTCTTGAAAATTTTGTGGACGTGAAATCTGATATGTCTGTCACACCAAGCTTTGGGTGTCATGGACAGGAAAGGAAGAGACAAGGGATAGGGGTAAGGAAGAGGAAACACTACTGTTTAACCGACAATCCAAAAAAAAAGAAAGTAGCATTTTCATTTTATGCTTCCAGAAATGTGTTCTAAGCTGCATATGCCACTAGTTTATCAGTCCTTCTATTCTACGCAAGCACCCGTTTAAATAAGAGCAGTGCATGCCAGTAAAAGGTAGCCCAATGGCAGATACTGACGTAGGGGAATGAAGTGTTAGATACTTCAATATACTGGGCACATCATCGAGAGGTGGAGTGACCAGTTCCCTTCCTCATCGCCTTTTCCTTCTCTAACTCAAGAGCAAAATCAGGTACCCATTTACAGCTAGGTAGACAGGAGCATACCGAACCCGTGAATCGAACCCAGCTAAAGGCCGCGAGAGACAAGCGCTCTAACCACTCTGTCAATCGGACGCACTGTTAAAAACACTTGCAGTTATCCAGTTTTGCTAATAGCCAGTTTTAACTGAAATAGTTACAAGCAAGGTTGTACATGGAGTTGACAACGTCATGACGCACAACACATAGCTACTGAAACCACCACTGCAAGAGCACAAGAATGCATGAGTTCAAGGTTCCTGAAAGGGGACCAGCTGCATTAGTGGCTCCGTACTCCGTAAGGAGCAGAAATGAGGAGAAGAGGAAGTAAATACTGCCATGTGTAGCTCCCGGAGGCCTGTGAAGAGTTTAAGAAGGAATAGACTAGTGCTCCCTTAGGCATATAATTTGAGGCGACTAATGTAAAACTGCATGGGGCTGACAATGTTATCATGTAAAATAAATTGCTTTTAGAAAACATCACTGCCAGAGCACATGAATTCTTTAATGCGGGCTTCCTGTCAAAATGATCAGTTACGATGGTGGCTCCATTCTCCATAACGAGGGAAAAGGGAAATAAGAATGTTGATGTGAGGCTGAATTGATGGAATTATGAACTGCTCATCATCGTCATCATGATCATTATTATCGCGATCATCATCATCATCTTCATCATAATCGTCATCATCCTCATTGGGATCATCATCATCATTATTGAGATCATCATCTTGATCATCACCATCATCAGGATCATCATCATGATCATCATCGGGATCATCATCTTGATCATCATCATCGGGATGATCATCATGATCATCATCTTGATCATCGTCATCATCATCATCATCATGATCATCATCATTGTGACGGAATCAGTCGTGCTTATTTTATAACTCTCATTCACTCCGGAAGTATCTCTTCATTTCTTGATTTTTCTCATTCATCATCCTATTATTTGGCATATTTATTGCCCTTACATTCTTTTGCTGTGACCACTCTTCACACTTATTTACGTTCCGCTAGGTGAGCTGTGGTATTATCGTAACAACACCCGGTCATTATCACCGGTCAGCGGTAATACGTTTATAGCTTTGAGTCGCCTATCCACCTTTGATAATAGATGATCCTCGTTGGAGAACGATATTTTTTGTTTGAGCGGCCGGTGACCCTTTTGTTTGACTGTCTGAAGAAGGCGCGTACACACAGGCTATAATGAGATAATAGTTTCACGGGCCCATCCCTGTGTGTGATTATCGCAGATAATCTGTCTGAGTAGACATCTTGGCGGAAGACATTACGCCAGGCAAACATGATCACATGTTGTTTGTGGGAGTGCACAAGATGTCATCGGAAGTATTACGTATTATTATAAAGAAGTCACGCGTTGGAATATTAAATGTAATATTTTAAACACGCGAGGGAGATTATGAATTTAAACATCCCGACCCACATAGTCTAAAGAGATTCCATTGGTTTGAAGTGAGCGCCGGGATATGCATTGAATTTCATTGGAAAACTCGGCGAAAAGACCCTCTGTGGTCTGAACTGGAAACTGGAAATATAATCTAGCGAAATCAGAGACACAGAACAGAGACTGCATCGCACGTCACACTAGCAACTCCCAAAAAGCCAGAAAGAATAGGATAGGACTTAAAATTCAGTGACAGTTCGAAGTATTTGGGAAACTTAAAACCTTAAAAAGGTAGCCCGCCTTTATAAATACAGAGACTGAAAAACTTAAGGAACCAGGACTTTAAATACTAATAATGGAACCGTAAGGAATTGGATCACCCGTCATAAGAGAAACTTTCCCAAACCAAGTGTTTCGCAGATTCACCCGTCATACAAGGGATTCATAATTTCCAGACCAAGTGGTTTGAGAGCATATAACCTAAATTGCTCGTGTCCATCCTAACCTGCGCGAGGAGATTGTGTATTCTCAAAATTTTGGGGTAAGTGTAATAATTATTTTACAAATGTAAATTTGACATGCTTTCTTGCTAAGTGGTTATATATGAGGCTGGCAACCTCATCATATGACACTAGTATATTCTTAAACCACTACAGCAAGCACTGGGGATTTCTTCTGGCTAGTCGTGTGGAAAACCGACAGCAGAGGTGACCCCAGACTCCGAATGGTGCAGTGATGAGTGATGATTACATCCCATGTGCCTAAAGTTAATAATATTTTGTATGATATGTGCACTTTGTTAATTGTAACTGAGGCAAATCAGTATTCGCGCTGTCCAGACACATTTTCCCAGTTAATACCCAGAGGAATTTGGTGAATTTTATTCATCTTCCTTTAGCTACACTGTGTACTCGGGAATTAAATTCTTCTGAGAGATTAACATTGGTGTGTGGACAGCGAGAATGTGCCTGTTAATTAACAGCCGACAAATGTACTTAGCAGAGGCATTTGTTTTCTATTTTGTCTTTAAAAAAGTTCGTGGTACAAGACTACTTGTGGTTACAAGCTATCAGACGGTTCAAAGTACTGAAGTTACTACGCCACTCGTGTGAGAGAAGTACACTCATCATCAAGAAGTGACAAAAACCACGGCGACAGGACCACCTTGAATTAGGGTTTCTTGTAAACACGGCGAAAGCAACGGACTTTGATAAATCCTCATCTACGTCTCCGTGACGAAAACTTGTATTTACAGCAAAATTCATCATTCCCTCCTTATTTTACCTGTTAAAGACTAATTCATTTTTAAATTTGTTACATGTTGTTTTAAAACAAACAATCATAGTCAATTCAGTTTTTATATGTATGAAAGCGAACGTTTGAGCAAAATTCTTTAAAACATACATCTATATATACATAGATATTTTTACATCTACAGAGTCATTACTTATAAGAGGAATTTGGTTGAATTACACAAATTGGGGGCTTTAACGGGCTAAAAACATTGCTTAAATCCTTCACAATAGGAGACGGACAGATATAAGTTAACAAATGCTAATGTTCAGTGCTAAGCAGCATTGTTCTTGACTTCTGAATTATCTTGTGAACTCCCCTGTAAGGTAGAAGCGACATTAACCTTCTATCTACATCTCTGCCAAGAGTAATCTTGTTCGAAGGTAGACACCTCTGACGAACCATTTAGATACTCTTGAGTTGTGGCCACTGTTGGACCACTACTGTAAAGGAGGGGAGGCAATCCGTGACAATCATTATCGGGACCATCATCTTGGTCATCATCATCTTCGGATCATCATCTTGATCATCACCATCATTATGATGATCATCACCATCGAGATCATCATCTTGGTCATCATCATCTTCGGGATCATTATCTTGATCATCATCATCATCGGGATCATCATCGGGATCATTATCTTGATCATTATCATCATCGGGATAATCATCATCATCATCGGGATCATCGTCATCATCATCATCATCATCATTATCATCGTGGTCATCATCATCATCATCATTATCACCGTGATCATCATTATCACCGTGATCATCAACATCATCATCATCCTCATCTTGATCATCTTCATTATCATCATCATCATGATCCTCATTATCATCATCATCATCATCATGATCGTCATTATCAGCGTGATCATCACGATCATCATCATCATGATCTTCATTGTCATCGCTATTTGAGCGTCACAACATTGTCGTGTTTATTGTTTTCTCTGTCACGTAGCAGTGCCTACTGGTAGGAGACCTACACCCAGCGCGTTCAAGTATTTTTGTAGCAGCAGTTTATGTAGCTGTTTGTTTTACATGATAAGGTTGTCAGCGCCATGAACTACCTCGTATCATTCGCCTTATGCGACATGCGTGAGGAACCAATTGTCCTGGTTCTTCATTGTCGCCACAGAAACACTCGGCTTCCATTTATGTTTTTTTTTCTTTTCCGGACCTATTGTTTTTGTTGTTGTTGATCAGAATCGACATCATTGCACTCCGGGCAAACTAATAAGTTCTCAGTTCCCTTCAGCAAATGTCGAAGGGTATAAATGCTAATTGTTCCTGTTTCGCGCAGGTTGTACACACCAATGGTTCTCAACATGAACCACGTGGCCCCCAGGTGGCCATGCCATAGTTCTAGAGAAGCCACAGAAAGATAAAAAAGTACCTTTTTTCAAGGTAACAGCGACTATGGGGGTGAGGGGGGAGGGGGGGGGAGCGACACAGAGGTAAATGAGGCTCGTGAGCGAAAACAGTTTGAGAACCCCTGGTATACACGACAAATGCATCCAACTCTCATGTCCAACCCTGTTAGTCTTACATTTGATACCGAATTCCAGCAATCCTAGCCTTGATGATTCATCGACTGCAGTGTCATTCTCTAATAGGCGATCATTAATTGTCCTCATTATCTCTCCATTGTCCATTTGCAGTGCACCCGCAGTGGGTGCTTTTGAAGCATGTCTGTCAGCTCTTTCAATGCCGCACACTACCTGCATGACCAGGACAATAGATCCACACCAGTTCCTGACGATTCGAGGCTGCTATGGACGTTTTCCATTCACGCCGTAGCCATCCATTTTGGACCTTCAGAAGCATGAACTGAGAGTTTGACGCAATAATTTAGTTTATATCAAATAGATTTTAATAATAATAAATTTTTTAAAAAAATGTAAATTATAAAGAATACACGACAAAAACAAGCACACACCTCTTATTTAATTCAAATATTTTATGAATAAATCATGTTTTATGTAGCTGTTTTGTTTTATACTTTCTGGATGTCTCGTAATCATTTTATTAAGTAGTTGTCTTCTATGTTATTGGGGTGGGGTGAATAAAAAGCAAAGGCAAAGGCATCAAACTGGACTGCCAATTTAGTGAAGTGCAGAAGTGGTAGGATTAACAGGATCACTGAGTGCGATTTTTAAAAATTGACATAAGGCAGTCCAGATACAGGGTTCCTAAATGGTCACGATCTAGGTTTCACCTTCACGCTATTATGACGTAGTCATTCACTCTGTATGATTCAGACGACAAATATAGAAAGAAACCAAGAATAAATTGGGAAAATTATGACTGGTTGGGTCTCAATATTTTTAAAAATGTATTAAATGAAACCACTCAAATATAATATCTATCAAGATTCATAAATAAGGCAGATAATGAAAACAATATTATCTCCCTGCCTAATTTGAGAAAGTAAAATAAATCATAATTTCGTCACACATGAAGTAACACAATACATTTAAATAGAACACAGAGCCAACACCACACACAGGGTCACGACACTGAACATGACAAAACGCTCACACGTGAGACTACCACGCAAACTGTCAATGTAGGTAATTCCGCTGTTAGCCTGTCGGGTTGCGGTGAATGTTGAGCCTCCGAAAGTGTGAAAATAAATCAAAAAATGTGAGTAATCCTAATACTGTAGAATGAGAGCTGTCCCGGCTTTCTGTGTTACCTCCCGGTGGTTCCCTGGAGAAAGATGACAGTTTCAGAAAGACTGCCCTTTCATGTCAATCAATAACTAGATAATGACGTTATCTGGCGAGGGTGCCAGAGTAAAATATCTTGAGTGAAATCCACAGAAATAAAACCAACTTGCCCCATACACTAAGGCTTTTTGAAGCCCTAAGAGGTAATCCAACAAATCGTCTTGGAAACCTCCTGTGCAGCGATGTTGAGTGCGTTAGCAAGCTTACTATAATGTGTATGCCAGCACAGTTGTAGATTTAAGTAGACTCTTTACGCCTGAGTGGCTGCGTGGAATTCTGGGTAACTTTTGTTTAGGCTTTCCTCTCACGGTAAAATTAAGGCGATGTTTGCTCCCTGACTGGCTAGCGATTGAACCGGTTGTTTGTCTGAAAAGCGACGCACGCTACATACGTAATTAACATGCGTAAGAATATTAATCATTATTACATGGCAGCAAATTATAACCATTATTATATAATGTGCAGATTCGCCTCAGCACTCCTTCACAAGTTACAACTCATCCCTCTCCCTATTTTACCAATTAACAACTCACTCCTCTCCCCGTTTACCAAACTGCATAATAAGCTGGTACCTAGCGCAGCGTGTCGCGTGTGGCTAAGCGTTAGCGCTGGATTTTTGGTCGGCCCGACGTAGTTCGCTACAGCCGAAAAAGGTAAACAAGCAGAAATATGTGTATCTCACTCTAATACTCCAGGCAAAGGTTACCAAAAAAACTTTCCTGGACCTTTGTTATAAGGGAAGCTCATTTTGTGAATTCATAAAATATAGTATAGATATACAGATATTCAGGCTGCGTCTATAATTCAGTTGGGGGTAAGTTTGTTTATCGTTCCAGGCGATAATCATAAAAACAGTGATAAATAAAATGTTAATCTTTACAAATGCCGTGGGAGCTTTCCCCGTTGCCGGAGAGCCGGCACACACAAAAACGCCCACCAGTTTACACACAAGGCCGGTGAGCAGAAAGTATTAATTTATTGATGAATTTCTCTCCATAAAAAAACGTTATGATGTTGTTCCCTTCCGTGAGAGTATCCACACCCGAAAATTAAGCTGCTTAGCAAAAACCCTTCACTTATTAAAATTATGAAAATAATTAACATAGATATATTTACCAACGTTCATTTAGCACTTAGTTGCATGTTAACCCAGTGCAACTCTTAACATAACTAAGCGTCGCTCACCTTTAACAGAAAAAGTGTCCGTTTCCTATAGTGACTGAAATACGATACATTCGATTATCCACTTCACGTAAACAATCCTAGGCTCGCTGGCTTCTAGGGAAAAGTAAGTGAGAGGTCTAGCTTATAAAGGGAAACTGTCTATTTTTGAGCTCATCTGCTCTAATTTCTCCTTATCGCAGGTGGCCACAATGAACGGCGGGACTGGCCAGTGACAAAAGCTCTGGGGAAACAGAGATTCTCCCCGACGCAACAAGATAAAAGAATAAGGTCTCCGGTTGACAGGGAGATTTGAGAGAAACGGTCACTAGCGTCTGAGCCTGCAAAGGTTCCGAAGATGGTGCAAGCTCTTGGGACATGAAAAAGATTCTGGTCGTGCAAGTGTTTGCGTTTTCTCGCCTGCCTGCGGAAAGTTAGTTATCATTGAGTGCAAAAGAATACTAATTAGATATATCTCCCCTGAATCAAAAGACTTCTGAAGATGCACAGCGTCCAGCATGAAAGCATTTCGGTCGCCTCTGTGTAGACGAGCAAAAGATACATGAGTGAATAGACTTCATGGGCTGTCTAGAACAATGATCGACACTGGCGGAGACTGGAAGATTACGTTAAGCCTAAGGCAAAACGAAGAGGGGAGGGGACAAAAAAGGGGCGGTTCTTTCAAGGAGAAAATCGATATAAATTTTGAGTCAACTTATCACAGTTATGAATAAAGCACTGCTAGGGGTAAATTTTTTTTGTTTGTTTGTTTGGAAAGCGTTTCTTATTAATAAATAATTCAGTGTGGTAAGAGCAAATTTTCATTCCGAAAGTGCGACCCGGAGAAAAAAGTGTCCGCTGCTCTTTCCCACTCGAGCATCCTGAAAAATTGGGTAAAAACGACTCTTAAAACGCGTTCAGTACGTCGATGACAGGAGAAAAAAGCATTTTGAAATGATATCGCTGCTACTTTTGTTTCACAGTGCGTTATTGGAAAATCGGTTTCAGACGTCAGGAGAAAACATTTTGAAATGCTGCTACTTTTGTCACAGTGCGTTAAGCGGTTTGCAGAATATGAGAAGTGTGATGTTGAAGAAGCCACTCTTAACTGTCATAACATTCGTAAATGCCAGGGCGAAATCGATCACAGAAATTAGATACTCGTTGATTGTTGAAACCCAATTTACAAACTGAACGAATGAAAGGTATTAAATAATCTTTACTCTTTGAAAAGCGTTATGCACTGACTGACTGACTAACTGACGCATTTACTCATTCCATCCCTCAAGCAATCACCCCTTCACTCATTCTCTCTCTCTCTCTCTCTCTCTCTCTCTCTCTCTCTCTCTCTGTGTCTTCCTGTCACTCTTACACTCTGAGTCTCTCTCTCTACCTAAGTATTTTTACTCTAATTTCAGTACAATTTTGCCTAAATTTTACTACACCTTTCGTCTCTTATGGTGATTTAAGGTCAGCGTTGTGATGAGGGTAGCAGTAAAAACTGTTAAAAGGAGAAGACAGAAAGACAGTCGCGGAGACATGTAGATTATGATGAATGTTTTCCCCGTTCTTTTCCTTCTCTTATGCGTCTTAAGTGTTTCACATACGGGTTCTAATAATCTATTGTTTTGTGACTTTCTGGAGACGGATAGGACACAAATTGAGGAACCTTGTTTATAACATCACCAGACAGTATTTGTTCTGGAATCCTCAAGGTAAAAGGGGTAGAGGCAGATCAAAGACCACGTGGAGAAGAGAACTGGAGACTGATATGAAGCGGATGAAGACGACATGAAAAGTCATTGGACTGATGATGGCACGGAACAAGATGTGGACAAAATGTTAGTTTAAAGTGTATGTCCCTTAGGTAACGGAAGTGTGATGATCATAATGATGTGAGTACTTTTCATATATATATATATATATATATATATATATATATATATATATATATATATATATATATATATATATATATATATATATATATATATATATATATATATATATATATATATATATACACACATGTCTCTCTGTTTTAATTTGATACCCCCCTTTAGGGAGCCGCGCTAGGGAGTGTTTACCACACTGCGCTGGCGATCGGGTGATCCAGATTCGCGCCCTGGCGAGTACATTTGGAGGAGTGTCTTCGACCGGGTCTTGGACTGGATTAATTCGAGTCCTGGCGAAGACATTTTAAGTAGTGCCTTCGACCGGGGACTGTAGTAGCCTGAGCGGCTCCTGAGCACAAACCCTATGTGGATGAGATGGAGCGGAGATGGCACGGACATCTGGCTCCTGACCGGGTTGGAAGGAAAGTCCACAGGCTCCCCAGCTTCGCAATGCCATGAAATTTGTTTCAAATCATTGGGCCGAAGGGGTGAAGCCCAAGTGCCGCTGGATAGAAAAAAAAAATACCCCCCTTTAATGGATTCCGGAATAGTCTCACTTGGTAATATTCGGGTATCCAGTCTGTGAAATCGATCATCATCATCATCATCATCCTAAGGGAGGCGGGCTCACTTTGGTCGTATCTACCTGTTGTTTTTATCTCGCCTGCGCTGGGAATTGAATCCACTCCACCTAGGCTGTGACTTTCACCTTCACACTGCTTTTATCCATGCTACCAGCTAGAGACGATTGTGAAAGTAACCATTCTGTCGTTTATAAATGACTGTCCTAAATTTCACAGCCCGTTGCAGTTGCTCCAGAGTCTCCAATGTGCCCTTTGCACGTTTCGCTGATAATCCTAAATGATTATGTTCTGGACTGTCTTTTCACACCCAATAGTTTTGGTTGATCATACACTGAGGCAGCCACTAGATCTCTTGCACCTGCTTCTTCTGCTAAGACTTGATGTGAACCCGTCAGATCCCAAGTCCGTATATGTGTAGGCGTGTGTGTGAGTATATATATATATATATATATATATATATATATATATATATATATATATATATATATATATATATATATATAGATAGATAGATAGATAGATAGATAGATAGATAGATAGATAGATAGATAGATAGATAGATAGATAGATAGATAGATAGATAGATAGATAGATAGATAGATAGATAGATAGTCAGTCTAGTCTCTGAATAAATAAGCAGAGAAGTAAGCAAAACTGGTATTTTAGAAAATGTGGTAAATGTAAAGAACAGATTTGATTTTAGTTTAATGCCATGCTTCCCGCTTTATTTACTATTACCTTATCCATACGTATACTATTACTTTCAAAAGCTTTAGGCTAGTTATCTCCCTTACAACAGGTTGATTTATATATTTTCGTTTGCATACTTTTCACTTGCTAATCTTTCTTTTAAAATCTCTAAGTTTCATTTTCTGGTTTTTTTTTTGTTGTTGTTGGTTGGATCGGTTTTTGTCTTCATCTGGCGAGGCGCGATCCTTTCAACCTATTTGGTTATATCAGAGCGCATTTACCATCCAAAAAAAAGTCAACTTTGTTGACTGCTAACCCGATCAGCGTTGATAGATACTAAGTCCTGAAAAGGACCAACATTATCTATCTGCTAGCATAATGCCCTAAAAAGGACTCGCCATCTACGCCAACGCCCGAGCTAGTCTTAGGGTTTTTTCTCGTTCATTTGTCAGGCTTATTTTTAATGATCTTCCTAACTTTGTTATTTCTTTTTCAATGGCTCAGTTTATTCTTCTACATTCGCTTTTTATGTTCTCCTATTTTTTCATGACTTCTGGATCTCTTACATTCTCTGTCCTTCTTTTTGTCGTATCTTTGTCGTGCAACTTTCCACTTGTTATCATAGCCGCCAATGGTTAGTTCCAGTTCAAGCACTCTTAGGTCTACAGTCAGAGAATAGTACAATTACTGCGGTAACTTTAGTCGTGGATTAACATCTTTGTCTGCGACGTGAACTCAGAAAAGAAATCTCAACTTCCCAATTATCCCGCTGCGAGGGGCTTTGTTTTCCATGTTGTTTACGTCTTTCACTACTAGTCGGTTTCCTTCGTTTTAAACTTTAGTTTCAGCATTATCCTTAAGGCAACAATTTCACACGGTGCAAATGGCCGCAATTCGGACGTCTTTTAGTGAAGGTTGCCGATCGTCACCGTTGTTTTTTCCTGCAATTATTTTCCAAAATTCGGTAGTTTTACTTGTTAGATATTTTCTTTTTCGTTTTTTTTATTGTTTTTTTTTAACCGAAGCCCCGTTTTATCAGCGTATATCTGTATCAGTGACTGAGATAGGGGTGCAGCCTTTTTTAGAGGTTCCAGTCATTTTCAGATAGGACTATTATTACAATTAAGACTCAATTTGACTTTTAATGATTAAACAGGTAAAGTAAAAAAAAACTGTTTTAGCCACCATTTGTATTGTTATTACCAAATACACTACAAAAAAAATTATTATAACGGTATATATATATATATATATATATATATATATATATATATATATATATATATATATATATATATATATATATATATATATATATATATATATATATTGTGGTGGATTTGATGTTAAGAAATGTTGTTGTTATGTACTCGTAGTGTACTGAATGAGGTCAGCTGTGAAGGTCCCTGAATATAACAAATTATTATGGTAAGTTTCCAGGGTACCTTTCTGCTACCACCTTTATGATCTCATTCAGACTTATTCTTGACTATAATGTATGATGACTACGTTTGGTGTCTAGGGTTATGAATATGTAGTGTAATGTTGCATTAACCAACGAAACATATAAACAATTATTTTATTATCCAACACAACACAACAGTACTACGACAATCACATACAAGCTACACTTTAAAAGACTATCTTTAGTAAGTCAGTGGTTGAATTTTGTGTAACGTTAATTTTTTTTTCAATTTATTTTGTCCTGACTTTTTTTGTTTGAATCAGGACTGACAATCAAAGTGAAATCAAGTGAATTATTTACATTAATCAATTTACACAATGGATCTTCTGTCCATAATACAAATATTATTATACTAAAAGTGTGCAGGTGTAATTTTATAAATTTGGTTAATACTGGTATATATATAATGGTAGGTTGTTAGTAACATCCCTCCCTATAGTTCATTTGTTTTTCATTTGTCAAAGGTGGAATTTTTTTTATTAACTATTTCAGACCCAAGCAAAAAAGTTGGTTTGGCCCAAACAAAAATGGCCATACCAGTATGTTTTTATTGTTTTTGTTTGGAAATAATTTTTTTTTATGTTCATATTTGTCGTGAGAAATTCTAATCCACATATATAAATTAAAACGTAAATGTAAAGCCTAACGAATTACTTCAATAACAGGAAAGAGAAAAGGTAAAAAAGAACAGTGCTGTCACAATGACTGTACTCGAAATCCCCCTTGTTTTCTACTTCGTCTGCAAATTGTAACGTTTCACGTTGATAGTAAAGGCCTTCTGCAGCATACACGCGTTTCCCCAACACAATAAAATGTGTACTCCAATTCTAAGAAAAACCTTGAGATACGCAGTTGACCTAGATTTAAAATAGAAAGAAGGGAGGGCTGATCGGAGGAACACAGGCAACACTAAACACGCGTCGCGCGATACACAATTGCTGCCATCACGCGTGTAAGGCCACATGCACTACCTTTTTTTCAAATCGTCAGTGATAAAAACACTACCCATACCAGAGTTAGGTTTTAAAATCCTGAAAAACGCTTAGTATGGCCAAAATAAAATAGTGGGGGTGCCTGACAGCATGAAATCATTTCTGCTCATAAAATTTTTTTATAACGTGTTTGAAAAAACATTACGTTACGGAAATAGCCTACCATGTTAACTCCTATTTGATTGGAGCGCAACAAATGTAAGGCTAAACACGATTAGTCGGACTATAAATACTATCTTGTGTTGTCAGGGGAAACGTGAGAAGGGGTACTTTTTTGAAAAGATGTGTAGACATGGCTTGATTGGTTAGAGCTGCGAATATACTCAATTCAGGGCGTCTGTTCCGGGCCACATCTTGTAATAAACCTACTAAGAAACAGTGCGTTGAGCACCAGGGTATATTTTTTTCTAAATAAAAGCCTGGGACATCGGCAGATCGGAGTTGTGCTATATTCATTGCCATTCAACGTCACTGTGTATTATTTCCATGAATTGTGGGACCGTGGTCTTAAAGTTATTGAGCAGCACCTGGTCAGAGCTTTGCTGAATCCAGAGGCGGACAGCATACTCCTTGGTCCATATAGCAACCAGTGAGGTGGCTCCAGAACTCATTAAAGTAATCGAGCAGAGGAGTCTTTTACTGCAGTCATCACGAAAGTTAAGAAAGTGTGGCCATGGAGCTCAACATTATGTACCCCCATCTTAAACTGACATTGTAAAATAAAATTAAGAGGGGAATTTAATTGTTTTAATGCCAGGAACTGAGAACATCTCTAATACTAGTTCCAACAGAAACAAACTATTGAAGTCATGATGACAAATACCAACAGAGCTTGAAAAAACAAAACAAAACCAGTATTACCTCATATTACTACTACACAACTGACACACATAGGATACTATTAATAATATATGTCACTACAAGATTCATATTGATAAATTCTGTACATATAACTTGTAATTAAAATTGATTGTGATTCCTGGTTCACTTTGTATTTGAATCAGGACACATCTACATTAATGACAGCACTGAATACATATTGATATTTGAAAATTTATCAGTGACTCATTTAAGATATTCTCATAGAGTGTTATATGTATGTGAGTGTCACAGTGTTGTCAAGTGTGGTGGAATAAATTAAATTGTTTATCTGTCTGTTGTTGTTGTGACTTACACTTCATCATATACATACCCTAGACATTCAACGTAGTCATCACTATATTCCAGTATAATTCTGACTGAGGTAGAAATATGTGGTAGCAAGTAAGGTTATCTATAATACACTACCCTTATTAGATACAGATAGACAATGGCCGACCTGGCAAAATTTCGATCTGCTGCTGTACAGACTGCGAAAGAGTTAGGAATGGACGGGCAAATTATGATTGCTTATGTCACTGCTGAATGTGACAAATATATTGAACGGGAAGAAAGAAGATTAGAAAAAGAGGCCGAAAGAAAATTAGAGGCTGAGACTAAGAGGTTGCAGATTGAGGCTGAGGCTAAGAGGTTGCAGATTGAGGCTGACAAAGAGGCTAAAGCATTGGAAGCTGAGGAAAAAAGACAGGCTGCAGAAAGAGAAGAGAAGAAATTAGCTGCAGAAAGGGAAGACAAGCGATTGGCTGCAGAAAGGGAAGCAGAAGATAAAAGATTACAAAGGGAACATGAGTTACGACTAAGGGAGTTTGAGTTTCAAGGCCATGCTCCTGAAAATGGTGCCAGTCCCTTTACCTCTGATGCCACTGCTAGTCAGGGAGCCTCAACCTCAGCTATGAATTTTCATTTAGATCATTTTGTTGAGAAAGACGATGATATTGAGAGCTTTTTAAATAGATACGAACTATTAGCTACCACGTATGGGTTAGAGAGAGAAAGGTGGAGCTTAAAGTTATCTCAGGGACTTCGTGGGGCAGCTTATGAAGTTTTTGCCAAAATGAGCAGAGGTGATCAGGAAAATTATGACATGCTAAAGCAGGCTCTTTTGTTAAGATATGAAAAGAACGCAGAATTTTATAGGAAAAAATTTAGGAATGCTAAACTACTGTCAGGTGAAACCTATCACCAGTTCTCTGCACGAATAGAGACATACTTGGAGAAATGGACTTCTCTGGGGAAAACCCAAGATCTTAAGGAAATGGTCCTTATAGAGCAATTAAGAGAGTCCATGGCTCCAGACCTGAGAAAGTTTCTCATGGAACAAGGTGCAGAGAGGCTGGGTGAGTTGCTAAATGTTGCTGAAAGGTATCAAGCAGCTCAGGCAGAGGTATCAGGTAATAAAAAGAAACAGATAGATAATTTTAAGGCACCACAGAACTTTAATAAATTTGATCCTAGAGATCAAAACAAAGGTAAGCACCAATTTGATAGGCCACGGTATGACAATAAAAATAAAACCCCACAATTCGATGAAAGGAAATATGATGAAAGAAAATCTTTCAACCAAGGAAAAAGGTGGTGTAAAAATTGTAAGATGAACAATCATGACACTGAGCATTGTAGAAGGAAACCTCCTCATTGTGCTGCTATGACATCGGGGAAAAAGGAAAAGAAGGTCAAACCTGAAGAACTACAGGAACCATACCACCCCCCAGTGTGTGAAGATGTCATCTGTAATGGTGTCACTATAAGGTGTTTATATGATACCGGTTTAGATTACGATTCCGTTGTGAGTTCTCACCTGGTGCAGGCCGATCAATACACCACAGAAACAGTGGAGATTCAAACTGCAACCAAGGATGTAGCTACCATGACACTTCCCGTCGCCCGAATAAAAGTGAAAACGCGATATGTGGAAGGAATCATAAAAGCAGCAGTGATAAATGAGCCAATCTACCCTCTGATATTGGGGTGTAGATATGTCTTCTTGGGGAATCCCAAGAGACCTGTGATATTGGCAACAGTGCAGACCAGATCACAGTCTAAAAGGGAGGAGGATAATCCAATAAATACTCATCCAGATGAGATGAGGAAGGCACAGGCTGAGGACAAAACACTCAAGCCATGTTTCAAGAAGTTGCCCAAATCTCATACACCTCCAGGCAAGGGAGAGTTTTATATGAAGAACAAACTGATATATAGGAAGGCTGGATCTGAATCCAATGGCCACGGACATCTGGTTCTTCCCACTTCATATAGGACTAAAGTGTTGGAACTAGGGCATGCGATTCCCTTCAGTGGTCATATGGGAATCAGCGCAACAGGACAGCGAATAGCTTGTCACTATTTCTGGCCAGGAATAACTGAAGATATCAAACGATATGTAAAATCCTGTCCAGAGTGCCAACGAGTAGCAACTAAACATTGGACTGCACCAGCAACTCTGGGGGAAATGCCCATAGTGGGAACACCCTTTGAGAGAGTTGCCGTGGATCTTGTGGGACCTCTCACCCGAACCAAGAGAAGGAACAGCTACATTCTGACTCTGGTGGACACTTGTTCTATGTGGGGAGAGGCGGTAGCCCTGTCATCGATTGATTCTAAACATGTGGCAGAGGCATTGCTCACAATTTTCACAAGGTTAGGCTTTCCCAATCAAATCTTGACTGATAATGGCTCTCAGTTCAAGGGGAAACTAACTGAAGAAGTTTTCAGGATCTTCCAGGCCAAACACTTCCATTGTAGTGTGTACCACCCCAAGGGAACGGCCAAGTGGAAAGATTTAATGGCACGTTGATGTCGATCCTGAGAAAGTTGGCACACGAAAAACCAGATACATGGGACCAGTACCTGCACGCCGCCCTCTTTGCTTATCGGGAGGTACCCCATAGTTCAACCGGTATGGCCCCGGCAACATTATTGTTTGGAAGGCCAATAAAAGGTCCACTTGAAGCGCTGTTAAGAACGTGGACTGATGAAAAGGCAGAGGAAAATATTACATCTTCATACCAATATGTGAATGAGCTGACCACTCGTTTAAAAAACTGGCTGGAAACTTGCCAATGAAAATTTGAAACAAGCCAGGAAGAAACATGCTGCCTATTATAACAGGAAAGCTAAAGACAGAAATTTGGTTGTGGGAGAGAAGGTACTGCTTCTTCTCCCCGGTAGTCAGAATAAGTTACAAATTGGATGGCAAGGGCCATATACAGTTCTAGAGAAGGTGTCTTGAACAAATTATAAGATAGATAAGAAGGGGAAAGAAAAAATCTATCATGTGAATCTCCTGAAGAAATATTTGGAAAGAGAACATCAGGAAGAGACACACTTGTTGACCTTGTCTATTGCCATGGAGATGAAAAAGGAACCACTTTCATCATTTGAATATCCATTACATCCCTGTGAGACAGCGGCACAGGTCAGCTGTTTGCCAGACTAAATACAGCTAAATATTTCTCAAAAGTGGATCTGAGTAAAGGATACTATCAGATTCCAGTAAAGCCTGAGGTTAGACCATACCTAGCTTTTAGTACCTCAGAAGGACACTATGAGTTTAATAGATTGCCATTTGGATTGAAGAATGCGCCTAGTGTCTTCTCTAGGATGATGAGAAAATTATTGGACCCTCTGAATAATCCATGTATCACAAATTTCATGGATGATATCCTTATAGCAACAGAAACATTTGAGGAACACATTGACTCTCTGAACATGCTGTTTAATCGACTTAGGGAAGCGAATTTAACAGCCCGACCAACCAAATGTTGCGTTGGATGTAAAGAATTGGAATTCCTGGGACACACAGTTTATCAGGGAAACATGACCCCTGACCCAAAGAATTTAGAGAAACTAAAGAAAGCCCCGAGATCACAAACCAAGAAAGACGTGAGATCCTTTGTCTCATTATGTGGTTTCTACCAAAAGTATATCAAAAACTTTAATTCCATATGTGCACCGTTAACTGATTTGACACGTAAGGGAAATCCAGATCGAATTACATGGACACCACAATGTGAAATGGCTTACCAGGAATTGAAGGAAAAGCTAACAAGCAAACCTATTTTGAAATTACCTGACTTAAGTCAAGAATTCATTGTAAGGACGGATGCCAGTAATATTGGGTTAGGTGCAACTCTGCTACAGAGATCAGATGCATTGGATGGGGAATTAAGCCCAGTGGCATATGCTAGCAGAAAGTTGAATAAAGCTGAAATCAACTACTCAACTAGCGAAAAAGAATGTCTTGCAGTAATATGGGCAATAAAGAAATTCAATATTTATCTGTATAGGAAGGCATTTAAGTTGCAAACGGATCACAAACCTTTATCGTTTCTAGCACAGGCTAGGCATGAGAACTCGAGATTACTCCGTTGGTCTTTATTGATGCAGCCATTTGAGTTTAGCATAGAGTATATAAGTGGAAAAACAAATCTGGGAGCGGATTTTTTAAGCCGCCATCCGTGTGATGAGAATCACCCTAAAACCCAGGAATAATAATAAATTTCTCTATGTGTATATAGAATTATAGACTGACATATAACGTCTGTTTTAAGTGGGGAGGATTTGTCGTGAGAAATTCTAATCCACATATATAAATTAAAACGTAAATGTAAAGCCTAACGAATTACTTCAATAACAGGAAAGAGAAAAGGTAAAAAAGAACAGTGCTGTCACAATGACTGTACTCGAAATCCCCCTTGTTTTCTACTTCGTCTGCAAATTGTAACGTTTCACGTTGATAGTAAAGGCCTTCTGCAGCATACACGCGTTTCCCCAACACAATAAAATGTGTACTCCAATTCTAAGAAAAACCTTGAGATACGCAGTTGACCTAGATTTAAAATAGAAAGAAGGGAGGGCTGATCGGAGGAACACAGGCAACACTAAACACGCGTCGCGCGATACACAATTGCTGCCATCACGCGTGTAAGGCCACATGCACTACCTTTTTTTTCAAATCGTCAGTGATAAAAACACTACCCATACCAGAGTTAGGTTTTAAAATCCTGAAAAACGCTTAGTAGGAAATATGACATTATACTGGTTTACGTTTGAAAACATTACAGTACCCAGACACCACATCGTTTTCGAAGTAAACAGGAGGTAGAAGAAATTGCATATTTTGAACGCAGCCACTTAGCTCTTTTAAATTTGTATATTTGGGTTCCTTAGGACGTGCTGACAAAGAATATGTTAAACGTTACGCAAATAGTCTAGGAATTACCAAGTTATGGCCAAAATAAAATAGTGGGGGTGCCTGACAGCATGAAATCATTTCTGCTCATAAAATTTTTTTATAACGTGTTTGAAAAAACATTACGTTACGGAAATAGCCTACCATGTTAACTCCTATTTGATTGGAGCGCAACAAATGTAAGGCTAAACACGATTAGTCGGACTATAAATACTATCTTGTGTTGTCAGGGGAAACGTGAGAAGGGGTACTTTTTTGAAAAGATGTGTAGACATGGCTTGATTGGTTAGAGCTGCGAATATACTCAATTCAGGGCGTCTGTTCCGGGCCACATCTTGTAATAAACCTACTAAGAAACAGTGCGTTGAGCACCAGGGTATATTTTTTTCTAAATAAAAGCCTGGGACATCGGCAGATCGGAGTTGTGCTATATTCATTGCCATTCAACGTCACTGTGTATTATTTCCATGAATTGTGGGACCGTGGTCTTAAAGTTATTGAGCAGCACCTGGTCAGAGCTTTGCTGAATCCAGAGGCGGACAGCATACTCCTTGGTCCATATAGCAACCAGTGAGGTGGCTCCAGAACTCATTAAAGTAATCGAGCAGAGGAGTCTTTTACTGCAGTCATCACGAAAGTTAAGAAAGTGTGGCCATGGAGCTCAACATTATGTACCCCCATCTTAAACTGACATTGTAAAATAAAATTAAGAGGGGAATTTAATTGTTTTAATGCCAGGAACTGAGAACATCTCTAATACTAGTTCCAACAGAAACAAACTATTGAAGTCATGATGACAAATACCAACAGAGCTTGAAAAAACAAAACAAAACCAGTATTACCTCATATTACTACTACACAACTGACACACATAGGATACTATTAATAATATATGTCACTACAAGATTCATATTGATAAATTCTGTACATATAACTTGTAATTAAAATTGATTGTGATTCCTGGTTCACTTTGTATTTGAATCAGGACACATCTACATTAATGACAGCACTGAATACATATTGATATTTGAAAATTTATCAGTGACTCATTTAAGATATTCTCATAGAGTGTTATATGTATGTGAGTGTCACAGTGTTGTCAAGTGTGGTGGAATAAATTAAATTGTTTATCTGTCTGTTGTTGTTGTGACTTACACTTCATCATATACATACCCTAGACATTCAACGTAGTCATCACTATATTCCAGTATAATTCTGACTGAGGTAGAAATATGTGGTAGCAAGTAAGGTTATCTATAATACACTACCCTTGTTAGATATAGATACCTTCACAGCTGATCTCAGTCAGTACACTAAGTCCCCTATAAATATTTATAACATCCCACTTTACCACAATATTCATAAATAACAAATGTCCATAATGAATGGCTATACTTTAAGAAAATAGCGTTTTTGAGATGTCACAATTAGAAAATTGCCCTAGAAAGGATCAAGAGACTAAGTCTGCCATGGACCCACTTACTTACAGTCGTATTGCAGTATCTCACATTCAAACTTTATTTTAAATAAAAGGTTAATAAAATCAATCTTACCACAAATTTCAATGAATTATACACAAGTAAACGATGACTGGCAAACAATAATGGCACACTTTAGATCTGCCTTGTCCAGACTGCTTTCTACAGGTTTGAAAAGCACCAGCCTGCTCTCATCGCTCCTTGTTCATCAGAAATTTTTTTCAAAATGGCAACGAGCAGTCTACGTTTCCGATAATATATAATGTATGGGTCAATGGGACCATGAACTCATTTATTTTGAATCAAACTTTAAAAAAAAAAAACTCTCAAACTACTATGTTTACTACTGCAAATATATTTTTAGTTTTAGGTCAACCAATCCTATCGCGCCTTCCTTTCAACTACCGCCAATCAAATTACAGGTACCTTTTAGTCCTTATTTCCCCAAAAGCTTTTTTTCAAAACATGCTTTGAAAAAAATAAGCAGGCATGATTTTTGTTTTCGTCAGTCTGTCTTACAATACATAGTATTATTGCCATTATCTTGGTTATTTTTTTGTACTAGAGATTAACTGACACCATATTATTGCTCAGGAGATCATAAGGCATCCGAATATATAATTTTTATGGCCCTATGTATTATGGTTCATAATTCCATATTTTTTCTATGTTAGTCGTTCAAATCTAGAAACTACCACCTGTTCCATTCTTTTTCTAACTATTTTCAAACTAAATACGAGACTTGTCCGTAGTACGTTAGAATTACGTCATTCCTTATAAGAGCTAAGGTTGTTTACATGATCCAATTGACGAACATTTTTTAGTTTTGTATCGTAATTTGAGAATCGCCTAAGGCTATGTCGCTCGAGTTGGCTTTTTGAAATCAACGCGAGACGGCGTACCTATGTTCTGTCTTTCTATCCCTCCCCTCCTTTTCTTTTATTCTATCACTCTATCGTCTTGAACTTGCACAACTGTTACATTTAATCTCAAGGACGAATTTCGAAAAGACAGTATCTTTCATTCGGCTATAAGGCTTATCAAAATCCGCATACCGGCTGGCGTGGGGACGAAGAAGCTGGACTCAATTTTTATGTTCTATCTTATTTTTGACTTTATGCACTATAATATTCTCTAATTTAGCTATTGTATTTAGAATATCGTCACACATCTCCCCACTTTAGAACAGACTACCTAATGGCAGTTCATAATTCGAAATACACATAGATAAATTTAAATCATTATGCCTGGTGACTACTCGGATTTTCGTCGCACGGGTGTCTACTTAAAAAATCTGCACCTACGTTTTCCGACCCGGGGATAAATTGGTATGGCTGTAAGAGCAATGACCAACGTAATAATCTAGCATTTTCATGCTTTGATTGCGACAGAAATACGAGGGGTTTATGATCTGTTTGGACCTTGAATGATCTCCCATAGAGATAGATCTGGAACTTTTTTATCGCCCATATCAAAGCCAGACATTCCTTTTCACTAGTTGAATATTTTTGTTCCGCTGTGTTCAACTTACGGCTAGCATAAGCAACTGGGGTTAGTTCCTCTTTAAGTAAATTGGACCCTTGCAATAGGGCTGCCCCTAATCCGATGTTGCTAGCGTCCGTTCTCACAACAAACTCTTGAATCAAGTCAGGCAATTTCAATATAGGCTTGCTTGTGAGTTTTTCTTTTAACTCTTGATAGGCCGATTCACCCTGAGCGGACCAAGTAATTCAATCCGGATTTTCCTTGCGCGTTAAATCCGTCAGTGGTGCGCATATCGAGTTAAAATTTTTTATATACTTCTGGTAAAAACCACACAACGAGACAAAAGATCTCACATCTTTTTGTCTGTGGCCTCGGAGCTTTCTTCAATTTCTCCAAGTTCTTGGGGTCAGGGGTCATGCTTCCCTGAGATACTATGTTTCCCAAGAATTCCAATTCTTTACATCCATTATAACATTTGGTCGGTCTAGCCGTCAAGTTTGCCTCCCTGAGTCTATCCAACAACATATTCAGAGAGTTAATGTGTTCCTCAAATGTTTCTGTAGCAATGAGAATATCATCCATGAAATTCGTGATACATGGATTATTCAGGGGATCCAACAATTTTCGCTCGCTTCATTCTAGAAAACACGCTCGGAGCATTTTTCAACCCAAAAGGCAACAAGCTGAATTCATAATGTCCGTCCGAGGTGCTAAAGGCTAAATACGGTCTAACCTCAGGTTTTACTGGAATTTGATAATAGCCTTTGCTCAGATCCACTTTAGAGAAATATTTGGCTTTGTTCAGCCTAGCAAACAGCTGATTTCTTTCAGGTAATGGATCCACCTGACCTTCTGTGACAGCATTCAGTTTCCTGTAATCTATACACAGTCTGTGTTCCCCAGAGGGTTTTCTCAACAGAACCACACTAGAACTGTACGGAGATTCACTGTGTGAAATAATTCCTTCTTTCAACAAATAATCTATCTCCTCCTTTAAAGCTTTTTCCTTAGCGAAGGGAATAGAATAGGCTCTCATACAGATTGGTGTTGGGTCTACAAGTTTTATATCATACTCCAACAAATTCGTATGCCCCGGTTTGTCCGTTAACACATCTGTATGATCATCCAAAACCGTTTGAACACTCTCCCTCTGATTTTTCATTAAGTGTTTACTGATTTTTTACCTTTGCGGCTGTCTCACAGGGATGTAGGGGATATTCATGAGAGATGAGTGGTTCGTTTTTCATTCCCGTTGCGATAGACAAGGTTAGTAAGTGTGTCTCGTCCTGATTTTCTGTTTCCAGATATTTCTTCAGGAGATTCACATGATAGATTTTCTCTTTCCTCTTCTTATCTTATTTGTTCTAGACACCTTCTCTAGAACTGTATATGGACCTTGCCATCCAATTTGTAACTTATTACTACTGCATGGTAATAGAAGGAGCACCTTCTCTCCGACAGCTAAATCTCTATCCTTCGCCTTCTTATTATAATAGGCAGCATGTTTTTTTTCTGGCTTGTCTCAAATTATCATTAGCAAGTTTCCAGCCAGTTTTAAGACGAGTGGTCAGCTCGTTCACATATTGATATGATGAGGTAATATTTTCTTCTGCCTTATCATCAGTCCACGTCCTTAACAAGGTTACATATGGACTTTTAATTTTTCTAACATAAATTTCATAATATTGGAAGCCTTGTGTTTAGGACGTTTCTTCCTTTTGTCATCCCATAAGAATCTTCCACTACCAATTCTTTTCGTGGGGTTTTCTCCCCACTTTAAATACCTTGTGAGAGATCTTCTCTCTCTTTTATCTTCACCCAGTTCACATAATTCCGACCGAACGATTGTCGGCTTATTCTGGGATACAACCAATTTTGGCCCTCGACACAGAGTTGCCATATTAATACATTCAAGTGAAGACTGGGTGTGAAAAGGGGGTTCCCATTCCACTTTGTCTACATTTTAAAATTTATTTTTATTTTCAGGCCTGAGTTTGCCCCGTGGCGTTTCTAGGTCTTGATTATTATTTTCCCCACTTGTGGGTGTTCCCTCATGCATTATGCCACATGCTTCTACAAAATTTTCAACGATGACCATTACATCTGGCCAATAATAATTTTGAGCAACATCTTGGCAGATGGTACCTACTTTCTCGTGGTCCCCATCTTTTCCAACATGTAAGCTCCTCATTACATCTGCCCTATATGCCCTTGGAAGAACCAACTGTCCGTGACCAGTGGATCCAGTTCCGGCCTTCCTATATAACAGTTTATTCTTCATATAGAAGTCTCCCTTGCCTGTAGGTGTATGACATTTGGGCAATTTCTTAAAACAAGGCTTGAGGGTCTTATCCTCAGCCTGCGCCTTCCTCATCTCATCTAGATGGGTATTTATTGGATTTTCCTCCTCCTTTTTGAACTGTGATCTGGTCTGCACTGTTGCCACGATCACAGGTCTCTTGGGATTCCCCAAGAAGACATATCTACACCCCAATATCAAAGGGTAGATTGGTTCATTTATCACTGCTGCTTTGATGATTCCTTCCACATATCGCGTTTTTACATTTATCCTGGCGATGGGAAGTGTCATGGTCGCTACGTCCTTGGTTGCAGCTTGGATCTCCACTGTTTCTGTGCTGTATCGATCTGCTTGCACCAGGTGAGAACTCACAACTGAATCATAATCCAATCCAGTATCATGCAAGCACCTTATGGTGACTCCATTGCATATTACTTCTTCACACACTGGGGGGTGATAAGGTTCCTGCTATTTAGTAGGGTTGGCCTTTACTCCCTTTCTCCCCGTTTTCATTGCAGCGAAGGAAGGAGGTTTCCTAGTACACTTTTCGGTGTTATGGTTGTCCATCTTACACCATCTACAATATAATCTACCTTTATGAAAGGGTTTTCTTTCCTCATATTTTCTGTCATTGAATTGTGGGTTTTTATTTCTATAATCATTTCGTGGGCTATCAAAATGTTGCTTACCTTTGTTTCCCTGATCTTTGTTGTCAGATCTGTTAGTGTTTTGTGGAGCCTTATAATTGTCTACCTGTTTCTTTTTTGTGCCAGCTACCTCTGCTTGGGCTGCCTGATAGCTCTCAGCGACATTGAGTAACTCACCCAGCCTCTCTGCACCTTGTTCCATGAGAAACTTTCTCAAGTCTGGAGCCATGGACTCTCTCAATTGCTCAATAAGGATCATTTCTTTAAGATCTTGGGTTTTCCCCAGAGCAGTCCATTTCTCCAAGTAGGTCTCCAACCATGCAGAGAACTGGTGATAGGTCTCACACGACAGTAGCTTGGCATTCCTAAATTTTTTTCTGTAAAATTCTCCATTCTTTTCATACCTTAGCAAAAGAGCCTGCTTTAACATGTCATAATTGTCTTGATCATCCCTGCTCATTTTGGCAAAAACTTCATAAGCTGTTCCCCTAAGACCCTGGGATAACTTTAGGCTCCACCTTTCTCTCTCTAAACCATACGTGGTAGCCAAAAGTTCAAACCTACCCAGAAAACTTTCTATGTCATCATCTTTCTCAACAAAATGGTCTAAATGAAACCCCATAGCTGAGGTTGAGGCTCCCTGACTAACAGTGGCATCTGAGGCAAAGGGGCTGGCACCATTTTTAGGAGCATGGTCTTGTAATTCCAACTCCCTTAGTCGTAACTCGTGCTCCCTCTGCAATCTCCTATCTTCTTCTTCCCTTTCAGCAGCCAGCCTCTTTTCTTCTGCTTCTCTTTCAGCAGCCAGTCTCTTTTCTTCTCTTTCTGCAGCTATTCTCTTTTTCTCTGCTTCTCTTTCGGCCTTTTTTCTTCTAATTGGAGCCTTTTAATCTCCGCCTCCCTATCCGCCTCCAATGCCCTAGCCTCTTTGTCAGCCTCAATCTGCAACCTCTTAATTTATTTTTCAACCTCTAACTTTCTTTCTGCTTCTTTCTCTAGTCTTTTATCTTCTCTGGCAATAAATTTATCAACCTCGGAGGTTACATACTGGACCAACTCTGGGCCATCCATGCCCGTTTCTTTAGCAGTCTGCACAGCAGCAGATCGAAACTTTGCCAGATCAACCATTCTGTACTATGCAAACCTTTAAAATTTCTAACTAGGCAAATTTCTAATTATTACTAACAATTTCTAATTATGACTAAGAACAACCACAGGCACTGATAGCTCAACCACTATTTAAATTCCACAAAATAATACTTTTAGTTTTATTTTACAGGTATATAAAATTCCCGGGACCTGAGACCCTAATATAATTTATAAGAATTTAAAATCCCGGAATCGAGCTACCCAATATATGTGGTGGATTTGATGTTAAGAAATGTTGTTGTTATGTACTCTTAGTGTACTGAATGAGGTCAGCTGTGAAGGTCCCTGAATATAACAAATTATTATAGTAAGTTTCCAGGGTACCTTTCTGCTACCACCTTTATGATCTCATTCAGACTTATTCTTGACTATAATGTATGATGACTACGTTTGGTGTCTAGGGTTATGAATATGTAGTGTAATGTTGCATTAACCAACTAAAGATATAAACAATTATTTTATTATCCAACACAACACAACAGTACTACGACAATCACATACAAGCTACACTTTAAAAGACTATCTTTAGTAAGTCAGTGGTTGAATTTTGTGTAACGTTAAATTTTTTTCAATTTATTTTGTCCGGACTCTTTTTGTTTGAATCAGGACTGACAATCAAAGTGAAATCAAGTGAATTATTTACATTAATCAATTTACACAATGGATCTTCTGTCCATAATACAAATATTATTATACTAAAAGTGTGCAGGTGTAATTTTCTAAATTAGGTTAATACTGGTATATATATAATGGTAAGTTGTTAGTAACATCCCTCCCTACAGTTCATTTGCTTTTCATTTGTCACAGGTGGAATTTTTTTATTAATATTTTCAATCTTTATTCTTAAAAACTAGAGTTCATAGAGGTTGAGCTTCCTGGTGCCGAACAGGCACTTATCTTCGAAGGATAACACCGGTAGTTCTTTTCCTAGGCTCGCTGGACAATCTGTTCCACTTCGTGAAAGGCAGTGGCATCCAGCACGTGCCCGAAATGTGCAAACAGTGTCAGGAATCAATCAGTTCCAACGAGCTTGGTTTTACGTTAAATGACAGGGCTACAAAAACCCCTGAAATAAGAAGGTTATGCATCCTTCTTTATAACAAGCATACAATAATATTCCACAATTTATTACAGGTACAGTACAAACAAATGAATAGGGTCAGCTCTTGATGACAACCTAATTTACCATTATATTTTGACGTGACAATGTATACCAGTATTCCTCTCCCCTAATGGTTACAACGCCTCTGCAATTCCAGCAGTAATCTTTTTCCATACAATAGAATAGGTGTTACGCTCCTTGATGACAATCATATATAATTTTGTAGTTCTACACCTCTCTGATAGTCTATCATATGATGGATCAATCTCTAGGCTCTGCCTAAGTCTGCCATGGACCCACTTACTTACAGTCGTATTGCAGTATCTCACATTCAAACTTTATTTTAAATAAAAGGTTAATAAAATCAATCTTACCACAAATTTCAATGAATTATACACAAGTAAACGATGACTGGCAAACAATAATGGCACACTTTAGATCTGCCTTGTCCAGACTGCTTTCAATAGGTTTGAAAAGCACCATCCTGTTCTCATCGCTCCTTGTTGATCAGAAATTTTTTTCAAAATGGCAACGAGCAGTCTACGTTTCCGATAATATATAATGTATGGGTCAATGGGACCATGAACTCATTTATTTTGAATCAAACTTTAAAAAAAAAAACTCTCAATTTACTATGTTTACTACTGCAAATATATTTTTAGTTTTAGGTCAACTAATCCTATCGCGCCTTCCTTTCAACTACCGCCAATCAAATTACAGGTACCTTTTAGTCCTTATTTCCCCAAAAGCTTTTTTCAAAACATCTTTGAAAAAAATAAGCAGGCATGATTTTTGTTTTCGTCAGTTCGTCTTACAATACATAGTATTATTGCCATTATCTTGGTTATTTTTTTTTTTTGTACTAGAGGGTAACTGACACCATATTATTGCTCAGGAGATCATAAGGCATCCGAATATATAATTTTTATGGCCCTATGTATTATGGTTCATAATTCTATATTTTTTTCTATGTTAGTCGTTCAAATCTAGAAACTACCACCTGTTCCATTCTTTTTCTAACTATTTTCAAACTAAATACGAGACTTGTCCGTAGTACGTTAGAATTACGTCATTCCTTATAAGAGCTAAGGTTGTTTACATGATCCAATTGACGAACATTTTTTAGTTTTGTATCGTAATTTGAGAATCGCCCAAGGCTATGTCGCTCGAGTTGGCTTTTTGAAATCAACGCGAGACGGCGTACCTATGTTCTGTCTTTCTATCCCTCCCCTCCTTTTCTTTTATTCTATCACTCTATCGTCTTGAACTTGCACAAGTGTTACATTTAATCTCAAGGACGAATTTCGAAAAGACAGTATCTTTCATTCGGCTATAAGGCTTATCAAAATCCGCATACTGGCTGGCGTGGGGACGAAGAAGCTGGACTCAATTTTTATGTTCTATCTTATTTTTGACTTTATGCACTATAATATTCTCTAATTTAGCTATTGTATTTAGAATATCGTCACAATATATATATATATATATATATATATATATATATATATATATATATATATATATATATATATATATATATATATATATATATATATATACATTAGAGGTCTTGCCCGGTCTTTGCACGGGGAATCTGTAAACAACTTTTTTTTTAAACATAAAAGTAAATAAAGAGCGAAGTAATCAATGCAGAGACTCGTGTTTAAATATTAATCCGGTATTTATTTAAACTGTGTGACATAACTGTATGTAACAGAAGTCCCTATCTACAGTACTGTTGATCAAATCTGTTGTTGACTTCTTTCCATCCCGTGATTTCAAATTGTCCAGAATCTTCTCTCTTTGTCGTCCTGTACCTCTGTTTCCTTCTATCTTTCCTATTGTCCCTATATTCTCCAGCTACCTTCTCATAACATGCCCAAATGAAAGCGGATAGCTTGTTTCTAGCCTGCGGAATAAATTCCCTATGCACATTGGCATCTTTCAAGATATCCATATTTTAGCTGCCAATGTTATTTTTAACATTCTACTGTAAAACCACTTCTCTGTGGCATATGGTGCTTTTCCTACTTGGTTACTAATGTCCATAGCTCACTTCCGTATGTTATGATTGGTCCTATGTAACTCTGAAGAGCTCTCTTCCTTACTTCCACCGAACAAAGAGTTATTGCATAAAATGTTTTTCATTTTAAATAGAATACTGCTTTTACTTGGTATATTCTATACATCACTTCTGAGATACAACATCTATCCGATTTTATTAATGTGCTCAGGTATTTGAATCTACGAAACTACTTTAAATTAAAATTGTTCCATTTACTTTGAAAAAGCATTCCGGAGAAGTCGTTTTCTTTGAGATGACTATAGCTTCTATCTTTTTTTTTTTCTTTTTTTTTTTTTGCTATTAAGGCTAAGGCCTTTATTTAAGCTTTCTGTCACTTCTGTAGCATCGTATCGGATGCAGTTAAATTTCAGTTGCCAGCTTGTAATTGCTTCACGCTTCGTCGGCTTCACGCAGGTGTGTCAGTGGTGTGCTGCGGAACAACCGCAATAATTTGTCTTCACTTTGTTACTTTCACAATTGCCTCCGGCTGGCGGAATTGTGGATTTTAAAGCTGCAACCAAGGTGGAATTATTTACACAAGACAAAAGGAGGCTGAGACACTTGGGAGTCATGACCCAGGTGGGCCCGACCCCCTTAGAGTGTAAAGGAGAATAAGGGCCGAAACACTTGATCGACGGGGGGACTGCTTCTGATGATTAGATTGTCTCCTGCTGTATCGCTCTGAATGGAGTTTCCTATCATCATCAATCATTTTCACTATTAGTGTATCATCAGCGTACCTTATTTTAAATTATATTATGTCCACCCACTGATATTTCTGGCATATCCTCTTATGGATTTAATTTTTATTTTCACTGTGCACATTGAACACATCTGATGACAGCATACATCCCCGTGTAACACTTTGTTTTTACCTGCTGAAATGTTCATATTTCGATGCTAATTCTTACAGCAGCTGTTCGTTGCCCGCACATGTTCTTTATTATTCTCAAGCCCTTACCATAGATGTTTATGCTGTATAACATTTTGATAATTTACTCGCGATTAACTTTGTCAAATGAATTAGTGTAGTCTATGAAATTCAAAAAATAGATCTGTTTTTATTTCTGAGGTCCTCTCTATTAATTTTCTCATAATAAATTTGCCGTTGTTTGTCCACTTACCGTCTACAAAATCGCATTGTTCATTGCTTATTGTTGTTGTGTTTTTTCTGTGCTACATTTCCAGTCTTTGCACTTGTGGTTTAGCAATGCTTCTTTTGCCGTTTTACATTTGCTTATTATTTCCTTATTTAGCCTGCTGTGTTCTTATTTGTCTTGCTTAGTTTTCAGTCCTGCATCCATCAGTTGTAAAATTTCAAGTGGCATCAATTTCTTCTTTACAGTCATCTTTTCACTGATATCTTCTTCTTCTTCTTCTTCTTTGATCCTTAGTCGACAACCGTCAAACAGTCCGTGACCATCACGCCTGGTGGCTTCTTGTAGGGAAGCAACATATTGATTCCACTTTGCTCGGTCGGCGGCCATCCTTCGTACAGTGCCCCAACTCTGGTTCATTCTTTGTATCTCGGCTTTCACAGTTCCACAATGTAACTGTCTTTTTCTCTTGTTGAGGTGATCACTGGCCCAAGACAGTATACATGTTGTTAGATGTGTAGTGCTGGCGTATGATGAACTGAGTGTGGGTGCGAATGAAGGCGCGAATGTGTTTAGGCTCGTATATATGTAGACACTGCAACCCCTACACTCACATGCAGTAGTCAAGGATGCTTGAACACTGCAGGCACGTTTCAAAACATTTATTGACGATAACACACATAGTAGCATAAACAGGAACAGTCATTGTAAACAAGGTCATGCTGACCGGAAATCGATAATAATACATCAGGCGTTCAAAAGGGCTGGTAAACATTCCAATATTCGTGCAGGGTCAATAATAATGTTATTCAATGACAGTTCAAAATGCCGCCTGATCTCTCTGACTAAACGCGTCAGATACCTTAATCACCTTGACACATAGGTACAACTTGGCATTCCCCGCCAATTGCACATTATCAGGCTGTAGTATAATAGCCGAAAACACAGGCCTCGTTCTGACGTCGGCTGTGTACTGCTGATAAGCAGGTTACCATCAACCCTGCAGTAAAGCTTATGTGGACATAAATATGCCGCCAATCTGCGGCTCCCACAATATATCTTCGTCACTGGATTTCTGGATGGTATGAAGACTAATAGTCTTGGATGGCTACCTTGAGCACAACATATATGTTCTGTAATGGAGGACCGGTGAGTTGCAGTTCACAGACTAGGTAATCTTCTAACATGTTCTGCCACCGAAAGCGTAATAATGGAAAAAGTCGGTATTACCTGTAACCGAGTCCACAGAACCTAACAAGGAACTCTGCTGTCATTCCAACGCACAGAGATTCACTGGGGAAAACTGCCATCGCAGTCACTTCGAAGATTCTCCACGAAAAACACAATGGACCCTTGGTCCCTTCAGAAATTCCAGGACACTTCACGGCTTGCCGGAAGTCTAACTCAACTCCCGCTTAAAAAACCCTGCCTATGGGCATACGCCAGAACTGTCTACCTTTGACCCTAAAGGTCAAACACAATGAATGAATAAACAAGGGAAGACAACCCCTAATCAACCTGACATCGCAGGTAAAGACACAATTATTCTTATGATAAAAACATAAGCAAATAACTTGACAGATGACTCCGTCAAAAATGACAGCAACATATTACTACAACCCCCCTGTTTAAAAAAATGAAATTTTTTTTTAAATATGTCCATGAGCAAGATTGCACAAGTATCACTTATGTGCTCATGAAAAAATGAACCTAATATCAGGTACAATAGACGCATAAACAAAGCGTCTGAAGAGGATACAAATCATCTCCCAACATAGGAGAAAATATTTCCTTTAAGCCAAACAAACTAAGGGGGTACCATTAAAGAAACCTAAGTTGCTGGCAATACCAATCATATATCAAACATTACTAAATACTATAATTATAGCAATATACAAATGTCATGAATTACAATGCTATATTAGCAACATATCACTGATGGATGGACAAAATGAAATTTGTTAAATTATCTAAACATCATCCAAATACATTTGTATTACAACATATTAGGATATTAAGGACAGACCTAAGTCCGAAAGTGTATCAGGAAAAACTAGGACACAAGATTTAACTGGAATCATGTGGGCATCTGGACAATATGTCCGCCATCACATTATCCGAACCACGGATAGCTCGCACCGGAAATGGAAAGGCTGAAGAGCAATAGCATAACGAGTAGATCTCGAGCTCTTCAAATCCTTACTTTGCATAGCCGTAAGAGCTTTTTGGTCGGTTTCCATAAAGAAATGAGCGCCCAGAAGGAACCTTTGTAGCTTAAGAATGGACCAAACCATAGCCAACAATTCACGATCTAAAACCGAGTAATTCCTTTCTGCCGCATTTAGCTTCCTAGAAATATACATTACAGGATGCAGAGTTCCTGAATATTCCTGCATTAGTGCCGCTCCAATCCCAGTGGAAGAGGCATCACTACGAAGAACAAAAGTCTTATCAATCGTTGGTAGTCTTAAGATAGGATGAGATGAGAACAAATTCTTAACCTGATCCAATGAAGATTGGCATTCCTGGGACCAACGCACCATATTAGGAGAACCTTTTTTCAATAACGATGAAAGTGGTGCCATAATGGAGGACAGATTCTCAATGAATCTTCCATAGAATTGTATCAATCCCAAGAGACTACGCACTTGCTTTTTTGTCTTCGGAACCGAGATATTTAATATTTTCGAAATGTTTTGGTCCTCTGTCTTCAACAGACCATGACCAACTCGATGACCTAGGAAGGAAATTTCACTAAACCCAACAAAAGCTTTAGAGGGTTTTGCAGTCAAACTATGCTTACGTAGAGTAGATAGCAATTCCTTTAGACCCAAATAGTGTTCTTCCCAAGTATCGCTGAAAAGACAGATGTCGTCTAAATATGCGATGACATCTGCACGATCTGATAGAATTCGTCGCATCATGCGCACGAAAGTCGCTGGGGCGTTCATAAGCCCGAAAGGCATAAAATTCCATTGAAACAGACCCCTAGGTGTCGAAAAAGCAGTGAGAGGTTTGGCGTGTTCCGTCAGTGGGACTTGCCAATAACCTTTCGAAAAGTCTAGTTTAGTAAAGAATTTAGCTTCAGAAAGTCTAATAAGTAGATCATCTAATAACGGCATAGGTTCCGCATCGAACTTCGTAACTTGATTTAATTTGCGATAGTCAACGCAAAGACGTATGTTATTGTCTTTCTTTCGAACAATAACTATCGACGAAGAATAAGCTGAAGTGGATGGTTCAATTATTTGCAGTTGAATCATTTCATCCAATTCTTTCTCGACTTGTGCTTGAAAATGAATAGGTATTGGGTATGGTCTTACTCTGATCGGATTACGATCAGTAAGTATGATGTCATGTTCTATGACATCTGTGTGTCCAGGAATGTCGGTAAGGACATCCTGATATGATTGTAGCGTAGAGGATACTTGACGTTGCTCCTCAAAAGACAAGTTCGAAGAGATAGTAACGTCCCTCCACGATTCCGTTGAATTCAGTGGAATCGCAGGAAGAGGTAAGTTAACGTCAGAAAAAATAGATTCCTCATCCTGTATAACGGACAGGGATGAGATGTGACCATGTTGGACTGGAGAGTCGTCCATCGCCTGGAAAATAGGCTGCAAATAGTCTGGACGTTCAATAAACTCTGTTAGCATATTTATATGGAAGGTTTTATGCCTTCCATCCACATCGACAATATAGTCGACATCGGAAATTTTGGAGACTATAGTGTATGGACCTTTCCATGAAATGAGAAGTCTATTCTCTCTTGAGGGAAGTAAGACATATGCTTTGTCTCCAGGACAAAGTTGACGTAGGCGTCTTTTCTTGTTAGCAAATCGCCTAGCTTTTTCTTTCGCAAATTCGGAAGATGAAGTTGCTAACCTGCACGATTCGATAATCTTTTCTCTAAGAGAAATTACATATTCATATGACGATTGTGTATCATCGTCAATATTATCAGAAGTTATCAAATCGTGTAACAAGGACATCGGACCGCGCGGTTGCGCACTAAAGACAAGTTCGAAAGGAGAAAACCCTGTATGCTCGTTGGGAACTTCTCTATAGGCAAAGAGGACTGCAGGTAAAACCCTATCCCAATCTTCAGGATGATCCTCCGTTATCTTGCCAAGTAAGTTCTTTAGTGTCCTGTTAAGACGTTCTACCAATCCATTGGACATTGGATGATAAATACTACTGAGAGACCTTTTAATGTCTAGCGTAGCCATTACCTGAGACATAACGTCCGAAATTAACTGAGTGCCGTGGTCCGACAGTATTTCTCCGGGGAATCCCAGACGAGAAAATATGAGCCAAAGAGCATCAGCGATATCGACAGCTGATATGCTCTTCAGAGGAATAGCCTCTGGCCAACGCGTGCACATGTCCACGCAAGTGAGGATAAATTGGTGTCCTCTGGCTGACTTAATCTTGAACGGACCAATGATGTCTATAGCCATTTTCTGAAACGGCCGAATCGGAATATCTGCAGCCTGAATAGGAGCAGCATGTCTCGGACCTCTAGACTTGACCTCTTGACAAATTTTGCAAGATCGGCAATAAATTCGGATGTCTTTATTCACGAATGGCCAAAAGAAGGACGCAAGGACTCTAGTTTTAGTTCTGGAAAACCCCATGTGTCCAGCACACTGAGAATCGTGTGCATGCTGAAGAATTAAGGCTCTCATACACTTAGGCACAAGAATTTGCGAGTGCATAGACTTGTCCGAGTGTTGTACCATCCGTACCAATATACCATTCTTCATAGTAATATACGATTTGTGATTAGTATTTTGATTGGGATCCCCTTTCTTTGCAAGAAGGAAGAATTTCTTCAAAGAAGGATCCTCTTCTTGACGTTTAACAAACGAGTCATGGGAAATCACCAAGTGCTCGTCTTGGCTATCAACTTCATTACTATTATCCGATGAAGTTGGGGGATTAAGAGCTTGAGCTCTTGTCACCACTGCATTGACCGCTTGAATGTTTCGTTCTTCCCAACTAGAAATTTGTTGCGGGTGCGAATGAAGGCGCGAATGTGTTTAGGCTCGTATATATGTAGACACTGCAACCCCTACACTCACATGCAGTAGTCAAGGATGCTTGAACACTGCAGGCACGTTTCAAAACATTTATTGACGATAACACACATAGTAGCATCAACAGGAACAGTCATTGTAAACAAGGTCATGCTGACCGGAAATCGATAATAATACATCAGGCGTTCAAAAGGGCTGGTAAACATTCCAATATTCGTGCAGGGTCAATAATAATGTTATTCAATGACAGTTCAAAATGCCGCCTGATCTCTCTGACTAAACGCGTCAGATACCTTAATCACCTTGACACATAGGTACAACTTGGCACTCCCCGCCAATTGCACATTATCAGGCTGTAGTATAATAGCCGAAAACACAGGCCTCGTTCTGACGTCGGCTGTGTACTGCTGATAAGCAGGTTACCATCAACCCTGCAGTAATGCTTATGTGGACATAAATATGCCGCCAATCTGCGGCTCCCACAATATATCTTCGTCACTGGATTTCTGGATGGTATGAAGACTAATAGTCTTGGATGGCTACCTTGAGCACAACATATATGTTCTGTAATGGAGGACCGGTGAGTTGCAGTTCACAGACTAGGTAATCTTCTAACATGTTCTGCCACCGAAAGCGTAATAATGGAAAAAGTCGGTATTACCTGTAACCGAGTCCACAGAACCTAACAAGGAACTCTGCTGTCATTCCAACGCACAGAGATTCACTGGGGAAAACTGCCATCGCAGTCACTTCGAAGATTCTCCACGAAAAACACAATGGACCCTTGGTCCCTTCAGAAATTCCAGGACACTTCACGGCTTGCCGGAAGTCTAACTCAACTCCCGCTTAAAAAACCCTGCCTATGGGCATACGCCAGAACTGTCTACTTTTGACCCTAAAGGTCAAACACAATGAATGAATAAACAAGGGAAGACAACCCCTAATCAACCTGACATCGCAGGTAAAGACACAATTATTCTTATGATAAAAACATAAGCAAATAACTTGACAGATGACTCCGTCAAAAATGACAGCAACACACAACTTCTCCGCCAAGTTGTTTTTGGTCAGCCTCTCTTTCGCTTTCCCCCGGGGGTCCATAGCATAGCTGTTCTTGTGATGGCATCAGGGTCCCTTCTGAGGACGTGGCGATTTCTCCGCGATATCTTCTGGGTCTAAATCGTTTAGTTCTGTTGTTACTGTCCTCTCGTCTGCAGCAAGTTTGACGTCTAGCTTTTCTGCCCTTCTGTCTTCCTTTTGTACGTGTATCTGTCTACCTTTTGTACGTGTATCTGTTTGTGTTGTAGAGTTTTCTCTTCCACCTCCTTCTTAGTGTTTGTAAGTGTCGGTTGTGCTCTCCGGATGGCTGTTTCTGGTTTTGTTAGACTCATGTTTGTTATTCAGCGCTGGTGCGCTCATGTAAACTTTCCTCTTCTTGGTGTGTGGTTTGGATCGGACCATTTTACTATAATGCGATGGATGCGTAGGCAAAAGACCGTAATGCGGTCTTTTTTTATAATAAAATGTTGCCTCGGTTATATTAGGGCGCATGTCCAAATATAAAAGACCTTTAGAGCTCGAGAGTTAGTTATGTGTTAGTTATATGTGTTTGTAATGCGGTCGTTTGTAAGCCGGTCACTTTTATATCCCTTGCTGACCGCAGAACTCCGATGGTCGGCTCCCAGAAGACTACATGAAGGGCTTCGCGTCTTTCCCAGGGTCGACACACGGTCTTGTTACCAAAAAGGAGTAAGTAATATAACATTCACAAGCGCTTGTGTTGAGAGAAAATACACTGGGGGGAGGGGGACATTAATTTGGGCACTATATGGCCCATTATATTTATATATATAATATACACGGACTCTTTTGTTATATGTTGCTATTAAAACACGATAAAAGGTGTCGGTTTTTAAACTATGGTGGAAATGAATTCCACTATACCCAGTAAACAGCCGCCACTGTCACAGACTCTATTTGTCAGCACTGGCTTTAGTGACTTTTTGGTTTAATTTTAATTCATGCTTCTGGCTTATTCGCGTTAGTGCAGATAAAAGAAAACTTGCATTATGTGCATTATTCCAACAAAATTCTCAATCTTATCTATCCGTATATGTTTTATCTCTAGAAACTTACTTACTTAGTCGTTCCTCTTCTACTGTGAGGTGTAGAGGTTTAGAAAAGAGAGCGCCATATTATCCTATCGGCTGTCTTCCTCCTGGGCTTGTTCCATTCTAGTCCTCGGTCCTTCAGAGATTGTCTAATGTTGTCCTCCCAGCGGACTCTGGGCCGTCCTGGAGATCTGGATCCCTGGCTCATAGCCTCCCGTAACCGCCGTGGCAGCCGATCTTCTCCTATTCTGCAGTCATGACCAAACCATCTCAGTTGGGACTTTTCTACTTGGGTCTGCAAGGGTTGGATTTTTAGGCCATGACGTATCGTCTGGTTGCGAACCATGACTCTTCTTGTTACTTCCACCACTTTTCTCAGATCCTACGTGCCGTGCCCCAACTCTGGTTCATGATTTGCATATCAGTGTCCACTGTTCTCCGCCAGGTTGTCAGATCAGAGACAACCTGATACAGGATATAGTACCTACAATTTGGCTGAAGTCATCATGTCTCATCCTGGTATCAATAATGGCTTTTCTGAAGCATGTCATTTCACTGGATGAGATTTTCCTATCACGTGCATGGGTCAGGACCCACGAGACGAGCAGAGGGGCAGCGAGGCCTTCTCCTACTCAGCAGACGGAGAAACTGCCTGGTGACGACAGAAGCCCGAAATGTACTGCCAGCTTTATAAGATAGATAGATGTGGTTATTTGAGAGCCAACGAAGAAGACGAAGAAGGTCAGGGACACTGTTTGACATTGATATCAAAGAGTTAGTAAGAATATTCTATTTCTCAGCTGTCGTTTAATTTCCATATTGATAATCTGATGTTTTAGTAGTGATGGCAACTAACTGTCTTCTTTGTACACTCAGATATCTACTTCTTTGTTTTCAAAGAAAGCAGTAGTCAGCATGAGGCTATGTGCATCTCCGTAGAGCTTTTCCACGAATGGTACTGGTGACGCTCATATGCGCTTTCTCTGTTCCGCATTTGTTGGGCAACTTTGAAGTAGATGTTCAGCAGTCATTTTATCAATGCCACAGTACAGGCATACCTCGGAGATATTGCGA
Source organism: Oreohelix idahoensis (assembly GCA_024509875.1). Lineage (NCBI taxonomy): Eukaryota > Metazoa > Mollusca > Gastropoda > Stylommatophora > Oreohelicidae > Oreohelix > Oreohelix idahoensis. Next base: position 124,405 of record JAMPIV010003232.1, on the reverse strand, counting down.
GTTCGGTTCCAGACCACCGCAATAAAGCGGGTCACACCATTTATTTTGGCTTCCCAGTGCATAAAAAAGCCTAAAATCATGTTTACATTATGTTTATTAAGTGCCCAAAAAATGTAAATCTTCATCTCTGAGCCTTCAGCGGAATCGTAATCTTTTTGCCAAAATCTATCGGAAGAAGAAGGCACGTTCTAATAAATAAACATGAATAATTTGAAAAAAAGGGCAATATCTGCGGAACGCAATAAAGCAAGGTATGCCTTTACTTTGAATTATCTCGCAATGGGCTGATTCGGCATTGTTTGCTCATAAGGAAAATAGAATGGGAGGAACAATCAAATTAGGCGTTCACAGTTTATTAGCTGCGCGTTGCACATAGAGAAATTACAGTAACATATAAAAGATAATTCTAAATAACAGTTGTGAAGGTTCTCACACGAAAATACATGTTTTTTTTTCGTTTATAATTCATGTACTGTATAGGAAACAAAAAGCCCAGTTAATGATCAAAAATACGGAAGTAATCATGTGAAACAATGAAGGAACAAAAGCAGAGCTCAGCGCAAGGACGGCGGAAACAACGACAATTATAGCTAATATGAAAACAATCTGGAGCGACAATAATTATGATAGGAATATGAAACGAATTTAAATTAATGCGCACTTTAATAATTCCCATAATATTTGCCCTGTAACGAAGGCAGAAAATACAGAAAAACGCGCTTTACAGCGTGAAAGCTAATTTGAAGACCAACTAAACAGCAAGCAAGCCAAATATCGGACCATGATGCGTTAAGACAAGCTTGTATTTATATAGTATGTACACATTTTGTCAAAGGTCTACCTTTGTGCAGGGTTGGGTAGTCAGCCAAAACATTTTCCGACTCCTGAAATTTTAGAAGTCAGACTCCGACTTTGAACTCTATATAGTTTTTTACTAGTCATATGGCATAACATTCAGAGTCCGGATAATTTCACAAGGGAAAACTTAATAAAGATCAAAAGGTAAATGCTGATGAACTGTTGCAAGCCATTTACGAAGAAGGAAGGAAACCGTTCTTTATTTCATTCTGCGGGAATTTGGAAAACCGTCATTTACAATAGTATCATGCTTGTTATACGAGGCAAAGGATATCGAAGAATCTTCTTGAAGATTCAGTAACTGGTACAGGAAATTATAAAAATAAATGTAATGTGCCTATTGACCTTCACTAAGAAGTTTAGTGACTGACTATACCAGTTGAAACATGACAAAACTCGATATCCTTCGAGAGATTTCCAAACGTTGAGAGACATTATATTTTACAAGTGCACGTGCAAAGCATCTTATCAATAAGTCCTCGTCTTTCAGATAATCCACACGGCGTAACATACATCGACATTGGACAGTCAGTGGATACCATCGGATACTCATACACTGGAAAAAATTGGAAAGACCCATAGACCGTATAGATGTGTCATCAATATGGTAACACTTAATATTTCACATCATCATTTCCCAATTTACTTAGTTTCACTCTCATATTTAATTAACTACATTTTTAGATTTCATCTGTGTGTGTGTGAATAGCCTGTCATCATCATCCTTTTTACTTTCTATTAACCCTATATGCGTATATATTTACCTAATAAACCGTATAGCCGCTTTGATCATTACCTAGTTCGTTAATGTATCACTCGTGCTCTCTGTGTTAAGTATTTACATATAGGTAAAGTCATTCTTTTAGAGGAGGTTGGGGACTTTTCTTTTATCGAGATCTGAGGGCAGAAGATAATGTCCTAGAGAAACAGGAAATTCCCCATAAGTTATTAGAAAACACTATCTAGTGGAGAGTATTCGCCTTCTCTTCTTCTTGTCCTTATCTCCAATACGTCTCTTTTTTTTTTAACGAGACAATTTCTGAAAATCTTCTTGACAACATTCCATAGGTCATCACCATCATACTGTAGCGAGGCGACCATATATGACAACAGCGCACAATATCAAGATTAAATTAGTTAGGATACTGCACCAAGCGGCATGTACAATAGCTGGAGTTTTAAAATCCACAGCGCTAGAATTGGCTCAAGGAATATTGCCTTTGGGATTACATAGTACGGAATTGGGATTAAATATTACGATCAAAGTGATGCGATAAAAGACTCATTTAACCCCTCTTCAGCAGTTGTCAGGAATCAGCTTACCATTCGCAACTTCACAATAAATACCAGTAGCATGTTTTTTCGTATTATTTTTGTCTCTATTGCAAGCATGGTAACCGGGCACTTTTGCAGCAGCCATAGTTTTCTATTCCTATCTGGCCTTGACCAGGCTGGAGTTAGCGCAGTGGTTAGTGCACTGGCTTCCTAGCTCGGTGGTCCATGGTTCGATCCCCAGTTGAGGTGGGATTTTTTAGACCGCAAACGGCTCCGGGGTCTACCCAACCTCAAAAATTGGGTACCAGAGGAACTCCTGGAAGGTTAAGGCGGTCGGCGTGATGCTGACCACATCACCCCTAGTGTGCCGATGGTGGAGAAAATATGGGCCTAACACCATATTCCCAATATGCCTCAAATGGGCGTGTAACGGGATCCTTTACCTTTTTTTTTTACCTTGACCACGTTCAGCTTCTCACAATCTAACACTGTGATGAGGTTACGCCAAACTTTTAAATACATGAAGGCTGTGTACATTCTCGTGTCCACACCTCGATGTTTTGACAGAGCTAATCTAATCCACTGTGTCCTTTAAAAATGCGTCGCTTGCATTCTCTCAAAATTCACAGCTTACCCCGTTATGTCCGAGACATAATGTTAGCTCATGGCTGGTCTAGTGAGCCAAATGTATCACTTAATACGAGCTTCCGCTTTTCATGTGCTTTTAAAATATAGAATGAAGCTGTTGCGGGCATTCCTCCCCTTCTGCCTTTAATGCAATTAATGTCATCCATCATACAAGTTTTTCTTTCTTTTTTACAAGCGTCCTCAACATGTTAAATAGCTTGATCTATTGTAAAGAAGAACTGTTAATAAGAGAAAAAAAAAACCCCAGTTAATTGAAGCAGTGAAAAAAGAAATGTTTGTTTGTTTTGTTTGTTTTTTCGAGTAATAAGATTAAATTCACTGTTAACCCCTGATGAGGCACCATTAGAATTTATAGCTTCTTTTTTTTTTTTTTTGAGGTAGAATTTTCAGATAGTTTTTTGTTGTTAGTATGTGGTTCCTAATGTGGTTTCATTTTTTGATTACATTTTCAATGTATAAATCGTTTTATAAATTCCTAACATTTAGATGATAAAACTAATGAAAGAGAAAATATGATGTGACATAGAAAAATATTGTGAAGAAACAGCTAATCAAGAAAACAAACGAAAAAGGCAAAGAACAATACTAACCCAAAAAACCCCCCAGAAAACCTAATAACACTGACACATCTGATGCAAACAACAACAGAAATAAAAAACTCGGGAAGAAAACAGGAAAGAAAACATACTTCGTGAATATCTCGTGACATTAGTATGGATTAAAATAGCTCAGATGGTTGGACTTTTGAAGTTTACAGCGACCATTGAGATATTTCCAGTGTAGTTCCGTGGTTGGACTTTTGAAGTTTACAGCAACCATTGATGTAGTTCCAGTGTAGTTCCCTGGTTGGACTTTTGAAATTTACAGCGACCATTGAGATATTTTCAGTGTAGTTCCCTGGTTGGACTTTTGAAGTTTACAGCGACCATTGAGGTATTTACAGTGTAGTTCCCTGGTTGGACTTTTCAAGTTTACAGCGACCATTGAGGTATTTCCAGTGTAGTTCCCTGATTGGACTTTTGAAATTTACAGCGACCATTGAGGTATTTCCAGTGTAGTTCCCTGGTTGGACTTTTGAAGTTTACAGCGACCATTGAGGTATTTCCAGTGTAGTTCCCTGGTTGGACTTTTGAAGTTTACAGCGACCATTGAGGTATTTCCAGTGTAGTTCCCTGGCTGGACTTTTGAAATTTACAGCGACCATTGAGGTATTTCCAGTGTAGTTCCCTGGTTGGACTTTTGAAGTTTACAGCGACCATTGAGGTATTTCCAGTGAATTTACCTGGTTGGATTTTTGAAGTTTACAGCGACCATTGAGGTATTTCCAGTGTAGTTCCCTGGTTGGACTTTTGAAGTTTACAGCGACCATTGAGGTATTTCCAGTGAATTTACCTGGTTGGACTTTTGAAGTTTACAGCGACCATTTCCTGCAGTCTCTGATGAATAAGACTGCTGCTTCTTCAAGCATGTCGTAAATGCCAACTAACGTAAGGTAGTGCATTGGGCTGGCAACCTCATCATGCAAAACTAAATGCTACAGAAACAACCTCTGCAGGAGCATGTACTTTGACGCAGACATACCTTTAACCTGGTGTTCACAGCACGTGCACATTGCATAGACAGCCCAGATTACACTGGCTTGGCCACGGCCGCTGCATGGAAGATGATAGCATTTCGAAAGATATTTTCTACGGACAACTGGCAGATGGCAAAAGAACAGCTAGGCTACCGTAACTGAGATTCAAAGTTGTGTGCAAGAGAGACATGAAGGCTATTCCTCTTTGGTCCTTGACCGCTGACTGACAAAGCAATCAGTGGCCAACACGCTTGAAGGCGTCATGTAAGGCAGCAATAAACTGTCTCTACTTTGCTCGGTCGACAGCCATCCTTCATTTGGTGCCTCAGCTCTGGTTCACGCTTAGTATCTCTGCCTCCACAGTTCTCCGCCAGGTGGCTTTTGGCCGTCCTTGCTGTCGCTTTCCTTCTGGGGTCCAGAGCATGGCAGTTCTATTGATGGTATCAGGGTCTCTTCTGAGGATATGGCCAACCCAATTCCAGCGTCTATCCGCTGTGATAACGCGCATGTCTTCTTGGTGGCTTCGAGTTAGCATTTCATGGTTGGTGATGGTGTTCGGCCAGAAAATTCGAAAAATTATCTTTTGACAGGTTGTGTGGACAGAGGACAATTTGGACATTTTCTTTTCTGTTACTCTCTAGCTTTCTACACTGTGCAGAAGTACAGAAATTACGCAGCTCTCATATATTTTTAATTCAGTGTTTGTACTGTCCTGGGAGAATTCCCAAATGTCCTTTAGGTTGACGAAGGCAATTCTGACTTTAATCGTTCGGTTATTGATGTCTTTGCTTGTTCCGCCATCTGGTGTTACTATGCTTCCTAAGTATGTGAATGTGTTTATACTTTCCAGTTCTTGGTTTTATGGGTGCAGGATTTCTTACATTTAGTGTCATGACTTCTGTCTTCTTGAGACTGTCTATTCTTAGTTGGTAGCTATGTTTATTTAGTCTGTTGTTTTTCCTTGGATGTGTTGACGTGAGTGTGCGAATAGTACATTGTCATCTGCGTATTCTAGATCCTCTAGGGTAGAGAATGTTGTCCATCTTATTCTTATAGGTGCATCCGCTGTTGTCTGACGCATCACCCATTCTATAGCAGTTTAAAACAGAGTGGTTGATAAGGGGCAACCCTGCCGCACTCCTGTTTTCACCTCAAAAGTTATGTTTTCTGCCCAACACTGCATGTGAAATTAGCACACAGACTTTTAATGATAGAAACCATGCACTTAGGTATTCCATAAGCCTTCAGTATTTTCCATAGACTGTCCCTGTGTATGCTGTCAAATGCCTTTTCAAAGTCAACAAAATTTATATACAGCTGCCTCTGCCATTCTGAACACTGCTCTAATGTGTCCCTTAGTGTGAATATATGACCTGCACATTGTCTGTTTTTTTTCTGAATCCTGCTTGTTCCAGACATGAAGGCACTTTACATATATCCAGCAGCCTGGGAGGACGAAGCTGCCGATCACACAAAGTGGAGATGCTCCCTACGTCGCCACCTCAGATTGACCGAATTGAAACTCTTAGAACAAGCTGAAGGAAAACAAAACGCTGAACTGAGGGCTATAAAGACGCATCTGCCTCATAGTAAGTTTATGATTGGAGGAAGCTACTGTACACTCTAAACTATGAGAAGATGAAATACTAAACAGAGTGAATAAAGACAAGTCAAAAGAAATGGGCAGGCACATACTCTGAAAGTCTCATGAAGGTAGAGGAACAGTGAAACCCAGATCTAAAGGAAGAGCGCGGTTGGACGACACTGATATTGGAGAATATGCCCAAAACGTATTCAAGTCGACGTCTGAAAGTGAACGAAGAAGAATGAAGTGGAAAAAAAAACACAACACACAAACACAGAACATAACTTACTGTTAGAATTTTGCTTAGGTGGATGGTTTATATCTAGACCATGTGGTCTTTTATTTTGGACATGCGCCCTAATAAAACCCTGTGTCCATGTTGAACGAAACGAGGCAAAATGTTATTATTATTTTTTTTTAAATGAAGAAAAGTGATATCAGCAGAAAAAAACTCAATAAACAAAGGTGATCCGTTAACCAAACTCCGCCTAGGCCGGTCCCAAGCCCGGCTAAAAAAGGAGGAGGCCGGCCTGCATGGAGGCCGTAGGGAGGCAGCCCCTCCACCATGCAAAGGCACAACAGGCCAATCACCTGTTTGCTTTAAAACATGATTACGCGAACTACAAGAGAGAAAACGGGACTGATTCTAAAGGCGACGAACTGGAACGGACTACGACTTATGGAACGTGGAACACAAGAAGTATAAATGGGAAAGAAGAGGAGGTGGTGGAAGAGATGAGGAAAGCAAAATTAGAAATCCTGGCTATAACGGAAACAAAGAAAAGGGACAAGGAGTCATGGATCTCGATAGTAACACGCTGCTCTACAGTGGTGTACCCACATCTGAAAGAGCTAAAGGGGGCGTGGGTTGCATTGTGGCCAAAAACCAGAAAGATAATATCAAGGGATGGAACTTTGTCTCGGAGCGCATTATAGTTGTAAAACTAAAAGAAGGAGACACCACAGTCACCCTGGTCATAGTGTATAGGCCAAATGAGGATGAGAGAGCAGAGGTCAAGGAGGAATTCTTCGAGCTGCTTTAAAGGACAGTGGATGACTGTCTAGATGAAATTATCATGCTCGGAGATTTCAATGCCAGAGTTGGAAATGACCAACCTAGATGGGGTGGGGTTATCGAAAGATATGGAGAAGATACTCTCAATGACAATGGAAAGCGACTCCTTAGATTTTGCAGTGAGCAGAATCTGATTATTACAAATACAATGCTCCCCCATAAGCGCATACATGCATACACTAGATTTGAGCCAACAAAGAATGAGAAGTCAGTGATCGACTATGCCATTGTTAGGAGGAGCTCATTCAAATATGTCCGGGATGCTAGAGTCTGGAGGGGGCCAGAGATTGGAAGTGATCACTACCTGCTTACAATCAAAAGAACAACTGAAAGAGTTGCTCAGCCTAGGAACTGCCCAACATCACGCAAGAAACCAAGTAAACAAACGGGAGAAATGAGCATTAAGACCTACAAGCTGAGAGAGCCAGAAATTAAGACCAGATATCAGGGGCTTATTGCTACAGCGGTGAGAAACACAGAAGAACAACCTGATGACTTGGAAACCCTCTGTCTTAAATTCAAGTACATCATAAAGACAGCTGCTGCAGAAGCATGTGGTGAAGTCCGACTTGGGAACAAGAGAAAGAGGACACCTTGGTGGACAGAGGAAGTCAAAGAGAAAATAAGAGAGAAGAAAATGGCATGGAAACAATACTTAGGAGCTAAAAACACAGCAGGACAAATAGAGAAATATAGAGAATATGTGATACTTAGAACAGAAGCAAAGAACAAGGTGCTAGCAGCAAAACAGAAGTCCTGGGAAGAATTTGGAGAAAAGCTAGAAAAAGATGCGCAAGAAAACCAGAAATTGTTCTATAAGACCCTAAACAACACGAGGAAGGAAAAACAATGCCCTCTCAAATTTATAAAGGACAAGCAAGGCGAATTGCTTACTGCCCCAAAAGAAGTAATGGAAAGATGGAACGAATATTTCTCAGAACTCCTTGATGGTGAGCAAGGTCAAGCATCAGAAATGATAACCACTAGCACATAAGAGGAAACCAATGGTGATGAAGATGACAAAGATGGAAGAACTGAAGGCAGTACTGGAGAAAATCAAGATGGGCAAAGCAGCAGGGCATGATGGTATAACACCAAAAATGGGTAAGTACATGGGAGCATCAGGTGACCTATTACTCTTAAGGGTCCTACAAGCAGCGTGGTGCAACAAGACCATACCAAAGGATTGGGAGATTACCATCATAACATCAATTTTCAAAAAAGGTGACAATCGACAATGTGGAAACCACAGAGGCATATCCTTTCTCATTGTCCCTGGTAAAATTTACTCTAGAATCCTAGAGCAGAGACTCCGACGCCTAGCTGAGCCACAATTGGATGAGATCCAGTACGGATTCCGAGCAAACCGAAGTACTCAAGACCTAATCTTCACACTCAGACAGCTGGGTGAAAAGGCTCTTGAGTATAAGAGTGAGATCCATCTTTGTTTCATAGATCTGGAAAAGGCGTTTGACAGGGTCCCCTGGAGCAAACTTTGGGACTGTTTGGCAAAGAAGAACATTCCAGCACCTCTGATTCATGCTATACAGAGCTTCTACAAGTCTTGCAGAAATTATGTGAGGACAGCAAACCATAAGTCAGAAGAGTTCAGGACCACCACTGGTGTAAGACAAGGTGATATCCTGTCACCTTGTCTTTTCATACTCCTCATGACCTCAAGACGCAGCAATAGAGACCGCAGTCAGCGACTCATAGCTTGACTGCCTGCGTCAGGACCAGCGAACCAGAGCTGGTCAAGACCGCACTCCACCTCCACGTGGTGGTCCTGGAAACAGTCTGCAGCTGTGCAGTCTGGCTGAGCGAGTGTGGATCGAAATGGGAAGGCAAACCCGGTCCTAAAAAATGCCGTGCAGAAGTCGGATGTGTCGACCGAAAGGTGCAGATATCACAGCTTAGGCGTAAACAGACACAACGCAACCACCGTCCTTTTCAGGACGAAGAAGAAGAAGAAGAATACTCCTCATGGACGATGTTATCAAAGCATGTAAGGAGAGAACAAGAAAGTATTCAGTGGGGTACTGGAAGATGAGACAGGTATGTATTTCAGAGCTGGCATTTGCTGATGATGTTGCCCTGATTGCTAAATCAGAGGCACATCTCCAATCCAACCAGCAAGTCTGGAAGGAAAAGCTGGAGAAGAGAGGGATGGTCATAAGCAGCTCTAAAACAAAATCCATGGTGATATCACGAGAAGAAAGAAGACATCAGATTAAGCTGGGAGAACAGGTCCTGGAGCAGGTCGACCACTTTAAATACCTCGGAGCTATTATAGACCGAAAGGGAGGCATCAAAGAAGAGTTGGCCACTCGAAAAGCAACAGCTGGGAGACTTTTGTAGGCCATAAATCGAGGATTCCTCATCAAGAGAGAGGTTGGTAAGAAAACAAAGATGGCTGCATACCGCTCCACCTATGTCCCAGTCTTGACATATGGATGCGAGTCATGGGCAATGACTACAACCCACAAAAGCCTGATCCAAACCTCAGAAATGAGGTATCTGAGGAAGGTGGTTGAAGTAACAAGAAGAGACATGGTCCGCAACCAGACGATACGTCAAGGCCTAAAATCCCACCCCCTGCAGACCCAAGTAGAACAGTCCCAACTAAGATGGTTTGGCCATGTCTGCAGAATGGGAGAAGATCGGCAACCACGACAAGCATGGGAAACAAAGAGCCAGGGATCCAGACCCCCAGGACGACCCAGAGTCCGCTGGGAGGACAACATTCTCACTCTTATACTCAAGGGTCTTACACACTTATATAAATAAATATATTCAAGACCGGATTTACGCATATGGTAACCATTTGCGTCATGTTGTGACCTTTCACCGAACAAGCAAACCCGTCAATCACCAACACTTGAAAATTATAGTTTAATATAAAAAAAAAATCTTCCTTATGAAATAAAGAAAGAATATTAACACTGTAAAGTAGGTTTAATACATTAGTTTTAATATGTAACAGCCACCAAGTACCGCTTGTCATGCTTTTGTGGTTTATTTTCTGTTAAAACTAAAGACAAATGACTGAAATTTAAAAAAAAAAATTAATAAAATATCGAGAATAAGATAGTCCTTACTGGGGAATCGAGCCAGGATCGATTCCTAGGAAGGCAAATACGCTTGTCGTTACACCATAACCTTCCAAATGTTATAAGGATCCCCCGTTACACGCCCATTGAGGCATATTGTGAATGTGGTGTTATTTTCATATTTTCCTGACCATCAGCACACAAGGGTGATGTGGTCAGTATCACGTCGGCCGCTCTAACCTTCCCAGAGTTGCTCTGGTACCCTATTCATTAGGCTGGGTCGACCAAAGGTTATAAGAGTTGAAATTATTTGAGATTTTGAAAGCATAGAGTTACCTACTGTTGTTTGCGTTTAGAGCTAACATCCAATACCATAATTCCCGCCGTAAGGTACTTCGGTCGGTCGGTCTGTGACACTTTGCACACCGTCATTTGCGCACTTGTTTTCTATTTTCGAGAGAGTACATTAACTTTCGAGCACAGCTAAAGGGGTGCAACAGTGTTTGAAAGTAAGACAATAATTGTATTGTTTCCTCTTATATGTACTCTCGCGAAAATAGCAAAGTGTGACGGCGTGCATTAAATCAACAGACAATCAAGATACTCTTCTGTCCAGTTTCATTCGGGAAACGGATTTAACTCATCCTTTTTCTTAAAAACAACCTTAAAATGCCAGTTTCTGATTGTTTCTTCAAGACACAATTTTAATTTAAAGTATTGCAGACTTATTATTACGGATCAAATGATAAGATGGCTAAAAGACAGAGACGATCGCGTCATTCACAGCGAGCAAGCGAGACTATAGAAGAAGCAGCAATGTAATACGTGTAACAGAAACAACACACTATAATTAAAAACCTGCCAATTTTGGCGGGTTGTTGCTAGTTGTAAAAGATTTCGTAAGCATAGCGTTACACACTCACTGTTGATCTTTTAAGGGGGAACACCCACCCAAAAATGGGTTATCTTTTTAAAAAATTAACAGAAAAATAACTAACGAACTTGTTGACATAAAATTTGGCCACATGTTACAAGAGATATTATATTTTATGATGAACAAAGTTTACTTTATAAATTGTAATGTTTTATGTGAAAATAATTAATTAACATGAAGTGATGAAAAAAAAAATGAAAGGAAAACCCCCAGTGCACCTGGGAATGAATTTCACTCACATAAAAAGTGCAAAGAATGCCAAACCAGCAGATGATGTGCATAACATCCCTACCTATGGCGTGAACCACCAAAAAATGTCTACCCCAATGAGCTTTGTAGATATGGCTCTTGCAATATGACCCTTTTAAATAGCACAAATTTAGAACTTTGTATAGCAATATCTCTGTTTCTATACCATGTAAGAAAAAAGTGGAGGTTCATGCCATAAAGGATAACATGGGCTATAAGTGTGCAAAATTTGAAGGCTATAGCTTTAAAACTGTAGAAAATATCACCGGAACTGTGAATCACAGGCCCTGTTTTCATTAAAGTTTAGTTTTTAAATGTTAAAACACTTATCTTAAAATCTTTGAACATTTATAACTCATAAACTATTACAGATAAACACATAATTCAAAAAGAATATCGAAGTAAAAAGGCTTATAAATATTTAAAACACAATTATTATATGCAAATCAAAAATAACCTTTTTTGTCTATTTCTGGGTGTATATGCCCCCTTAAATTAAGTTTGAAGTTTCTAAGTGAATTATTATGAAATTTAATGGAAAAAAAATATAGCGTCATAGTCACGTTTACGTATCAGCCAATCAGCGTAATGTTTTACAGCCGTGACCGAGTGACATAAGCAAGTCATTATGAAACAATCAAAGCTGGTTCAGTTCCCGGTTTCCTCCCGAATTTTTCTCCAGTCATCTGTTTTACTGAAAATTGTAGTTTTTCTCAATTTTATGGTTAAATAAAACCTATTGCAAAAGGAATGGGGTCAAATGCTTGTTCAATCCTTGAATTATTCAAATGTAAACAGCGTGCTGGACTGAGATACACAAGCATTATAGTGTATATGAATTATTTCTCTCGCAAATTGTGTGGCAATGTCGAGGAATCCATGAACGTCCTAATGTATCGAACAAGCTGCTAACGGCTTTAGGTAAGTTTTCAGTACCGTTTATTTACAACAAGCGTCTTCTTTAAATCTACACCTCCTGTATCTTCACTCGCTTTTTTCTCCCCTGAAATAGCATGAACACCATTGCAGTGTGGTCAGCCGCGGTAGCGCTGTGGTTAGTGCATTGGCTTCCTAGCTCGGTGGTCCATGGTTCGATCTCCAGTTGAGGTGGGATTTTTTAGACCGCAAACGGCTCCGGGTCGACCCAGCCTCTGTGAATTGGGTACCAAAGCAGCTCTGGGAAGGTTAAGGCGGCCGGCGTGATGCTGACCACATCATCCCTAGTGTGCCGATGGTCAAGAAAAGATGGGCCTAACACCATATTCCCAATATGCCTCAATGGGCGTGTAACGCGATCCTTTACCCTATTTTTTTTACCATTGCAGTGTTCCCTTGGCAAGAAACGTGTACCAAAACATAAATATACTTTTGTAGAAGTGGTTTATGTAGCTATTCGTTTTACATCCAGCCCTGTGTGCTCGAGGGAGAGCAGTAAGCGTGTTCGATCATTGTCGGCTCCTAGACTCCTGGCACTACAAGAAGACAGACGTTGCGTGCCGTCACTCAACAGAACAAAGCCGCGAGTTTTATAATTGCTTAGCATTCCACGGATCACAATGTCAGTATATGCGAGAAGGCGCGTGTTATTTCTTAATATTTTTTTAATGCAACGCATTTCTTACAAAAGCGTCCGACTACCAGTAAGAGCACTGGTCTTTCGCGAGAACGGTGCGGGGTTCGGATTCACGGTTTCGTCACGCTCCAGTCTACCTAGCTGTAAATTCTACCTAGCTGTAAATGGGTACGTGACTTAGCTCTTGGGTTAATGATGGAACAGGCAGCGAAGAAAAGAACTGTTCACCCCACCTCTCGATGCTGGACCTAGTATAACGAAGGCCCTACGGATGTTTCTGTTTTGAGAGTGCTTTTTACTTTTATTTCTTACAAACTGAAATTAACACCACTTTTTGCCAATTTGTGTCAGAATTTCGCTTCTGACGTTTCTCACAGCTACCTTTCTCACGGCTACCTTTCTCATGGCTACCTTTCTCACGGCTACCTTTCTCACAGCTACCTTTCTCACAGCTACCTTTCTCACGGCTACCTTTCTCCCGGCTACCTTTCTCACAGCTACCTTTCTCACGGCTACCTTTCTTGCGGCCACCTTTCTCACAGCTACCTATCTCACGGCTACCTTTCTCACAGCCACCTTTCTCACGGCTACCTTTCTCACGGCTATCTTTCTCACAGCTACCTTTCTCGCAGCTACCTTTCTCACAGCTACCTTTCTCACGGCTACCTTTCTCACAGCTACCTTTCTCACGGCTACCTTTCTCACAGCTACCTTTCTCACGGCTACCTTTCTCACGGCTACCTTTCTCACAGCTACCTTTCTCACAGCTACCTTTCTCACGGCTACCTTTCTCACGGCTACCTTTCTCATGGCTACCTTTCTCACAGCTACCTTTCTCACAGCTACCTTTCTCACAGCTACCTTTCTCACAGCTACCTTTCTCACAGCTACCTTTCTCACAGCTACCCATACTACACATGTCCCGTATAGTTCTCCGGGAGTCTCTTTTGAGACAAATAAAGAATAGAACTACTGTTTCCTCAGGCATGTCGTATAAGTAGCTTCATACAGCCTACTCCTACTCCTGCTACGGAGTTCGTGCACTGAGCAGAGATCATCCTTGTGTGATCTAAGGGAGGAGATCGGCGTACTGATGGCGTTGTCCGTGTGCAATGAAGATAGTCCTTAACACCAAACCAAACCAAACTACAGCCTAAACAGACTTTGAGGATGGTGCGCCCGTGAGGAGATAACCCTCAGCTACTTGACTGGTGTACCTTACGGCGTGTTCTGTTCTCTTCATCAGACATGTTTTACAAGGCAACTAATACAAGCTTGCGTATGATGATGGCAACTTCATTATGCAAAATACATCGCTACAGAAACCACAGCTGCAAGAAGTTGTAAAATGTATGTGCAGGCTTCCTGCTAGGATTCTTCTTCTTATGTTCGTGTTGGACTTGATTTCTCTTGTTCTCCATATGTTTCCCAATGCAATGAAAGCTTCTCTTGCTTTTTGTATTCTTATTTTGATATCATTGTCTGTCCCTCCAATTTTGTCTATATTACTGCCAAGATATATGTACGATTCTACATCCTTTAGTGGTGTTTCTTCAAGTTCAACCTTGTTATCATTTCTTGCAGTTGATGACAAGAACCAGACAAGCGCCAGTGGAACAAGAGTTGAGAAGAAGACGCTGGCGATGGATGGACACACATTGAGCAGACCTGTTGATAGCATTACAAGGCAGTCCTTGTTCTGGAATCCACAGGGAAAGAGAGGCAGAGGTAGACCAAAAAACACACGGAGAACTGGATACAGAGATGAAAATGATGAGGAAATCATGGAAAGAACTTGAGCAGATGGCACGGGACAGGAAGTCTTGGCATGTGTTTGTTGAAGGCCTGTGCTCCTCGGGGAGCTAAAGGGTATTGATTGATTGATTGATTGATTGATTGATTCCTGCTAGGAGACCAGCTGCAGTGATGGATCTATGCGTCACATGAAGCGAAAAGGAAAATGATGATCCATATATAGCATATCATTAATAGTGACGAGTCTCTAGCTTTCTCTTCATCAAAATGTTGTTTGAACAATGTCGTCTTTGTTTACCTTTATCGTCTCCTAACTAGCACATTGTGTATGTATAATTTTTTTTTTTTAAACCAGCGGCACTTGGGCTTTCAGCCCTTCGGCCCAATGACATGTCATTGCGAGGCTGGGGAACCTGAGGACTTTCCTTCCAACCCGGTCAGGAGCTTCGCTCCTTCCCATCCACAGAGGGTTTATCACAGGAGCCGTTCAGTCTATTCAGTCAAATTTCCGGCCGTAAACATTTCTTCAAACGCCGACGCCCGGGTTTGAACCATGAACACCTGGTCGCCAGTACAACGCCGAAGCCATTACACCAGCACGGCTCCCTGTATGTATAAATAGAAGCGTGTTTGTTTACCGCCAACAGGGCAGACTGGCTAGTCACATGAGCTCAAATTTATGCGTTTCCATAAGTGTGGGTGCTAACTTGGTTATCTTTGCGTGCATGGCTCAATCAAAAGTATGTCCCTTTTATTAACGGAGCAGTCAGCTTATTTTTAGAAGGATGATCGACGTTACTAGGTGTCTTGATGCAAACAAACCATATCCGATGTTTAACCCTTTCTCTTCTGATAGTTCCGAATTCTGTAGTTAACTGATACCGCCTGCATTTTCTTAGGTTAGGGGAAAGAAATAGGGTTAATGCAGTTTTTCTCAGCCAGTGTTCCTTTAAACGCTAATTTTCAGAAATTCATCTTCAAGGGTTTCGCGATAAATCCTGGAATAACTAAATCAACATTGTGAAATATAGCGAAACATTCCAAATATTTCATCATCTGGAGATAATAAAAAAAAAAGGTAAAGGATCCCATTACATGACCATTGATTATATTGGGAATATGGTGTTAGGCCTCTATTTTCTTGACCATACGGCACACTAGGGGTCATGTGGTCAGCATTATACCGGCCGCCTTTAACCTTCCAGAGTTGCTCTGGAACCCAATTCATGAGGTTGGGTTGACCCCGGAGCCGTTTGCGGTATAAAAAATCCCACCTCAACTAGAGATAGGGTTACATTAAATTGTATGTGTTTGTGTTCGCATCGTAAAGGTAAATATCATAAGCTTATACAAATGTAAACGTTTCTATGATCAGTCAAATTGCTCCTCTTTATTTAAATTTAAGAAGCAGATTACTGTTTCGATAATAGTAATGTCGATGTGTGACGTAGAATGGAAATATTGATACAGTAATCTGACAGCCTTTGCTTTCCCATTTAGTGTCTACCATTGGCTACGCCAAACCACGCAATTTTCTGTTTGTATGACTTACCTTTGAATCCACGCCCTTTCTCTGGGAACATAACAACAGAGTTGTTTACCAACTTTTCGCAACCTGCCAGTCTTAACATGGGAGCGAATCACGTTTGTTTACCTGAGTTTCTCACGCGAGCTGATTTGCCAATTATCGGTCATTAGACAGATGCGCGGGGAAATAACGGACTGTTTGAAGAGATACACGGGCGATAATATTTTCCCGACCACCTTTGATGTTCGTACGTTTCAGGGGGAGGTAAATGTTTGATCTGCGAAAGGGGACGTAATCTAAGAGAGGACCGTTGCACGGCCAAGTCTTTTGATGTCGGTCAGCATTGCTAAGTAGAATGAACGAACAAACCTTTGATCCGGGAAACGCAGGTTTCCTGATTTCTCTGCTATACAGAAGGTGTGAATTATAACAGCCTCTAGTGATAATAACACCATGATCTGTATATATATACCGCGCTCTCTCAAATTCAGTTTTTAGAGTCGCTCAGAAATTCTTGGATAATCTAAACACGCCAGACTAGAACCATTCTTCAATAAATGTGTTAAACTGTCTCGTGGGAATTTCATTTTCTGACTTGTGGTAATAGAAATTGTGCTTAAGTGTTAAAATGTGTTAAGTTTACCATTTTAATTCACTGTAATTCCCTAGCGTTTAAAACTAGTGAAATAACAAAACGTGTAGATATTTTCATGCCAGTCGTTCAGTAAAATGTAATTTCCAATACCCCACTTTCTTACACAATAAGATACGGTTTAGCTGACTGAGATTATTACGCGTGACGGATGAGTGACAGAATAGAATTCGCATTATATTTCATTGTGTGAAATTATATAAGTGACTAGTGTTAATATCATGTGACAAAACAACAGACGCCGACAAATAGCTAGTAGTGACAAGCGATTTTTGTTAAGGTGCGCGCATGGATACATTAAATAATAATCGACTGTGTACGCTGTTCATTTTCTCGCGGGCAATAACGGGGGAGGGCGCATACCCTTTTTCCCGACATGCCATAGCGGAAAACTTACGGGTGGATAGGATAGTAGCAGTTTTTTTCATAAATGTTCTTTTCTTCCTAATATAGCACCTGATCAAAACCAGCGGCCAGCGGTCTTACATTATTATTACTTTGGGTCTTCGATTTTTGGGCTAGTTCGGTCCTCATTCAGTGAAGGATTAATGATGTCTTCTTCGTGGCTACAAGTCCCAAGTTCCTTCGTGAACCGATTGGGCCCACGAGACAAATAAACATTAATATTAAAAGATCTTAACTGGACTGTACCTTACCCAGAATTATTTATTCAATTTTTCCAGCCCCCTGGGTATACGACAGAACATTTATTCCTGACGGTTGACAGCAGTAGCAACGGAGTGATCCAGAAAACTACGCCTATAGGATTTATCATCATCATCATCATTTTTTCATATTGTAACATTTCTCTTAGCAACCAGATGTTTTCGCAATAATGGAACTATATTTCTCCTTTTGCAACTGTGAACGTCCAGAGCACGTCTTGCTTCAGTAGTGTTAATCTTTGACCTTTGGGTTATTAACTTCTTTTGGGATCCTTTCTGAACAAGGGGGGGGGGGGACGGACGGACTTATTCGGTTATTTTCATATGTCTGTAAACATGATTTTATTGATTTCTCTATATGTTTTGATGTTGTAAAAGTTTAACGATAATAAACAACAAAAAGAACTTAACTTTGTGTGTTGGTCAGACCCATACTCCATTAACCATAGTTTTTCACGTTTGTGTGTCTTGCTGTCACATAATTGTGTGTGCGTGTGTTTAGTTTAACTTATCTTTCTAGAGATAGGGGGTGAAAGATTGTTTTACACTAAATTATAGTCGTATAGATAGGCTGGACTAGAGAAGCTATTCAGTCCAGAGACAAATCTTCTCCTTAACTATTCACTCGTGAAATCTATTTCTTACACCTTTATTCTCACATATTTACCACTATCACCTCTGCTTAGACGGGACCATAACTATCTTCTAACCTATCTAAAATTTACGACACGATGAGAGAAATAAAAGTGGAAATGTCACAAGAGTACATTAGTTGAAGTCATTCATGAACGGACGCTGTTTGAAAATATGTGCGTGCATTATTTCCAAGAGCCAACGAGAACAGTTTTATGTTTTCCTGAAGCTTCTTTTTGTGTCACTTCATTACTGCGTTATTATATGTGACATTGTCAGATGTAGTTTTCCATCTGGCGCGCTTTTGATTCTTGTGCCATTCGTTGAGTGTTTGTAATGCGCACGCTTTGAGAGAAAGATTTATTTTTTCGGCAAAGGATACGGGAAGAAGATGATGACATTACATATATATATGTATATATATATCGGTAATGTTTATCATTAGCCATTTTTTTATTAAAGCCGTCACAGACTTGCTTACTTAGTCGTTCCCCTTCTACCGTGAGGTGCAGAGGTTTGTCTTCCTCCTGGCCTGGTTCCATTCTAGTCCTCGTTCTTCAAAGATTGTCTAATGTCCTCCCAGTGGACTCTGGGTCGTCCCGGGGTCTGGATCCATGGCTCTTTGTTTCCCATGCTTGTCGTGGTAGCCGATCTTCTCCCATTCGGCAGACATGGCCAAACCATCTTAGTTGGGACTGTTCTACTTGGGTCTACAGGGGGTGGGCTTTTAGGCCTTGACGTCTTGTCTGGTTGCGGACCATGTCTCTTCTTGTTACTTCAACCACCTTCCTCAGATACCTCATTTCTGAGGTTTGGATCTGGCTTTTGTGGGTTGTAGTCATTGCCCATGACTCGCATCCATATGTCAAGACTGGGACATAGGTGGAGCGGTATACAGCCTTCTTCGTTTTCTTACCAACCTCTCTCTTGCTGAGGAATCCTCGATTTATGGCCTGAAAAAGTCTCCCAGCTGCTGCTTTTTGAGTGGCCAATTCTTCTTTGATGCCTCCCTTTCGGTCTATAATAGCTCCGAGATATTTAAAGTCGTCGACCTGTTCCAGGACCTGTTCTCCCAGCTTAATCTGATGTCTTCTTTCTTCTCGTGATATCACCATGGATTTTGTTTTAGAGCTGCTTATGACAATCTATCTCTTCTCCAGTTCTTCCTTCCAGACTTGCAGGTTGGATTGGAGATGTGCCTCTGATTTAGCAATCAGGGCAACATCATCAGCAAATGCCAGCTCTGAAATACATACCTGTGTCATCTTCCAGTACCCCACTGAATACTTTCTTGTTCTCTCCTTACATGCCTTGATAACATCGTCCATGAGGAGTATGAAAAGATAAGGTGACAGGATTTCACCTTGTCTTACACCAGTGGTGGTCCTGAACTCTTCTGACTTATGGTTTGCTGTCCTCGCATAATTTCTGCAAGACTTGTAGAAGCTCTGTACAGCATGAATCAGAGGTGCTGGAATGTTCTTCCTTGCCAAACAGTCTCAAAGTTTGCTCCATGGGACCCTGTCAAACGCCTTTTCCAGATCTATGAAACAAAGATGGATCTCACTCTTATACTCAAGGGCCTTTTCACTCAGCTGTCTGAGTGTGAAGATTAGGTCTTGAGTACTTCGGTTTGCTCGGAATCCGCACTGGATCTCATCCAATTGTGGCTCAGCTAGGCGTCGGAGTCTCTGCTCTAGGATTCTAGAGTAGATTTTACCAGGGATACTGAGAAGGGATATGCCTCTGTGGTTTCCACATTGTCGATTGTCACCTTTTTTGGCAATTGGTGTTATGATGGCAATCTCCCAATCCTTTGGTATGGTCTTGTTGCACCACGCTGCTTGTAGGACCCTTAAGAGTAATAGGTCACCTGATCCTCCCATGTACTTAACCATTTCTGGTGTTATACCATCATGCCCTGCTGCTTTGCCCATCTTGATTTTCTCCAGTGCTGCCTTCAGTTTTTCCATCTTTATGTCATCTTCATCACCATTGGTTTTCCTCTTATGTGCTAGTGGTTATCATTTCTGATGCTTGACCTTGCTCACCATCAAGGAGTTCTGAGAAATATTCTTTCCATCTTTCCATCACTTCCTTCGGGGCAGTAAGCAATTTGCCTTGCTTGTCCTTTATAAATTTGAGAAGGCATTGTTTTTCCTTCCTCATGTTCTTTAGGGTCTTATAGAACAATTTCTGGTTTTCTTGCGCATCTTTTTCTAGCTTTTCTCCAAGTTCTTCCCAGGACTTCTGTGTTGCTGCTAGCACCCTGTTTTTTGCTTCTGTTCTAAGCATCACATATTCTCTATATTTTTCTATTTGTCCTGCTGTGTAAAAAGCACTCCGAGGCAGCTAAAAAGCCCCTACGTATTGTTTCCATGCCATTTTCTTCTCTCTAATTTTCTCTTTGACTTCCTCTGTCCACCAAGGTGTCCTCTTTCTCTTGTTCCCAAGTCGGACTTCACCACATGCTTCTGCAGCAGCTGTCTTTAGGATGTCTTTGAATTTAAGCCAGAGGGTTTCCAAGCCATGAGGTTGTTCTTCTGTGTTTCTCACTGCTGTAGCAATAAGCCCGTGATATCTGGACTTAATTTCTGGCTCTCTCAGCTTGTAGGTCTTAATGCTCATTTCTCCCGCTTGTTTACTTGGTTTCTTGCGTGATGTTGGGCAGTTCCTAGGCTGAGCAACTCTTTCAGTTGTTCTTTTGATTGTAAGCAGGTAGTGATCACTTCCAATCTCTGGCCCCCTCCAGACTCTAGCGTCCCGGACATATTTGAATGAGTTCCTCCTAACAATGGCATAGTCGATCACTGACTTCTCATTCTTTGTTGGTTCACATCTAGTGTATGCATGTATGCGCTTATGGGGGAACTTTGTGTTTGTAATAATCAGATTCTGCTCACTGCAGAATCAAAGGAGTCGCTTTCCATTGTCATTGAGAGTATCTTCTCCATATCTTCCGATAACTCCATGGTCATTTCCAACTCTGGCATTGAAATCTCCGAGCATGATAATTTCATCTAGGCAGTCATCCACTGTCCTTTGAAGCAGCTCTAAGAATTCCTCCTTGACCTCTGCTCTCTCATCCTCATTTGGCCCATACACTATGACCAGGCTGACTATGGTTTCTCCTTCTTTTAGTTTTACAACCATACTGCGCTCCGAGACAAAGTTCCATCCCTTGATACTATCTTTCTGGTTTTTGGCCACAATGCAACCCACGCCCCCTTTAGCTCTTTCAGATGTGGGTACACCACTGTAGAGCAGCGTGTTGCCATCGAGATCCATGACTCCTTGTCCTTTTTTCTTTGTTTCCGTTATAGCCAGGATTTCTAATTTTGCTTTCCTCAACTCTTCCACCAGCTCCTCTTCTTCCCCATTTATACTTCTTGTGTTCCATGTTCCATAAGTCATAGTCCGTAGTCCGTTCCAGTTCGTCGCCTTTAGAATCAATCCGGTTTTCTCTCTTGTAGTTCGCGTAATCATGTTTTAAAGCAAACAGGTGATTGGCCTGTTGTGCCTTTGCATGGTGGAGGGGCTGCCTCCTTACGGCCTCCATGCAGGCCGCCCTCCTCCTTTTTCAGCCGGGCTTGGGACCGGCCTAGGCGGAGTTCCCGTCACAGACATGATTGTTAATTACCTGCCTCGGAGTGCTTGGGCGGTTACATACAGCGTTGCACTCTGAAGTTTGAAAAAAAAAACAACCTAGATATCGGCGAATTGTAGCGATATGTGAGCAACTGTTGGCGATTTGTAGCTGTTTTGGGTGGAATCAAGGTGACGTTCTACAACTAATTTGCCATTGAAGAAACAAAAAACAAAAGCCAATGATGCAAATTCTTCGCTTGTACCATACAACGTATTTAAATGTTAGTATCATGCATCCATCCTACTATTTTTGTATCTATGCATCTATTCACCCATTAATTTATCTTTCTTTCCATCTATCCACTCGTCTGTCCGTCCTACCATCTGTGCTTCGATCAATCAATCTATCTGTCTATCCATCCGTCTATCAATGTATCTATTAGGCAGACAGGCATATAGATAGATATAGTAAACTCCGAAGTGTTCCATATTTTGTTTCTATCGTTCTGTCATAACACTAGTTATATACTTATAATAATGGTATTATTATTTTACTTATTTTTAT
This sequence comes from Oreohelix idahoensis, assembly GCA_024509875.1. NCBI lineage: Eukaryota > Metazoa > Mollusca > Gastropoda > Stylommatophora > Oreohelicidae > Oreohelix > Oreohelix idahoensis. The sequence goes on along the minus strand of JAMPIV010003232.1, from coordinate 102,196 downwards.
GGTAGGTTTTCTAAATTTTGGGAGCAGGTAATGGCGATTGGATCTAATGTTATATACGTTATATATGATAATTATAATACACCGCGGGCTGAGCAGGATATTTAACTCCTTTTGTAAAAATGTTATTTATACTTTAAATAATTTTGCAGTTATGATCCACAGAGCGGCATTATCGTCTACGCCGTGATACCTGCACTCAAATACGTTGTATGGTACAAGTGAAGGATTTGTATCACTGGCTTTTGCTTTCTGTTTTTATTTTTTAATGGCTTTAGGTCCTCATCCCTCTTTTTTCTGCAATATTTATAGAATCGATACTTGCCATTGTCTATGTAACCGCCCAAGAACTCCAAGGGAACTATCAATGTTTTTTTCTGTGACCGCCATAATGAAAACGGTTAATGATAACCATTACAGAAACATTACCTAAGAAAGACCTGAATCCATGCATACACAGATGGGTCAGCAATAAATGCAACAGAAGATGGCGGTGGAGGGGTCATTATGAGCTTAAGCAATGTCACACACAAAAAAAGGTGTAGGTCGCAACAGTAAAATTTGCGAGAAACTTCAGAGCAGAGGCAGATGCCTTAACAACTGCAGCAGAAGTTCTAATGACAGAAGAAAGCTCAGAGAGACGAGTAGCTATCTTCTCAGATGCGCTGTCAGTGATTGCAACGTTGAAGAATCAAAATAATGCCGAACAGGATGATCTAAGAGTAATACTTCACAAACTGTGTCAGCAATTCAAAAGAGTTGGGATACAATGGATCTGTTCTCACTGCAACATCCCCGGAAATAAGGAGGCTGACAGATTGGCAAAGGAAGGGGGAAAGCTGCCTCAACTTGACACAAGCATAACGTATGAAGAGGCCACGAGTTTTATCAAGCGCAGATACAGGAGCAAGTAGAAAGCAGAACATCCAGGCCACAATAAAAATGATGGCAGAGGTGAACAAAGTGGTAATGTTCATACTTCGCACGGTTCACAACAGATTTGGATACCATCTATTCAACAAGCTAAATATAGAAACTACTAATTATTGCAACTCTGGCACTGATATAACGACTGCTGATCATCTGTTTCAAAGGTGCCTAACATATGAGGAGCAGAGAAGGCGCATATGACCATCATCAGTACCATGCCTGGAAATTCTCTACGGAGATGTCAACAGCCTCAGACTGATCACTACTTTCTTTGAACATATTCAAATTGACGTCAGAGGGTGAACGAAAAAGAAGAAGAATAAGAAGATAAACATTACCATATATATAGATACAGGTTCAGACAAGGGGTGCAGGCCAGAAAGGGGGGCTTTTGCAGTAAGGGAGAAAGAGAAGAAAGAGAATAGTGGTTGTTTTGTGAGCAGCACATGTAGCATCAGACGTGAAATACGTCATTGATAAACACAATAACAATTGATGCGTCTCTATAAACGAGGGTGCTATAAAAAAAAATTTAGGTATCTCGGCATGCATGGGTTGATCAGAAGTCCCTAGTCCTTTATTAACGTAGCAGTCAAGTTATCTTAAAAAGGATGGTCGATATTATTAGGTGCTTAAACGCAAGCAAACCATTTATTATGTTTAACCCTTTCTCTTCTGACAGTTCCAAAGTCTGTACTTAACACGAGAAAAATATGGGTTGAAGTATAATGCTAAGATAAGGAAATAGGATTTTGCAGTAAGGAAGAAGGAGAAAGATGGTTATATTGTGAGCAGCCCAGAAAGTGTCAAGACGTGAGCTACGTAACTTTCTTCTTCTTTGATCCTTAGCCGCCGACCGTCAAAGCAGTCAGTGGCCATCACGCCTAGTGGCGTCTTGTAGGGCAACAACAGATTGATTCCACTTTGCTCGGTCGGCGGCCATCCTTCGTACAGTGCCCCAACTCTGGTTCATTCTTTGCATCTCAGCCTCCGCAGTCCTCCGCCAGGTTGTTTTTGGTCGGCCTCTCTTTCGTTTTCCTTCAGGGGTCCAAAGCATAGCTGTTCTTGTGATGGCTACGTAACGGATAGACACAATAGGTGTATCCCGAGGGTATGATGACTGGGCAAAAATATTTGGGGTTGGGTTGTAGGAAGTAATTTCGTGAATGGGTGCTAGCGTGACATAGTAGGGTTGGAATGGTATGTTCAATGTGAAACTGGTGCAGAGAACCTGACAAATTCCAGTGGAAAAAAGAAGAGGAGAAAACGCTGGATAGGGCACATATTAAGAAAACCAGCAGATAGCATTAGAAGGCGGTCCCATTTCTGGTATCACCAGGCTAAGAGAAATAGAGGTTGACCCAAAAACACGGAGAAAAAAACTGGAAACATGAAAGAATGGAATAAAGAAGACATGAATGGAACTTTAACGGATAGCACATGACCGGAAGGATTGACATATTTTTGTTGAGGTCCTGTGCTCAACTGGTAGCTGACAAATAATGATTAATTAATGGAATCAAATCTACCACTTTAACTGTTTCTAACAGAAGGCATTAACATGAAAAAAATCCGCCTTACATCTTGGCGACTAATGTCACGGTGTGTGCCGGTTGTGCGTGTTTCTTTAAAACTAGCATCAAATTAAACTTGCCTGATATCCGCCCCTTCCACAGCTCCTCTCAGTATTGAGAGTGCAACAAAATGAGCACGGAAAATTCTGACGGTTATTGCAGGAGACACAGCAGTCAGACAGAATATAAGCCTCGCTATCATTTTCATCTCACCGGCTGGTTCATGAACCTCCAGTATTAAAAACGAAATAGAAACCTCATTATCGGAAAAACCCGATTTACATGACGCACCAGACAAACCAATCTTTACATTTGGCACAAGGACAATTTACATAATTTTAAAATTACAAAAACCAGTTGACGATACTTTTTTTCCTCTTCTTTTTTGTTTTGTCCTCTTGTTTCTCCCTCTCATTATTTTTACTGTCTTTTTCTTTCTTATTCTTTTATTTTTCTGTTTGTTGTTTGTTCATCCTCTTCATGAGCTTCATCACTTTCATCTTTATTATGATAATCGAAATGACTTTCTTACTTTCTTACTTGGTCGTTTCTCTTCTACCGTGAGGTGCAGAGGTTTGGAAGAGAGAGCGCCATACTATCCTATTGGCTGTCTTGCCCTGGCCTGGTTCCAGATTGCCTAATGTTGTCCTCCCAGCGGGCTCTGGGTCGTCCTGGAGGTCTGAATCCCTGGCTCTTAGCCTCCCATACTTGCCGTGCCAGCCGATCTTCTCCCGTTCTGCAGACATGACCAAACCATTAAATTTCTTCTTGTCTTAATAAATATATATTTTTTTGTTTCTGCTTCATTATTTTCCTTTCATCTTCTCTTACTCCTCCTGCTATCTATTGTTTAGTTTTTCCTTGTCTTTCTTCTTCTTTTTATAACACTCTTTCCACTACATCGATCAGTTCTAATGCTTTAACAAATGAAAGAACATAACATATTAATACAGCGGTCGGTAGCCGGTCGAAATTGATCTAATGGTAGATCCCAAGGCATCTTTTGGTAGGTCTCTAAGTGTTGGAAAGGGCAAAGAGAATTGTTAACCTAGACTAATTTCGGACCAGCACTCTCCCAGCGGCACTTAAAAGCACGGTGTCCCCATATTTAAAGGCATGTTCCATGCTATTGGACGCCATTCGGATTAGTGTTCATAGCCTCCTCAGTTCTTTCAGCGGAGAGTTTTATAGCAGGACTTCTTGTTTTTTAATTCAATTTTCTGCTTTTGATTTCCGTTGATTGTTAAAGTTCTTGTATTGATTAATTCTTTTCGGTTTTGTAGTTTCTTTGCTTTATTATTGCTCTTTACCTGTGTTAATATATATTACGTGTGTAGCGAAAAGTTTTTATGAGTATAGTTGTCAGTAGTAGTTAGTGATAGAACATAAAAGAATTCTTTCTGAAAAGAATATAGTCCCAGTGTCAGAAAAGAGCACTGGTATCACAGGATAGTCACGGCTGTGAAGGTCTCTACTTCACATAGTAATCAGATTAAAGTTAGAGCCTAGGATGCCACCTTTGCTAGTAACTAACCTATGATAATCAACAATTCAATAAAACTCAAAATGCAACAATATAAAATTGATAAGTCAGAGGATTACAATTACTGAATCATTTATTATGTACATCTATCTTTGGTTTTCTTCTTGGGCAAATTATGAATGGTGAAAAATGATTAAATTGGATGAATAAAGATTAATTACACATATTATTCAATAGTTGATTTGAAATTATTAATTAACAAAAAGTCCTTGCTGGAATCTTCAAAATAAACAGAATGTTCTTTCAAACTTCCTTTAAACTAAAATGTCACTTGTCTTGCCTATCTTCTAGAACAGTTTCTTCATCATGACACAAATAATTTAATTCTCTGTTGACTCTCACAATGGCTGTTCTAAAAGTCCGCTGCTGGCCTTTTTATAGCGAGGGAGCGGGAGTATCGGAGAACAATACCCCGTCACAGTTTGTGTTTTGCCAGCAGTCTCAAGCGAGTTGTGTTAGTCTGATCCACAAATCTTCTTCATGCTTCTCAACTCGGTTATCCATGAATTTTATCTACATCTTCTTTTACTTTACAGAACTTCTGCTTTCTTTCTATAAGCAGTTTTCCATAATTGGTTCCGATTTCGACTTATACCAAATTTTGAAAACCGATCGACACTGCAGTTTTCATCATGCTGGCACCTTTACCTTAAATTTTCTCCAAAAGTATTGCACACAGCAACTATTCCCCTGGAATGAATATAGCTGGTCTTATCCCTCCAAACAAGAAATCACTGTCATTACTTTCTGTCGCTCCATTTACTTTTACGACACACGACCATTGTATACTAACACACTTTCCCTTTCTCTGCAGATCTTCATTGTAAAAACCGGTTCGTCAACAAGCGAGCTTCGCGGCGTTTGATTGGTTGCCAATTTTTCCCTTCTTTATATCATAACAAGGCATTTGTATTTACATCACGCAACAACGTATTTGCATTGTCTATAGTATTTTTTTCTTTTACACGTCTATATTTTTTGCCCTTGTTGCCTGTTAGTAACTGTGGCTGACGAAGGGTAAAACCCGAAACGTCCCGTGTTTCCTGTGTACCGTTAATTTGTAAAACTGATAAATACCGTTTTATATATATATATATATATATATATAATATATATATATATATATATATATATATATATATATATATATATATATATATATATATATATATATATATACAATATATATATAAAACCGTATTGAATCAGTTTTCAAAAAAAAATATATATAATTTATATGTATATATATATATATATATCTATATATATATATATATATATATATATATATATATATATATATATATATATATATATATATATATATATATATATATACAGTAGAACTCCATTTAGCCGAACCCCATGGGACCGAGCATCGTTCGGATAATCAAATGTTCGGATAATTGGATTACATAATGTATCGAGTACATGTACACATATTTCTAAAAATAATTAACCATCACAAGGAAAATACACTATAAAACATATTTACTTGTACTGTAATAATAATACCCACACTGTATTAGATCACTGTATCACCAAAATCTTTTATTACACTGCAGTGCATGTACTACTTGTATTAATTATTTTTTGTTAAGAAAGAGAAATGTTTTCAAAATAACATTACAAACGATTCAAAACCAGGCGCAACTTACGTATACATGTACTTGCACAGATGTAGCCCACTATTTAAAATAATGAGGAATCCTCTTTTGCACCAAACTGGATAGTCTCCTTTTGGCTGCTAAGTCCCGCATTCTCTTCAACAGCAGAAGCTGTGTAGGACAGCTGTCATCTTCTTGCTCGTACCAAGCCATCGCTGTTTCTAGTGCTATAAAGGCCTCTTCAGGACTTGGTCGACGTTTTGGTTTTTCTTCATAATCTACAAGTACATCGTGTACTTCTGAGGAGTCTTCATCATCGGTCACTACATGTATTTGGTTTTCTTCTTGCACAAAAGACAAAATTTCTTCGTCATTCAAAAACTGAAAACCAGAATCATTATCATCTTCTAGCCACATGTGTGCATCATCTTTGTCACAGTCCGAAAATCCGGGCATTGCTTGAAACAGTTCCACAACTTCATTTATACAATCATCATTTGTGTCCACTGCAGTAGTTTCATTTCCTCCTTTTTTCCCAAGCAATCTACTCCAAGCCTTGTTGAGATTATCTTGTGACAGTGTGGTCCAAGCATCAGCTAACATATAGCAGCAGTCTTTGAGATTAAGCTTTTTGGAAAACGCCACCACACTTTCTTCATCTTCAGCCAACAATAAACGACGCAGGACTTCCTTCTTGTACATCTTTTTAAGCTTTGCTATAACACCCTGATCCATTGGTTGAATCAGTGCTGTTACATTGGAGGCAGAAAAATTACTTTAAAATTTGCATCAACTGCATTCAATGTATCCGTCTCTGGATGAGATGGTGCATTGTCCAGTAGAAGAATTACTTTTCCAGTTTTCTTTTCTTGTTCTCTCAACCTCTTCACATTTGGGATGAACTGATTTGTATACCAATCAAGAAATATTTCACTATTCATCCAAGCACTCTTCTGTGCTTTGTAACACAATGGGAGACATGTCACATTCTTTAAACAACGTGGTTTTTTGGCTTTGCCGATCATTAGCACCGGTAAACGATGACTTCCACTGGCATTCGCGGCTACCAAAATTGTTACTCTCTCTTTGCACTTTTTTAAACCCAGGGGCAGCTGCTTCGCGCTGAGATGCAAGTGATTTTTTGAGGCAATGATTTCCAGTATAAGCCAGTCTCATCGGCATTATACACATCATCGAGTGAATAACCTTCTTCTTCCAAAAAAGCCAAGAAAGTTTCTTTAAAATTTTTAGCGGCAGTTGCATCGCTAGATAAAGATTCCCCTTGAATCTCCAATTCTCGTATGCCATGACGAGATTTAAAGTTTCTTAACCATCCCTGGCTAGCCTTAAAGTCAGGAGGACCGTCAAGTTGATTGTTGAACTGAAGTGCCTTTTCACACAACAGAGAACCAGAGATAGGTTCCCCTTTGCTTCTTCTTTGCACAAACCATATATACAAAGCCTCTTCCAAGTTCACATCTTTCGCATTTCTCATGGTTTTACGTTTCTTCGACCCATTTTCACTATCAAATTTCGATGCAAAACTCATAATTTTATCCTTGTTACTTTTGATGTCAGAGACGGTAGCTTTCCCAACATTGAAAATCCTCGCAAGTGAAGACACAGTTTCACCTTGTCCTAGTCTCTTGATAATTTCTGTTTTCGTTTCAATTGACAAAACATTGCGGTTCCTTTTATATGCTTTAGGCCTACTGGAAGGTGCCATATCGCACAGAGAAATACTTGTACACCAAACTTATTCTGCTGTAGTAGCAGACACATTTATTTTAAGTTGAACTGTCTGTTTAGCCAGTGTTCTACCTAGAACGCACACGTACTTTGGATTGGTAAACCAGATATTAACTGACTTTATGATCTAACTGACTTCCTGTACGTAAGCGACCGACCATTAGCCATCCCATTCTCTACAAATTGTTCGCACACATTTGAAGTTTGCCGCATCAAAAGATTCAGAATTTTAGTCTAACGTGACTGTGGCATCTGATTTTTTTTTTTTTCTGGAAAAAGTGTTCGGATAATTGGATGTTCGGATAATTGGGGTTCGGATAAATGGAGTTCTACTGTATTCTTTTTTTTATTTTTTATTTAAAGGCACCTTCACAGTGAAAACCCCCCAAAAAAAGCTAATTCAATGTCATTTTATTCCTGAACTATATGAGATAGAAAATGATCTTTTATTTGAAGCGAAGTTATCATTCAGTAAAATATTTAGTTTTAACTTTCCATCTCTCTGTTGGTGGGATTGCAGGTATCAGATAGTGCGGCATAGAGAAAAGTTTCACATATGATGAAATTATTTCTAGTTCTAGATACTCGGATACCTAAAAACAGTATGATGTTTATCAAGGTAGATCTTAAGGTGGTCGGAGTTGCTTGGAGTTATGGCATCCGCCTCGAATTCTAAAGGTACCAGGTTCGCATGTAATTTATGGAATTTTTTTTTTCTTCAGAATCAGCGGTTCCTAATGATGTCATAATTCGCCCTGATCTGCTGGATAGTGAGATAGGACGGTTAGCCTTCTCGGATAAGGGCCAAAAATCAGGAGGTCCCGTAAGCACGTTACGCAGGTTAAAAATCCCTCGGCAGTTGAAAATCCTAAAGAGTCTGCCATACGGCCGCTGCCCTGGCAAAATTTAAAAATGAGGAAAACCTACCCACCACAAAAATAGTTACATAAATGTGCAATTCCTGCATATACAAATTGGGATCCACGCCGGTGCTACATAGTTTCTGCACTGTGCTGAGATCCTCCTTGTGTGATCTAAGGGAGGAGATCGAAGCACTGATGGAGTTGTCCGTGTGCAGTGAAGATTGTCCTTAATCATCATCTCAACCCGTAACCCGTCATGGGTCGTACGGGTGCCATGGTGGAAGCATCAGCAGACAGGGTCCTCCACTGCTCTCTATCCTCAGCAATGCGTACAAGTGTGGAAAAACCGTGCCCTGCCCATTCTTTGATGTTATCAGCCCAGGATTTTCTTTGCCTTCATCTTCTCCGTTTACCTTCGACTGTTTCCTGGAGGATCGTTTTCGAAAGGGAGTCATGACGAGTTACATGACCAAACCAGGCAAACTTTCGACGTTTCACTACTGACAAAAGTGGTCCTTGGTGGCCTGCATACGTGTTTATATTCTCTCTAACATAGACATTTGTTTTGTGCTCTTTATAGCAAATGCGCAAAATTCTTTCCGAAAGCCTCAATCCTTCGCTCCGTATCTGTAGTGAGCGTCCAGCCCTCACACCCAAACAAGAGAATAGATAATACAAGTGATTTGTATAATTTGACCCACAGGAAAACTGATGTTACTTTTGCAGATCACATTCAGCCTTGTCATGGCAGCTGAGGCCATCTCAAGTCTTGTCTTGATTTCTTTACTTGATCTTCCATCACTACATATAGCGGACCCCAGATATTCAAAGGTGTTCACTTCTTCTAACGTTTGCCCATTTAACGTAATGTTGGTCGGAACATATTTCTTATGGCTATTCACCAATATATTGTCCTTAATACCAAAGACCAAACCAAAGATCTTAAGTGAACTCAGTGTTTCTAAAGGAGATCCGCACAGCTGCTGGGTAGCCGACCCCTGTATTAATATATTTTTTTGTTTTCTTCTTTTTTTTCGACAGACGGTATTATCCTCTAGTGCGACACCACCTGGAAAATGTGTTTATATGTCTACACCTTTCCAGCCTCGAATGTCCTCTAACATTGTCATAAATCGCTCTAGATTTCGCCTATTCTCACGAATTGCCCTACATTTTGCTTTTGTCAAAAAGTGTTTAATGACAGCGGAATGTGTTTTTTCTTTTTGTTTGTTGTTGTTTTTTTTTTTTTAGCTCTGCTATTAAATTCCTTTCCAAATTCAACTCAATCCGGGCAGTTTTGTGAGGACTTTATAGCTGGCTTTAAAATTTCTGACATTCTACGGCCAAATAATTGCTGCTTCCAGTGATCTTAATGACGTTTTCCAGTGTCTACTTACTGCTTCCAAACGACGTGCCGCGGCGATGTAATGTGAGCGTTACGGGGCTACGTTTACTTTCATAGGGGTATTTGTATTCTCCGTTGTCCGTTAATCTGTCTGTGATACATCTCCAAGGATTTGTGTCTATTATCATATACAGGACAGTAATAACTATAATCAATTCGATGTCCAACGTAGATAACCTGCTCCATAAGATATTAAAAGACGACTCCTTAAGTTTGATCCTGTACACTTTTAATGACTCAATACAGCATCATTTATGTCTACCAGTTCTATCATTATTATATACGTTCACCGGGTGCCCTTGCAGTACAATAGTTCCATTTTATTTACACTGTGTACGTCCTCAAAAGTATATCACATTCCAACAAGATCTGAGCCTTCTAGACCTCAACATTAGATGCATCATTGTAAACCTACATGAACTGACTATAACACACATAGAACATACTCAGATCTGGAACACTTGAAATCGGTAATACTCCACATCGAATAAACACATCCGTCTCATCAAGCCACTACACACAAATTGATCAAGTATCCACACAAAACAAAGACACCTCATATCACTACACAAGTACACACGTATGGATGCCTTTTTGCGCGACAAATATTTTTCAAATAGAATTTCCCATTTGCTCCGCAAAACTAATCAAATATAAAAACTAGACAACAGGGTCCTTTATTTTTAGACATACGTTTTAATCTAACCCTCGGACCCTGTGTCGTGGTTAAATGGTGCGCGCATCGCCAAAACGAGGCAAAATGTTTGTTTTTTAAATTACAAAAGTGAATATACGCTTTATTCCCGTATTTGTGTGTGTGTGTGTTCCTTATGGGACATGACATCACAATCGCAGCTGATCCCCTTAACAAAAAAAAAAAAAAAAAAAGACAGCAGCAAAGCATGCGTGTGATATTGCAGTGCTGTTTTTTGTGGCAATTAGTTTATTCTTCTTCTGCGTTCGTCCTGAAAAGAACGTTTGTTACGTTGTGTCGCCGTTTACAGTAAAGCTGCGATATTTGCGCCTTTCGGCCTGACACATCCGGTGTCAGCATGGCAGTTTTGGGACCGGGTTAGCCTTCCCTCTTCGATCCCTACTCTCTCAGCCAGACTGCAGTAGTGCAGCCTGTTTCCCGGACCACCACTTGTAGGTGGAGTAGGGTCTTGGTCGCTGACGCAAGCAGCTAGCTATGAGTCACTGACTGCATTTATCACTGTTGCTGCGTCTTTGATCCCGGTTGACAATGTGTTTGACATGATGAGTTTGCCAGCCCCATGCATAGTCTCATATTATCGCTTTGTAGTTTTAATTTGGTATAGTTTCAAGGACTATCTTCATTGCACACGGACAACTCCATCAGTGCTCCGATCTGGTCCCTTAGATCACACAAGGAGGATCTCAGCATAGTGCACGAACTCCGTAGCAACGGCGATAATTCCCAAATAGGACTCACACATTCTATAAATATTTTTGGTGGGTAGGTTTTTAATTTTTTAATTTTGCCAGGGCAGTGGCCTTATGGCCTACTCTTTACGATTTCCAGACCTAAGGGTCTTTTATATTTGGACATGCGCCCTAATATAACCGACTAGGTTGAACGGGACGCGCCTCGCCAAAACGAGGCAAAAGTTTTACATAAAAAAAAAAAAACGTGCGCAACTTGTACAAGGGACCTCGTATTTTTTCGCCCTTATCCGAAAAGGCTAAGACATCCGATGTCACCACCCGTGAGACCAGGGGGAAGTATGACATCATTAGTACCACTGGTTCTAAAGAAAATTTCCATAAACCATATTCTGTCTACTGGGAATCGAACCCGGTACCTCTAGAATTCGAGACGAACGCCATACCTCTAAGCCACTCCGACCCCTTCGCTTTGTAGGACATGCCCGAAAGAGCAATAGTGATATTATTCCATGGTCTCCTAACTGACCCCTGGGAAACTACAGGGGGCGATCTGAGTATACTAAGTCACCGATATGTCACCGATATGTCACCGATAGAACTAGCTGTATGGAGACTGATAGGACACGCACTGAGGAAACATGTTTGTAGCATTACCACACAGTCCTTAATCTGGAGCCCCGAGGGTAAAAGAGGTAGGGGAAGAACAAAGGACATCAAGAGAAGAGAACTGGAGACAGGGTTACGTGATAAAGAAGATATGGGAAGACATGTGCTGATGACACAGGACAGGAAGACTTGGCGTACGTTTGTTGAAGGTCAATGACACAGGACAGGAAGACTTGGCGTACGTTTGTTGAAGATCAATGACACAGGACAGGAAGACTTAGCATACGTTTGTTGAAGGTCAATGACACAGGACAGGAAGACTTGGCATACGTTTGTTGAAGGTCAATGACACAGGACAGGAAGACTTGGCATACGTTTGTTGAAGGTCAATGAAGCTGAACAATAAAAACAAATGGAAAGAATCAACAAATTTGCGGCAATGCAGTATTAGAATCCTGTACAGGAATCTACATAGTGAGCAAGAACAAGTCAAGCACATACAGACACATGTTTTATTGACCACGGAGGCCTTCGTATCACGGAAATTTTGTGTTCATTTTGGACGCTGGAAGGCGGAATGAAAGACGGGTAATTCAGATAGATCATACAGTTTTGATTACAGTTGATGGTCAGAACAGGAAAGATAGAGAGACAGACAGATGGCATGCAGGCTGGCGGGTGGGTCGGTGGGTGGAGTGATGGGTGGGTGGGTGGGTAGGTGAATGGATGGATTTGGATGGATAAGTGAGTAGGTGGACGGGCGGGTTTGTGTGGGTTGATAGGTCGGTGTACAGGCAGACAGGTAGATAAACTACTTGACAGATTGCTCCGTCATTCGATTGGTTTATTGATTAGTAGTAGTAGTAGTAGTCCCTTCAGTCATAGCTGACAATGGGAATGTGACCTTGAGGTGATAGCCCTCGGCTGCTTCCCCCCCCCCCCCCGGTGTTCCTTCCGGTAGGTTCTTTTCTGTTCTGCCTGTTGTGAGAGCTTCTTTTCGCCCAAACTAAGATGGCGCTGTAGGGAGCATTGTCACGTGGTGCGATCGGCAGCTTCATCCTCCCAGGTTGCCAGATTTACATCCAGTGCTTCCTTGTCTCTCTTGCACACGTCTCTGAACCACAGCTGCGGTCACCCGGCTGTTCTTTTGCCATCTATCAGTTGTCGGTAAAAAATATTGATAGGTTTATTGAATATTTGATTGAAAAAAAAGGTGGACAGACAGACGTAAGACAATAACGCGAAAATGATACTGTAAATCGCAAAAGAAAAAAAAAAAGCTATGGGGAGAAATAAACTCTGAAGAGAACGGAAAGAAATAGTGCTAAAAGACATCTTGTTTTTCTCTTAATCTAGCGCGCTCTCTTTTGTTAATACAAGATGTTGCAAGTAATTTCGTATCTATTCTCATCAAATGTGTGCCCTGCTTCGGTTAAGAGAAACGTAATGACCATTATTTGAAATTCTTCAAGCGAACATAACATTTCTTCCCTGGGGTCTTCTCCTGATTAGACGATCTCTCGAAATCGTGGTGGGTAATAACAGAAAAAATTTTGATTTACAAGTAAGAATATTCCCATGCCTATAATGAAGGAATACACATTTTCTAGCCCACGGATATAATAGTTAGAACTGTCGTACTTAGGAAAGTTTTAAAGTTATGTAAGGTCCCGCCTGAGTATAGGGGATGGCGATAGTACGTGAGAAGTAAGGTGTAAGAAATAGAGTTTCACGAGTGAATAGTTTAAGGGGAAGATCTGTCTCTGGACTGAGTAGTTTCTCTAGTCCAGCCTATCTATACGACTATAATTTAGTATAAGACAATCTTGCACCTCCCATATATTGAGAAAAATAAGTTACACTAAACACTCACACACAGCTATGTGACAACAAGACACACAAACGTGAAAACTATGGTAAATTTGGGTATGGGTCTGACCAACACACACAAAGTTAGTTCTTTTGTTGTTTATTATCACTAAACTTTACAACATCGAATATCTAAAAGAGAAAGATCAAATAAAATCAGAATTACATGCATAGAAAGATAACAAAATACCTGTGCCCTCCCCTCATTGAGAAGATAAGAACCCAACAAGTTAATAACCCCAAAGGTTAAACAAAGTTTAGCACTAGGTTACAGTATAGACAGTAAAGACAAGAACACAGTTCCCACTAAACGTTATTCAATAAAATTAAACAGTAGTCAAACAGAGTGCAGATGATACAATGTTTCCTGTACTAAAGAAAATATTTCACTCTCTCTTTCTCTGTCATTCGTGGCCACACAATCTCGCTTCTTTCCCTATTCTTGGTGAAACAATCTGTTGGACATAAAAATCCATGAATATGTATATAAGGTCCACAGTATTTATCGTCCGAATTGGGCCTCAGTCCCTCCTTTTCAAAAATTAAATTTTATAAGGGGAAGCCTAATTTGGTGGTTGATTTCCTGGATAAATACTGTCACCTTGGATAGTTAATGCCGAGATTCTCTGAGATCTGGTGTTCACAGTAAACAGTAGGAAAACATCTGATTACTAAAAAAAACTGTTAATTATTGTTACTTGATGATGATGGTAAATCCTTTCGGCTGGCTCTGGTGAGTGCCGATTCTGAAATAGCGTAACTCTTCTGGATAAAAAAATCCACTTGGATACGACTATCAAAAGTCGGGAGAATTGTTATATCTTTCACACCCCAGTGGGCTGATAAAATGCAAAAAATAAATATCTGGGTTTTTGTAAGTCCAGTTAAAATTTACTATTAAAATGTTCGTTAGTCTCAGTGGCCGGTCCTGTTCACAACTAAACTTGGAGACGCGTAAGCCAGAAGAAGACAACTTTTTACTCCAATCAATAAAATGGAGACAAGACCCAAGATATAGACCAAAATAAAGCCAAATAAAAAAACCGCTAGTCGCCGTTGATCAGGTCATGCCTAAGGATAGAGGAACATTATGAAAAAATTACTGCTAAAAATATCCACATGTAAGCACACGTTTTCTCTAGCCTATTCCTATCTGGTCAGTTATTATTTAATTTATCTATACGCGCACTTTAACCAATATCGCCTGTCGCTAAGTAGCTATTAGAGGGTCGGCGTCGGTTTGTTTAGTCGCATGATATTTAAACAACAGTCACTTACTAAATTACACAAAATGAAATAAACGTGAATTCTATTCCGTCAATTATCCGTCGCGCCTAGTGTATTAATTAGTCAACTAAACCGTCTCTTTCTGTGTGATAGCGGGTGATAAAATTAACATTGCAACTGAAACCTCTGGAATAAAAATAGCTACGCGTTAATTAATTCACTAGTTCTAACACCTAGAAAACCACCGTGAATTATAATGGTAAACTTAACACATTAAATCGCTTAAGCACAAATTTATATTACCAGAAATCTAGACAGAAAACACCACAAAACTATTAACACATCTATTCCCAATGGTTTTAGATAAAGTGTTTAGACTCTCCGAAAAATTCTGAGCGACACTGATAGCTGATTTGGGAAAGACGCAGTTTATATACGATCATGTTATTATGATCTCTAGAAGATGTAAATTTTCACACTCTGTTTCCTAGCAGAGAAATCTGAAACTACGTTTCCCAGATAAAAGGTTTACGGTCGCTTCTGTCGGCCGTTGCTAACCGACAACAGAGGCTTAAACCGTGTAGCGGGCTTCCTTCTGAGATTTTCCACGCTTCTCGAGATCAAAGCGTTATCTTTCCCTGTATGTACGAACATCACAGGATTCTCGGGGAATTTGTTTTAGCCCGTGCGGCTACTTCAAAAGAGGTCCGACATTTCCACGTGCATCTGTCTGGTTTCTAATGATTGACAGATCGCTCGCGTGAGAAACTCAGGTAAACAAACGTGGTTCGCCCCCTGCTATGAATGACAGGTTGCGAAAGTTGGTAAACAAACTCGCTTGTTATGGTCAAGTAAAAGGAGGCGTGGATTAAAAGGTAAGTCAGACAGGCCGAGAAATGCGTGACTTTGTTAGTGAATCTTAGGACGCTAACGGGAAAGCAAAGGCTTTCGGATGCTGTAGGCTAGATTTCCATTATTCGTCACAAGAACTATGTTTAGGATCTCCGCATATATAGCTTCCACACGCAGAGATAATGGTGAAAAAGTGTATTGTCCACGGCGAAGTTCTTCTGGGAGGACGAGCCAGACGTTAAAAAATAATAAATTGATATTAGCCACAAATACATTTTAATTTATGAAGGTACTAGCAATAACCCATCAAATTTGACGGGTTTTTAATTATAGTGTGCTGTTTCCGTTCCCGGATGAGCAGATACAAGTACATTCTTAGAGTGTTTTTGGTTTCTTTCCATCATAAAGTGTAATCAAACTGTTCATGAACAAGGTCATGTGAACGCTTTTCTTTGTTTTCTTTGTTGATTGGAACTATTTTCGGGAGAGTATATATATAATGGAAACAATACAATTTTTCAACACGGTTGCATTCCTCAGCTGTGACCAATGTACACACGGCGAGAATTATGTTATTTTAGATTCAATTTTAAAGTTCTTTGATGACGACATTTCGTGTGAAAGTGCGTGGATTGTTTTCAAAGAGTGTTCTCTGATAATAAGTGGTTTTAACAAAAACTTTCAAGTTTTCATGATTTTGTACATCGGTTGAGGGCTCATGCACACCAATTTTTACGCACTTTTTCTTTGTCGAGCGCTACTAATTTCGTAAAAGAATAAAAATATAAAATAAAATAAAACCAAAGTATTTGTTTTTATATAACACCCACGCCGCGCAAGTTGCACACCGTGCGTTGCGAACTTTTTTTTCTGGCGCGAGTTACTATTTTGAGTGTGACCGACCGACGTAACATACATCGGTAATGATGTTAGTTGGGATGGGATTATATCAGAAACAACAAATCATGTAATCCATTGATACCCTTTGATTATATATAAATCGTTTTTTTTAATTAGATGTTCTATTAGTTTATTAAGTTACAGCTGAGATTAAGTACAGCTGCTACGTAGAATAAGTGCATAGCAGGTTGACTGCTTCTGTCATCATAATATTACATTGCCTAGTGGCGTAGGAGATCTTGTCTCTCCACAACGTCTTATCTCCAGTACAATTTATCATTGCTGCTATATATTCCCGCTTTCCTTTTCTCTTAAAATGCCCCCAAAACAAGTGGATTGCTTCTTTCTAACTTGTGAAATAAGTTTCATTTGCGCATTGGCCTCTTTCAGGACATCCTCATTACTCTTTTTGGCTGTCAATTGTATTTTTAACATTCTTCTGTAAAACCACTTATCTGTGACCTCTAGTGTTTTCCCTACTTGTTTACTAACTGTCCATGACTCACTCTCATGCGTCAGGATTGCTTCTATGTAACACCGAAGAACTCTCATCTTTGCTTTCCTGCTTTTGTACATTGGTTTATTTGTATTATTCTTACTTTTATTATTACTACTGCCCCGCGTACTTCCCGACGGTCTCTGAGGGCCAAAGAAACAATGGGACTACTGCTTCGTCATCCAATCGTAAGAGGCGTCTAATATGAGGTTGCGCATTGGGCTAAAAACCTCACCATGTCGCTCAAATTGTTGCAGAAATTACCACTGGAAGAGGTTCAGTAGCGGACATTTCTGCTGCAACATGTGACACACATCAGGAAGTATTGTTGTCTTATTTCTATAGTTTCATGTTCTCCACTTAATTCTCGCTTTCTTTCCATTCTGTATTTTGTTTGTCTGTCCCTGACGAAGGCCGTGTGGTCGCAACGTAGGTTTTTCCGTGTCTTTTCGTCTTAGTAAGACGTATTACTATTTGTGTTTTTTTTTTTTTCCAAGAGCACATGAATACTTTAGAGCGTGTTCCTGGAAGGAGACCATGACGTTTTAAGACAGTTTTTCCTGTCCATCTCCACTTTAACTTTTAACCTCCATTTTTTTTTTCTGCTGGTTGTCTGGTTATGTTTGTTAAAACCTCTGGTTGTCTATTACAAAGGTCTGAAATGTGGACTTGTTATTTGATGATAACATGCCACGTTTAGAAACCATATAGACATAATTATTAGCAGTTATCAAACCTAAAAGTCTTTTATATTTGGACATGCGCCCTAATATAACCGACTAGGTTGAACGGGACGCGACTCGCTGAAACGAGGCAACATTTTATTTAAAAAACAGAAAAAAACCATATAGACATCAAATTGCCCTCCCCCCTTTTTTTTTAATTTTAACAATTGCGTCGGACTACGTACTTTACCTCTCTGATGAGGCAAAGAAAGAGTAGAACTATTAGTACTACCTCAGGCGTGTTCAAGGCAATTATTATGACGTAGTGCATGAGGCTGAGAAACTTATCATGTGACACAAATTACCACAGAAAAATCTCTGCTTCTGGAGCATGAGCTGTCACGTAAGCTTTAAGCTTCAGTGGCGGTTTTGTGCTTCACAAGAAGAGAAAATGGAAATGAGAGAGAGAGAGTAAATATTCTTCAGACCTGAAGGTCTTTTGTATTTGGACATGCGCCCTAATATAACCGTCTAGGTTGAACGGAACGCGCCTCGCCAACACGAGGCAAAATGCTATTTAAAAAAAAACAAAAAAGATGAGAGACAGCTGCTGATTTCCATGCTGGATGAAGAGAAAGTAACTCTCACTGTCAGTATATTCATGTTCTGTCATCAACATACTATAGCTGGGCGTTGTCTTAAACAGTTTTTGCTATCCTGTTTCAGTCACGAGTCTGTGAGTATCGTCTTGAGTATTTGCAATCATGTTATCAGTCACGTGAGGCTGTGGTCATGAGTATATCAGTAACTATATATTTCTAATACATTCAGAGAAAGGACGGCGTGACGTAATCTCAAGATAAATTACAACATAATGATCAGTTGATCCTCTTCTGGTTACACACGAGAAATGTTGATTAAAAAAAATAATGTTGTAAAATTAAAACGGCTCTGCAACCATGGTGGTCTGGCTATATCATAATCATCATTATTTTCCTTTCGATGACTTTGGAGCATGGAATCACCATTGCAACTGGTCCCCTGTGGTAAGCCTGCATCAAGGAATGCACGTGCTCTTCCAGAGTTGGTTTCCGTGGCAATTAATTACATACACTAGTGTAAAAGCCCGTCATAAGACGGGAATTAAATTCAAAAGCACCAATACTTAACGGCAACAAAAGTATTAAAAAAAAAACCACTGTTCATCACCACAGTACACGAACTACGTAGCAGCAGCGAGGATCCCAATGTGTGTATACGAGATCACACATTCTATAAATATATTTTTGTGCACACCGTCATTTGCGCATTCTTCTTTGGTAAGTGTTACTATTTTCGGGAGAGAACATATAACGGAAACAATACAATTAATGTCTAACTTTCAACCAAAGTTGCATCCCTTAGCGTTACGCACTGACAGAAAAAGCTGGGATTTTACATTTTATTATATAATTTTATAAATGACAAGGTTGCCAGCGCATGCACAGCTCCATATTAATTGCCTTGTACGACATGCCTGAGGGAGCAGTTGGCTTATTCTTTCCTTGTCTCACCAGAGACCCCCGGGAACTACACGGGATCTGGCTATATTACCAAGACACAAAAACTGGAACTACACGAGGCCTGGCTATATTATCAAGACACAAATACTGGAACTACACGGGGCCTGGCTATATTACCAAGACACAAAAACTGGAACTACACGGGACCTGGCTATATTACCAAGACACAAAAACTGGAACTAAACGGGGCCTGGCTATATTACCAAGACACAAAAACTGGAACTACACGGGGCCTGGCTATATTACCAAGACACATAAACTGAAACTACACGGGGCCTGGTTATATTGCCAAGACACACAAACTGGAACTACACGGGGCCTGGCTATATTACCAGAACACAAAAGCTGAAACTACAAATTATTTCGATATTGAAGGACATGGTAACGATATTAATATTTCTCCGGGTGAGTTATTTTCGCCTTCATTTTTCTGTTGATACATTGAATGTTACAATCAAGCTTACCGTCCAATTTACACAGTTCGAAACGCTGTTATATCCTTACGGTTCTCATACCTGCTCAGTTTCT
The DNA here is from genome assembly GCA_024509875.1 of Oreohelix idahoensis. Classification (NCBI taxonomy): domain Eukaryota; kingdom Metazoa; phylum Mollusca; class Gastropoda; order Stylommatophora; family Oreohelicidae; genus Oreohelix; species Oreohelix idahoensis. Next base: position 82,416 of record JAMPIV010003232.1, on the reverse strand, counting down.
ATACACGTATGTCTCAAAACGACCCCAAAAAAATAATAATATCAGCACGTGCTTTCTGAGATATAAGTCACATTTTACAACAGAAGAAACCCATAAAGAATCGATTAATGGAGTAGTTGGCGTATATATTTGTTTTATCGTACGCCCGCTATTAAAACAAAAAGGCAAAGGATCCCGTTACACGCCCATTGAGGCTTATTGGGAATATGGTGTTAGGCCCATATTTCCTCGACCATCGGCACACTAGGGGTGATGTGGTCAGCATCACGCCGGCCGTCTTAACCTTCCCAGGGTTGCTCTGGTACCCAATTCGGGCTGGGTCGACCCAGGAGCCATTTGCGGCCTAAAAAAATCCCACCTCATCTGGGGATCGAACCATAGACCACTGAGCTAGAAAGCCAATGCACTAACAACTATGCTACCGCTATTACTCGAAGCGAAATCTCCGGTTAGTATGTCTAACCTCAAGCTGATTTTACATGAGTATCCCTTTTAACTGTACGCTGACAGGTGTCCTCTTGCCATTTAGGCAGATACTCGCCGTCTTCGGAGGTACCCATTAGAGCTGTGTCGGCTCAGGAGCCGTTCAGGTCATTCCAGTCCCTGGTAGGCGACACTCTTTCAAATGTCTTCGCCAGGGCTCGAATTATTCCAGTCCAAGTCCCGGTCGACGACACTCTTTCAAATGTACTTGCCCAGGCTTGAACCTGGGATCTTCCGATTGCCATCGCATTGTGGTAACCACTACATTAGCGCGGCTCACTGTTGACGTATATAAAAGCTGCGTGCTGCTACTGGCGTCTATGATGATACAAAAAAAAAAATATTACTTCCTCAGGCAAGTCGTAAGCGGAGACTAACTCGAGGTTATGATTAGGGCTAGCAACCTGATCATGTACAACAACATACTACAGCAACCACCACTACAAGAGCACATGGATGCTGTGGTACTGGCTTCCTCCAAGGGACTAACTGCAGTGGCGGCGCCACGCTCTACAGGGAGCGAACATTTAAATAGTGATGAAGTATATAAGGAGTGTTGTAACACCTTTACACAAATATGATCTTCTTGTGACGCTTAGCATCCTATATATAAAATCCCAGCTTTTTCTGTCAGTTCGCAACGCTAAGAGATGCAACATTGGTTGAAAGTTAGACATTAATTGTATTGTTTCCCTTATATGTACTCTCCCGAAAATAGTAACACTTACCAAAGAAGAATGCGCAAATGACGGTGTGCATGAACAGTTTGATTATACTGTATGGAAAGAAGTCAACAACACAACTGATAAACAGTACATGAACTGGAGACAGGAAGATGCGGAGATCCACGATTTAAGTTGTACCAGATTAAAACAACAGAAAATCAAGATGCTCTTCTGTCATGTTCAGACTTTTAACATCAGATGTAAAACAAATATTTTGTTTTTTTTTAAATACTTTTGAATAAGTAAATGTGCTGTTAGGTATTGGTGCTTTTGAATGTAATTCCCGTCTTATGACGGGCTTTGACACTAGTCAAATTAGAAGGAAAGAAGAAAGTTAGTGCACTAAAATGTGAGAATTTACTTCTTGAATTGAATATTTCTCATCTGCCATGAAAACGCCCCAAGTGGGGTCGTCCACATATAATGTTACGCAGTTGAGGCGGGGGGAGGGGGGGGGGGGCAGGAGGGGTTTCAACATGTTGTAACGAAGTCTGATGATATGGGGAGGGAGAGGGTTTAAAATTGGCCAAAATTGTATGACGTCATCCGTGTAAGGCCCCCCCACAATGTTTTGTTTGATCTAAGGAACATGGTTAAACTAGTTGATATGGCCATGCGGCTAAAATTAAATTTTTCAAAAATTCACAGCTGTTATAGTACATAAATTTTTAAATTTTTTTATTTATTCAGAAATTGTTGTAAAAAAAAATGTGTTACAGAACAAAAGATTTTGTCTTCTTTGATTTCTGTGAGCTGTTTGTTTCAAGAAATGCTGTAGATTTATCCCGCACCCATGAAGTTTGGAGTATTCGTTATTTTTTCGCGTGCTTCATTTATATATGTGACTGGATATAGTTAGACAGAGACTATTCATCAGTCTTGACACATTATAAAAACAAATTATGTCAAATAAATAAATATTACACACATAAAGGTATGTTTCAGGCACTCGTGAGAAATAACGAAGTGAAAACTAGACAACAGAAAAACAACAGAAGTGATAGGTTCACCGGAGAGTCGAACCCAGAACCACCCGAACGGCAAAACCGCCTAGCTACTAAAACGATTCACACTATCCTCCCTGAATTATGTCAGATAGTATTATCTCAAAATGGAAGTTACCAGGAATAGAAGACGGACCAGGAGAATATAGATCGAGGTGTGGCTAACGTCTTAAATAAAGACAAAATGAGAATACAACCAGGGCCGGCCTTACGGAGATTCAAACTATTTGACCCAATAGATCCCCTCGCTCATAGGGGGTTCCGCACTCAGGTTCCCACCTCCAGCTTTGAAAAACAAATAATTAACGAAGATTATTCTAAATTAAATGTCAGGAATAAATGCTATTTGCTATTACTTTGTATTCAAAATAGAACAATATCTATATTTATTCGCTAAAATGTTGACATGACACGTGATACAACAAAACCATGATCTTAAGTCCAAAGGCCCCACCAGAATGGTCCAAACAGGGCACCACAATTACTAAGACCGACCCTGAGTGCAGCAGGTACGTGGAACTGGATAGGAATACAACTAGTATTGCCACTATGAATTTTGAAGGAAAAAACTACATATCGGCGACTTGGGCTACTTTTGGCGATTTTGTGGAATATTTTCGGCGATTTGTGCCGATTTTGGGCTACTTTGGGCCACTTTAGGCAAAATCTAGGTGGCGTTCTTCAACTAATGAAGGAAAATGACACCTAGACGGGACTAAAATCCTGGATCTAGGAGAATCCACCTAGGAGTGGCAACGCTGAATACAACAGTCAACATTACCTGCCCCGCTTCATGGCATAAGCAGCAGACAAAAGAAGACTCGCGAAGAATATCTAAAACAACGATGATACTCAGTGAGGTTCATGAAAATATCTAATGAATGCCTTGCTAGGACAAAAAAGGAATTACCCACGTTAAGACCACAGGGTTGTCGTCAGGGGCAAACGAACTATAACAGTAAAGAGAAGAAAAGGAGATCTAAAGTAAATGCATTTTTTTTAAAATGTACAATATAAATGTTTCGAATCAGACAAGTAATAATCCTTTTGCAATGACAGGAACTGAATAACGATTCCTGTTTGCTAGATTGGGATTTTCTATTTACAACCCATTGACAATTTCATTGACTTCTGACCTGAGTATTGTAATTTTATATTTTCAGCCCATTGACAATTTTATTAACCTCTGACCTGAGTATTGTGATTTTCTATTTACAGCCCTGTTACGCCTCCGTTTGTACACAGCTTTGCGTTCATTAGTGAAACATCGCTGTGCTCAGAGGGAGCAGCACTAAAACGCAGCGCTATTGAAACAGCACCACCGAATTTATTTATGACGTAAGGTTATAATATTAAATTACGTAAGTGCGCGTGCTTGAGCAGAAGTAACGGTCGCTTTTCGGGCTCTTTCGATTGTTTATTCCAATGTGTCAAGACATATATTTTATGAGCTCCTGTACTGAATGTTTGATGGCCCATATTTGTGCATGCTAATGGACGTATGGTTGAGATATTGCATGCCATAGATTCATGTGTGAATTGACAGAGAAGTATCATGAATTATTATTAACATTTTGACAATCTAGTCAAGTTATATTGTCGCGGACAGTTGGACTTCAACGGACGGGACCATTCGTTATATGGCTGTTTCAACAGAGCTGCGTTTTAGTGCTGCTCCCTCTGAGCACAGCGATGTTTCACTAATGAACGCAAAGCTGTGTACAAACGGAGGCGTAACACTATTACCTAGGCTCCCAAAGAAAGGTAAAAGTTTTCCCAAGAATGACGACCAACCAAGCACCATCATAAAACGCGTACAGTCAGAGTGATTTCCAAGTTTAGTTAATATATCTGTAGTGAGTCAAATCGTCGTAGTGTCATTAAGATGTAAATTCATCAGTTAAATACTGAAAATATGGTATTGCTAAACAACAATGTGAATTATTTTCGCAAAATTAATCTAAATATCATGAATGAAATTAAGATTCAAATGATAATTTCATTGACCTCAGCCCTGAGTATTGTGATTTTCTATTTACAGCCGATTGACAATTTCATTGACCTCAGACCTGAGTATTGTGATTTTCTATTTACAACCCATTGATTGACCTCTGACCTGAGTCATTTAGATAATAATGATGATAGGAACTCTATACAAAGCGTTACAACCGCAGACAATCTGATCATCAGAAGTGTTCCCTCGTTTTATCTCCTTTACGCTCAAAAGTGTAAAGGAGAGAATTCTATTGACATCCTCATGACAATTACATTACTCTTCTGTTCCCAAGGAGTATAGGCCTCCAACAAACGTATGCCAAGTCTTACTGACCTGTGCCATAAGGTCTTACTGACCTGTGCCATAAGGTCCTTCCCGTGTCTTCCTCATCCGTGTCATATCAGTCTTCATTTCTCTTTTCAACGTGTCCTTTGGTCTCCCTCTATCTCTCTTACCCTGGGTGTTCCAGAACAAGGACTGCCTTGTAAGGCTATCAACAGGTGTCCTCAGTGTGGGTCCTATCCATCTCTAGCATCTCCTTCTCGTCTCATGTTCCACGTTATATGCAGAGACTGATAAGTCAGCAGAGAGAGTCTTTGCTAAAATTTAGCTGAATAGGTGATTGCTATTGATTTCAGTGTTAATAGTTCACACGTCCATATTATTTTCTGAGTTAGGGGCCGTTCACAAATTACGTAACGCAATATTTTACATTTTCGTCCCCCCCACCCAACATGTTCGTAACAAAAACCCACAACATTTCAAAACCCCCCCCCCCCCCCCCCCCCCACCCTACCCCATCCGCACCAAAGCGTAACATTTTGCGTTACGTCATTTGTGAACGGCCCCAAAGGAGTGCACCTATTTGTTTAATCATGGCACAGCACAAACATTGGTTTAAAAAGATTTTTAATCTGTTTAACTTCTAAAGATTTCGGGGCTGAAAATCTTAATAACTTTCTTTCTGTTTTTGTATTCGAATATTAGCTTAGGGTTCCGATCGACAAGTCGGCTGCATGAGTTCCTATGCAGACTAGTGAAGGCACTTTTTTATTAACATAAGGGGTTGAGCAACATTGCAGTTTATAAATGTTATAAATAGTTGCAGAATTTCAAGTCAAAAGCAAACGTGCTTAACCGACATCTAGAGTAGATCTTAGCGCATTGGGCGCCCAGGACGAGTGATTTGACTTGTCTCCCTTCCCCACACTTCTAGTTGCGAAAGTTAAATTAAACTCTCCTGGGAAATTAAGTAAGATTTGTATATAAAATTGCAGATCTGTTTTAGACAGTTATTACTTACAAAACACACATAAAAACACGATAAGAATGATAAAAAATATGTCACACTTCGGTTTTAGTTTTTCTTGTAAAAGATTTACATTGTGTGCTTTGGTCTAAGCGAATTGTGTCATAGCTCAAGAAGGGTTAAGCTTCTAGACAAAAAAAAAAAAAAAACTCTTTCTCTGCCGCTACGGCACCATTTTGCCCTTAACGCCCCTGTCACTCCGCCCTAAAGCCGACCCTGCCTTCACAAATAACAGTTACGTGTAACAAAGAGTTTCATGGTACTGTTCTGTTGGTTGTCTAGGAAACAGCAGCCATACTGGATTTTTAAATGTCATATTGCATTTCAGTGCGCTAATGCGTTTTCATTCTTTGAATTACGGAAACAACATTTTAGTAGGACATTTATGATGATTTATTTCCAACTTTTATCCGATCATATTTTTGTAATTTTAGTGAATCTAGAGTTTTTAGAGCTTTCAGTTCAGTGTCTAGCAATAGCAATACATTAAGAAAAATGTATAACATTATGTGCCATAAATCAAGTATGTTCTGAAAAAGAAAAACTGTATAATACAGTGAAATGTTTTAGTGCTAAAGCTCAAGAGGACTGATAAATAAATAAGCAAATTATAATAACACGAGAAAGTAACTCGCCAAAAACTGGCGGCAGTAAATTATGATGTATCTTTCTGATGAATCTCCTGATGCCGGTGTTATTTCTCCTGTAGCCATATAATTGTTTTCAATTTGTGATACTGCAGTCCTATTCTTTATTGTGTTTTACCTTTTTCGTCATCGTACTTACTTCGTTTCTTCCCCTTGTTAGCTGTTTCTATTTTCTTTATAACGTAATCTTTCTTAATCACGGCGTTTACTTAAATGTAACTTTAAGCCCACCGTTGATATTTCCCAATCTTACGTTATCTTATGGAACATACCTGGCTCATTCTTTCTTTCTTAACGAGCCAATTTCTGGAGACCTTCTTGACAACATTCCATGCGCCACCCCATCATGCTGTAGTGGTGGGACCATTGGTAGTATATACGACACCATTTTATTTCAGCTTTCTTGGATCTTTGTAGTCAAACTTATCATAACGTATGACCAATGGTCAATGTACCACGAAAAAAAAAATTGAAAGGCATGCGTGTTCTTTGAATAGATGCTTAATTTACCTTTCATGGTGCAGTGCATGCCGTTTCCATATTTTCTCGGAAAGATGTTGAAGATGTTTCTTTGTTGATTACAAACGTTTCATTAAGATCTTTAGCAATATGTAGATTCTTTACTTCTTTGATCCTTAGCCGCAGACTGTCAAAGCAGTCAGTAGCCATCACGCCTGGTGGCGTCTTGTAGGGCAGCAACAAATTGCTTTCGCTTTGTTCGGTCGGCGGCCATCCTTCGTACAATGCCCCAACTCTGGTTCATTCTTTGCATCTCAGCCTCCACAGTTCTCCGCCAAGTTGTTTTTTGTCGGCCTCTCTTTCCCTTTCCTTCGGGGGTCCATAGCATAGATGTTCTTGTAATGGACAGCCCAACTTCAGCGTCTGCCAGCTATGATGGTGTGCATGTCCTCTTGGTTACTCCGAATAAGTAGTTCTTGGTTGCTGATGGTATTCGGCCAACAGATTCGGTGAATTTTCCTTAGGCAGACTGTGTGGAAAGAGGACAGTTTCGACATTTCCAACTCTGTTACTCTCCAGCATTCCGCACCATAGAGAAGCACAGAAAGTACACATCTCTCACATAATCTTAATTTGGTGTTTGTGCTGTACTGGGAAGACCTCCAGATGTTGTTGAGACTAGCAAAGGCTGTTCTCGCTTTATTCATTCTGTTGTTTATGTCCTTGCTTGTTCCGCCGTCAGGTGTTACTATGCATACTAAATATGTAAATGTGTTAGTCTGTTCTGGCTTCTGCTTCCATATTGTTATTGGCTCAGGATTGCCCACATTGAGTGTCATCACCTCTGTCTTCTTCAGATTGATGTTCAGACCCACCTGCTGGCTATACTTATTCAGTCTATTGGTTTTGTCTTGGATGTGTTGATGTGAATGTGCAAGTAGTGCAATGTCATCTGCATATTCCAGGTTTTCCAGTGTAGAAAATGTTGTCCATCTAATTGCTCTTGGACTGCCCTCTGTTGTCTTGCGCATCACCCAGTCTATGACTGTCAAAAATAAAGTTGTTGATAAGGGGCATCCCTGTCTTCACCTCGAGTTAGGTTAGAATAGAGGCTTATTATAATGGAAACAATGCAGCTAGGAATTCCATAAGCCCTCAGTATTTTCCATAGGCTGTCCCTGTGTATGCTATCAAAAGCCTTTTCAAAATCAACAAAGTTAATGTATAGTTGTCTCTGCCATTCTGAGCACTGCTCTATAATGTTCCTGAGGGCAAATATATGATCTGCACATCTTCTGTTCTTTCTGAATCCCGCTTGTTCTTTCCTCAGTTTATGGTCTAATGCTTTTGAAATTCTCTGGATAATTATCCTGCCTAGTATTTTACTGAGAGTAATTCCTCTCCAGTTGTTGCAGTCTGCAAGGTCGCCGCCCTTCTTGGGCAATTTCACAATTATTCCTTTACTCCACTCCGTTGGTGTTGTCTCTGTTTTCCAGACTTGTGCAAATCGTGGTTCTAATAGTTCTGCTGCTAGTTCAGAGTCTGCCTTGAATAACTCAGCATTTAAATTGTCGTGACCAGGCGCTTTTCCATTCTTTAACCCTTTGATAGCTGTGATGATTTCTTCTCTTCGTGGAATGTCTGTATTTACGTATAGGTCAATTTCAGCATCGGGAACATTCAGCTGCGTCTCTGGTGGTTCCTTATTCAGTGTTTCTCTGAAGTGCTCTGCCCGTCTTGTTTCCTGCCCCTGTGCTGTGGTGATGAGATTTCCTTCCTTGTCTCTTACTAACGTTATATTGTTTGCACCTCGCTTTCCGCTGATAGTTTTAGTTATTTTATAAACTGTGCTTTGTTCATTTCTCAGTGCTACCTCTTCTGCCTGCCTTGCAAGGTCATCCAGAAATTTCATTTTGGTGGCATGGTTTGACGTTTTACTTCTTTGTCCAGCTGACTGTACTGTTCGCTATATATTTTGTTTAACCTGGGAGACTTTGCTTGTTTTTGTTTCTTTTCATTTCTTTTCTCATCGCTATGGTGTTTAACGTTTCTGGTGTTATCCAATCTTGATTCTTTCTTTCCTGGAATCCCAAGCATGATTCGCTGCTTTCCTTGTATATTGTTGAAATGATGTTGAATTTCTGGTCAACATCATCAGTCGCTATACTTTCCTGGCTTTTGGCAATTTCATATCGTCTCTTTACATCAACCAGAAAAGCTTTTCTGGTGAGAGGGTCCTTGAGTTTCATGTTGTTATATCTTTTATGTTTGATTGCAATTAGTCCAGTAGCTCTCAGTTTCACCTTCAGTCTTGCTACTACAAGGTGATGATCACTTTCCACATCTTCACCTCTTCTTACTTTCACGTCTTGTAAAGCATGCCTCCATCTACCATTGATCATAATGTGGTCTATCTGGTTTCTGTCCCGTCCTTTTGGTGATTCCCACGTTAACTTGTGCACTTCTTTGTATGGAAAAAGTGTTCCTCTAATGACCAGGTTGTTAATGCTGCAGAAGCTTATTAATTTGTCCCCATTCTCGTGTGCTGTTCCACTGCCGAATTTCCTCATTACTCTTTCATTATAAGTATTGTGTGTACCAATTTTTGCATTGAGGTCTCCCATTACTATAATTATATCGTACCTAGGTGCAGTTTCCATTTCCTTTTGTAGCTGTTGATAGAACTCGTCCTTGACCTCTGCATCGCTGTCATTTGTTGGTGCATAGCATTGTATTATTGTGGTGTTGGTGAATCTCCCTCTCAGTCTTGTTCTTATCAGTGTCTTGTTGATGGGTTTCCATTCCAGTAATGACCTTTCTATTCCTTTCTTCAGGATAATGGCTACGCCTTCATTGTGCTGACACTTAAGTAAAGTACTGTTCTCTTGTAGTTGTTTTTATTCTCCCCGCCACGGTCCATCTGCTCCCACTTATTCCCAAGACATTTAATCTGTAGTTCCTCATCTCTGCTGTGATCTGCCTCAGCTTTCCTGCCTCATTCATGGTTCTGATGTTCCAAAAACCAATTCTAGTTTCGTGTTTTGCGATCGGAGCATCCGTTTTCATGCTAAAAGCTTCCATTCGGCTTTCACCACAGACAGTCATACGAGCCTGAGACTCCGGATGTCCGTCCCGCATCTAAGTTTTTCCATTTGTTGCTGTTTGCGTAACTGTTCAGATTTTTTACACAGGCAGGGGTGTCGGTCCTGCGCTAAAACCCCAAACCTGGAGAACCAGGGTACCAGCTTTTGTCTGACCCTTACCCGCACAGGCCTGTCCAGCTTTGTTGAACCCACCAGGAGAAAAACTCATGCTGGCATAGCTCTGGGGGTTGTCAGGGTACGCAGCCTGCCATACAGCTACAAGGTATAGGTACCATTGATGGCAGAATACGTAGATTTGTGAATTCACAAGGCTGCGAGAAATTACAATTTTTTTTTTTTTTTTTTTTTTTTAAACGAATCGGAGTAAGTGAACGTGGGGTAATACTAAGACAAAGAAAATATCTACGTTGAGGTCAGAAAGCCTTCGTCCGGGAGCAACGAACCAAAACAGAAGAGAAAGAAAGTGAGAACAAATTTACATTTATAAAAATGAATAGAAAAGGATACAACCCAAAAATATAAATATCCGATGTCGTTGTCATCAATTACTCTAGTGACAAAAATAATAGCTCAATCAATAACCTTTATCTCCCTAAAGAGCTTAGGCTTTCAACAAACACATTTCAAGTACTCCAGTCACGTGCCATCAGCTCAAGTTCTTTCCCCATCTTCCTCATCATTTTCACTTCTGCCTCCAATTTTCTTATCCATGGCGTTTTTTTTGTGTCAACCTCTGCCTCTCTTTCCCTGGGAAGGACTGCCTTGTAATGCTATCAACAGGTTTTCTCAGTGTGTGTCCTCTCCATTGCCAGCGTCGTCATCTCATCTCTTGTTCCACTGGTACTTCAACAAACAATATAGAAAAAAAAATAATAATAAATAATTATTATTTTTTAATGACAGCCTAAAATTCACAGCCAGCTCCTCATTCGGAGAACCTAATAAAGAAGAGCTAGTTTTTATTTTTAAAAATGGAAGAGCTTTCAACTGCTACTTGGGAACAGACCACGTGACTTGTGCTAGAATCTAGACGGTATCTAAGATTAATGAAATGTATTACTGACTTCCCGGAGGTCGTCTTCGTGATCAAGATGCAGACCTCTTCTGTTTCGTGCAGCAATCCTGGGTGCACCCGTCAGTGAGTGAGGAGTAAGTTGAGTGAATCAAGGAGTGGGTGAAATAAATCAATACCCTTTAACTCCCCAAGGAGCATTGGCCTTCATCAAACACATGCCAAGACCTCCTGTCACGTGACATCCGCTCAAGGTCTGTCCATGTTTTCCTCCTCATTTTCACTTCTGTATCTAGCTCTCCTCTCCGTGTTTTTGTTTTTTGATCTACCTCTGTCATATTCTATATTTTTGACTTATCCATATTGTTTGTTGAAGTTTTTGTGGTAAATTTCTGTTTTAACAAGGTGGGGCAACCGACCCGATGCCCAACCTTCCTTAGTCTCTTTTTGCGAATTGTCAGGTCGTGTGCAGTATTACGATTCTTTGCTTCCCTTTCGGGCCCTGCTAACACTCGGGTAAGTATGTGAAATGACCAAGTATTATAAAATCATTTATTAACAAGTGACCCCCGTGTAGTTCGGGGAGGGATGGGAGGGAGTCTACGAGGAGGCAAATAAAGATAATGAGCACTGCACCCTCAAGCATGTCGTAAAATGCGACTAACATGAGGTTGTGCGTGGGGGCTTGTAACTTCATCATGTAACACAAACTGTTACAGAAACCACCTCTCTCCTGTAGATTTTTCGTGAGAGCCGTTTTCTGTAGAGGGACCATGCTCCATATGGAATGAATATGGAGATGATGAGGATGATGATGATGAGAACGATGAGGATGAGGAGGATGATGAGGATGTGAAGAAGGATGAGGAGGGTGATGAGAATGATGATGAATGATAATGAATGAATGATGATTGATGAATGATGATGATTGATGATGATGATGATGATTTGATGATGATGATGATTAATGATGGTGATTATTTGATGATGATGAGGAGGAGGAGGATGATGATGATTGATGATGATGAGGAGTAATACGTGCCATGGTGACTGTCGTAGATGATTATTTCTCATCACACAGTCTATACCTAGTACACTCTATCGATTTTATTTTTGACCCAGTCTCGGGCCATACTGTTAGATGGTACAACACCTTGTCTTTGTCGTCCCTTATCTCTTTTATTTTGCAACTTTCTGCAGCGTGTTCCAACTTTAATCTTCTCTTCAGTGCTCAGTGAAAGTGACAACTTCTTTGATACCTTTGTAATCATCTTCCTATAATTTTTCTTTTCTTTCATATTATTTGTTCATTCAAAGCATGTTTGCACCATTGTGTTTACTATTCTTTATTCTGAGATGATGCAAAAACTCATGAAAGAAACAAATAATTTCAATAGTATGATTCAAGAGACAGTATTGAAAACTGTTCAAACATATATCAGTAAAAGCGACGAAACTTTTAACATTGATTGGTAAATGTTAGAGCAAAACAAAGAAATAATGTTTTTCAGAACCAATTGTTGCTAATGATGCCAGACTTCCCCCTGATGCCATAGGTAGTGAGACCGGATGCCCAGCCTTCTTTGATAATGAGAAAAAATAGGTGGTCCGGTGAGCAAGTTGCGCACGTTAAAAACCCCTCGGCATTTGGAAATCGTAGGCAATACGGCCGCTGCCCTGGCAAAATTTAAAAATTAGGAACCCTACCCACCACATATTTATAGAATATGTGATTTCTGTTAACACACATTGGGATCCTCGTCGGTGCTACGGAGTTCGTGCACTGTGCTGAGATCCTCCTTGTGTGATCTAAGGGTGGAGATTGGAGCACTGATGGAGTTGTCCGTGTGCAATGAAGATGGTCCTTGAAATCCAAACCAAACCAAACCAAACCAAACCAAACCAAACCAAACCAAACTATCATTACTATATATTCCAGCTTTCTTCTCCTCCTCATTCTTCTACTTCTTCCTTCTTCCTCGTTCGTCCTGACACAGACGTTGGTTGCGTTGTGTCCGTTTACAGCGAAGCTGCGATATTTGCTCCTTTCGGCCTACACATCCGACTTCAGCACGGCATTTTTTGGGACAGGGTTTGCCTTCCCTCTTCGATCCCTACTCTCTCAGCCAGAAGACTGCAGTGATGCAGCCTGTTTCTAGGACCATCACTTGGAGGTGGAGTAGGGTCTTGACGCGTCTTTGGTCCCCTCCTCCTCATTACATGTCCGAAGTAAGTGAATAGCTTCCTCCGATTTTGTGAGTAATAAGCCTCCTTAACGCAATGGTGTCTTTCACAACATCCTCTTTAAGCTTCTCGTGGGGTTCTTAACATTCTTCCGTAAAACCACATATCTATGGCCTCCAGTGTTTATCCAGCATGTTTACTAACTGTCCATGACTCACTTCCGTTTATCTTGATTGGCTCTATGTAACATTGAAAAATTGTCTTTCTTACTTCCATTGACGAAGAAATGTTCCATAAAATATGTTCATCCTAAGAGACATAACTTCTATACGCAAGCAGCATCGCATTTGATGATAATGAGGAAAATGGTGGTGATGACTGACTGAACGATTTCCTAAGTGCTTTTTACGCTCATTATTTGTTATGTTTCGTAGGCGAAGAGGGGGGCCCAAAAAAAAAAAACACTCACTCACAGAGAAGAGAGCTAGAGATAGAAATAAAAAAAACGTTTGTGAATAAATGGAAAGGCCTTGAGTTGATGGCACTGGACATGAGGACTTGATATAAGTTTGGTGACGGCTTATGCTCCATGGGGCGGGATAGGGGAGGGGGCGAAGAATACTGTAGATTGGATAAAACGAAGAGAGAGAGACGATCAAGAATAAAGCGAAGTTAGAGACAGGTAGTGCTAGCCACATAGAATCGCACAGGCTTGGAACGCTGAAGAGGCAGATATAGAAGAAAGATAGTAATGAAGAAAAAGGACAGGAGTGAAACAGAGGAAGGCTATGAAGATGGAAAGAAGGACAATAAGTTTGTGATGAAGAAAAGAGAAATATAGAAGATTGAAGTGAAGAAAATAGATGAACGACAGGTTAGATAGGAAAAATTGGAAGAATAAATTGTAGTAGGATGTAGTAGATAACAAGGAAGTAATAGGATGTAGTAGATAACAAGGAAGTAGTAGATAACAAGGAAGTAGTAGGATGTAGTAGATAACAAGGAAGAGTTCAAGTAGAAAAAAATATTACTGAGAACTCGCAAATGTATCACCAGAAAGTGCTACTTGTAACAGAGTGTCATGAAAGTTGTATTTTGACCCAATAATTGTTGGAAGCGACAGATGATATATCTTTAGTGTTTCCGTTTAGAGTGATTTATGCTGTTGTTCAAATTTGCAAACTTTTTTTTTTAAGTAGGATTTTTTCCTCGTTTTGGCGAGGCGCGTCCCGTTCAACCTAGACACATTATATTAGGTTATATTATGACACAAGTGCAAATATAAATGACGTTCTGTTCTGGTGCTGAAATGTGCAAACAAATTACATAAAAGAATAGATGAAAATATATGACTCAACAGAGATTCCATTACCGACTCTTTCTCTCTCTCTCTCTCTCTCTCTCTCTCTCTCTCTCTCTCTCTCTCTCTCTCTCTCTCTCTCTCTCTCTCTCTCTCTCTCTCTCTCTCTCTCTCTCTCTCTCTCTCTCTCTCTCTCTCTCTCTCTCTCTCTCTCGATCTTATTTAACTAGCAAACCACCAAGATCAGTCTACACATTTATATAGTCACATTGGAATACGCTGATAACAAGAACCAGACAAATACCAGTGGAACAAGAAATGAGGAGAATAAGCTGGCTTTCGATAGGACACACATTAAGGATATCAGCGCTGATAGCATCACAAGGCAGAACTCGTTCTGGAATCCCCGTGGTAAAAGAAATAGAAGAAGACCAAAAACACATGAAAAAGTGATCTGGAGGCAGACAGGAAGAGATAAAGAAGACGATGAACGACTTTATAAAGGATGGCATAAATAGGAAGGCTGGGCAGGTGTTGTTGTAAACATGTGTTCAATAGTGAGATGAAGGGTATTGATGATGTTGGTGATGGTGATGATGATGAAGATGAAGGTGATGGTGATGATGATGGTAATAGTGAAAGTGATGGTAATGGTGATAGTGATGGTGGTCATGGTGATGGTGATGAAGATGGTGATGGTGATGATGATGGTGATGGTGATGATGTAGAATACCCTGAATTTAGAGCCTGACTCCAAAGCTGCACCATTCTCACCTGCTGTCTAGATGTGTTTACAGGAAAACATTGATAAGAGAGAGCAACGCATGAGTACATACAGTCTTGTTGGAGCAATGTTAAGGACATAACATGCGTTGTAATGCTATAACTTGCAGCAAGGCTGTGAGCTCTGTTAGGACTAAATAATTCACACATACTTAAATACTGTAATACTTCCTAATGATGTCATACTTCCCCCTGATCTCCGGTGTAGTGAGATCGGATGTCTAGCTTTCTCCTGATAAGGGCAAAAAAATAGAAGGTCCTGTACTCAAGCTGCGCTCGTTAAAAATCCATCAGCAGTTGGAAATCGTAAAATACGACCGCCGCCCTGGCAATACTTAAAAATTAGGAAACCTACCCACCACAAAAATATTTATAGAATGTGTGACTCTTGTGTACAGACACTGGGATCCTCGCTGGTGCTACGGAGTTCGTGCACCATGCTGAGATAGTCCTTGTGTGATCTAAAGGAGGAGACCGGAGCACTGATGGATTTGTCCGTGTGCAAAGCCAAATTTACGCACTTTGGTGGTGTGATACTTTCGTTTGAGGCTGTAATACAAAATGTATTTTATTTGTGATATACACTCATGTGCTTTATAGGCTGTAGTCATTTCCTCCCTTTCTTCGTTCGATGTGATGTTAGGGACAGAAATCGTTTCCAGCTGAACTGTCGTGTACCAGTATATGTGTGTCTGCAAGGGTTCTTTCTGTCCGTCACTGAATATTGTCCACCCTACCCATCTTTAGATTACCTTCTTCTGTTGTTCGAGGAACTTCCTCTTAAAGTATTATCTTTGACAATCTCTGTTCTTGACACATGATAATACCATTTAGTTGTTTGTGATTTTCATCTTTACTCGTGAACATGTCAATTAGTTTTGCTTTTTTGTTCTTGACACATGACCTTATTATTTAGTTCTGCGTGTTTTTGTTTTGCATGTATTTGTTCCTGCCATTAATTTTTGCGGGGTTTTGTTCTTGACACTTGACCATTTCATTTACCTTGCGCGTGTTTTGTTCTTGACATATTGTGGTAAATTTTAGATAGGTTTGAAAGATATTTATGGTCCCGCCTGAGTAGGGTGGATGGTGATAAGTAAGTGAGAAGTAAATATGTGATAATAGATTTCACGAGTGAATAGTTTAAGGAGAAGATCTGTCTCTGGAATGAGAAATTTCTCTAGTCTCAATCTTCAGGTTTCTCTTGTCCCAGCTTACGTAACATCATAATGAGGCTTTTGTTAACACGATCTACTAATCCACTTCCGGTCGGATTGTAGGGGCTAATATAGATGTGCTGGTCCCTCAAGATCTTAAAGATCTTCTCCATTAACAGGCTACGGTATTGGGGTCCGTTATCTGTCAAAACTTGTTGAGGGAATCCATACCGTGTAAAAATCTGCACTAGGGCTTCTGCGACATGCTTGGAATCCGTACAGGCTAGCGGTACAGCTTCATCCCACAAAGTGCATGTGTCGACTAAGGTCAGGATACACCTGTTCCTTCTTTTAGTCACTTCTAGGGGGCCTATAATGTCGACTGCAACCCGTTCAAACGGTGTCCCCACTATTGGCATTTCTCTCATAGAAACTGGGGGTGTTCAATGCTTGGGTGCCACACGTTGGCACTTGGCGCAGGATTTCACATACCTGATGATATCAGTGTTCATTCCTGGCCACCAATAGTGAGTAGTTATTTGCTGCATAGTGGCGTTTTGTCCCATATGTCCGCTAACGGGAAGAGAGTGCCCCATTTCTAAGATTTGTTCTCTGTACTCCGTCGGTACTAGGAGCTGATTATGTCCCTGTTCAGGGTCACCCGTTCTTCGATACAGCAGACCATCCTTAGAAAATATGTCTCCGTTGTGTCTGGGGTCTTTGGCCATGGGCAGTTTCCTAAAGCAGGGCTCCAAGGTAGGGTCCTTTTGTTGCGCCTCTTTCAGTTCCACAGGTAACATATTAGGTGCAGGCTCCCGTTCCTTTTTGGTTTGCCCTCTTGTCGTTACTGCTGCCACAATCGGCTCTTTCGGTCTCCCTATAACACATATCTACAACCAAGTATGACTGGGTAGATCGGATCATCCATTATAGCCACTTTAATAACACCTCGGACGAAATCCGAGTGTATTTCCACCAGTGCTACTGGAAGCGTTATGGGAGCATCTCCTTTGAAAACTCCACATAATTTGACGGTTTCTTCCGTTTCTTGACCTGGTTTGACCAAATGCCTCGCGACAATACAAAGCTCAACCCTGTATCAAACAAACAATGAGTTGAAGTCGCGTTCAATATAAAAGTTCCTCGCGTAGTAGGCCTCTCACACTCATGTTGAGAATCACTGACATTCTTCCTTCGTTGCGAGTCTGTTTGCAAACATCCGATCCGTGTAGGCTAGGTGTGTTTTCCCTGATCAGATGTCCATTTGTCGTGTCCTTTTTTGCCCGTTTGCCATGAGGGACGCTGGGGTTGATCATGGGTGTTGGCGGGGTATCGAGTTTTGTAGAATTTCGATTTTCCTTGGGGGTGGGGTTAAGTTTCTCTTAGGTTTTGATGGGAAAATGACTGGGAAGACAGTTCTAGAATATTTTTGCGAGAAGGCTCATCTGTAGGCTTGCGTTTTGAGCTTGGAAGTTCGGCTAACGCGTTGGTATAACTTTTCGACTTACTTAGGGTGCCTTCCAGCTTTACAGCTCCCTGTTAAGCAAGAAATCTACGGGTTTCATTTGACAAAGGGCTTTTGATCTGCTCAGTTAGAATAAGTTCTTCTAACCCTTCAAAAGTGCAAGGAAACTCTAAAAGCTCCAAACACTTAGTCAAATATCCCTTCAGACGGGAAGAGAACTGGGCATACGACTCAGTTCCCTCTTTCCTGCTGTTCCGGAAAAGTTGCAAAAATTTGCGAGCGTTCATTTCGAAGTGCTCAAGTAAAGCTTTCTTCAACATGTCGTAATTGTCTTGATTGCTGCTTCCCAGTTTCCCATACGTATCATACGCATTGCCTTTTAAAGCCTGGGAAAGCTTCAAACACCATCGCGAACTTTCTAAACCATACAGTGTTGCCATTCTCTCAAATTTTTCTAGATATGTATCAATTTTCTCATTGGGGCTTGGGAAGGATTATAGAGCAAAATACATAGCCGTTAATTGGGGAGATTGGCTACTGGATTGATCAGTTGAGATTGACTGAGGTGAGGATGGCTCTCCGTTGCTGGAGCTAGACGCTGCATCACGACTTTGGACCTCTAGAGTCTTAAGCGCCAATTCGTGCTGACGTCGTTGCTCATTCTCTCTTTCCTCGTGTTGTCTCTCCTTCTCTCTTAGCATTGTTCTACGTTTTGCACGCTCAGCCATAGCAAATAACTGACTGCGACTTACCCGAGAAAGAAAGAAGAAAAGGATACAGTACTCCCTAACAAATTAATAGAAATACCTTGTCTCCTGTTCCTCTACTGTCGTGATGAGATGTCCTTGCTTATCTCTTACTAATGTAATATTGTTTGCACCTCGTTTTCCACTGATGATTTTAGTTATTTTGTGTACTGTGCTTTGTTCATTTCTCAGTGCTTTCTAAGGCTACCCGACCTTAATAAACCTGTAACAAAGAAAATACTCACTCTCTCTGACATACGTGGCCACTCAATCACGCTTACCCTATTCTTGGTGAAGAAATCTCTTGGATATACAATGTGGGAATATACATATATATATATATATATATATATATATATATATATATATATATATATATATATATATATATATATATATATATATATATATATATATATATATATATCCAGTGTATTTATCTCCCAAATTGGCCCCAGTCCCTCCTTGAATAATTACATTTTATAAGGGGACGCCTAATTTGGTGGTTGATTCCTGGATAGACAAATGTCACTTCGAATAGTTAATGTAGAACCGAGATCTGGTGTTCACAGTACTAAGGAAAACATCGTGTTGCTAAAAACTGTTATTTATGATGGTGATGGTAAATACTATCGGCTGGCTCTGGGTGAGTGCCGATTTTAAAACAGCGTAACTTGCTGGATAAATCCGATGATACGACTGACAAAAGTCACATATAATGTTAATGGTATTACGCCACAGTGGGCTGATAAAATTGAATGAATATCAAGGTATTTGTAAATCCAGTTAACCTTACTATTTAAAATGTTTGTGTGTCTCCTTGGCCAGTCCTGTTCACAACTGAACTTGGGGACGCGTAATGCCAAGAAGAGGACAACATTAATCAATCAGTAGATGAAGAAAAAGGGCCAAAATAGACCACAATAGACCACTGGTCGCCGTTTGATTAGGTCTGCTAGAATAGAGAACATTATGAGAAATGCTACTAATATATATTTACACGGACGGGAACGAGACGATCTCCTATCCTCTCCGTCAGTCCTGATTAAATTTAAAAGGCACACGGTGTCTTTAGCCTTTTCCTATCTGGTCAGTTTTCGCTATAGCGGCGTCTCTAGTTCGGGTGAAGGTATGTGCCCTCCCCGCTCCTTTGCGCGCGCGTTAACGATCAGTGCACAATGTCTATTATTATTTAATTATCCATACGCGCACTTAACAAATATCGCCTGTCATTAATAGCTATCAGATTGTCGGCGTCTGTTTGTTTGTTGGTATTTTAAACATGTCACTTACTAAACTACACAAAATGAAATATACCGTGAATTCTAGCGTCCACTATCAGTAAATGACTTTCAAATTAATTCAGTCAGCTAAATTGTATCTTTGAAGAAGTCATGGGAAAACGTGGGTTAGGAATAATGAATGAAAATGGGGAACTATTCTCAAACTTCTGTGCTTCAAATCAACTGGCTATAGGAGGAAGCATGTTTCCACATAAGAGAATACACAAGGCAACATGGATATCACCAGACCATAGAACAGAAAATCAGATTGATCATATATGCATAAACAAGAAGTTTAGATCATCATTGCAGGATGTAAAGGTATATAGAGGAGCAGATGTGGCATCATATCACCACCTCCTGATAGCCAAAGTAAAAATGAAACTCAAGAGATATGCGACAATGCAAAATTATAGACAACAATTTAATATAGGACATCTAAGAAATCAAGAAACAAGAGACAACTTTGCGGTCACAATATCCAACAAATTCCAAGTGCTCCAACAGCTGGAAGATGTAGAGAATACAGAAGACTATTGGCAGCAAATCAAAACGCTATGGAATGAGACATGTGAAGAAATACTGGGGAAAAGGGAACGATAACAAAAAGCAAGGATAACAACAGAAACCATCAATAAGATAAAAGACAGAAAAAACAAGAAAGCAGATTTAAACACAAGCAAAACCAGACGTTCCAAAGCCAAGACTCAAGAAGTGAATACAGAAGCAAACAAAGAAGTAAAAAGAAGTATCAAAAGAGACAAGAGGAAGTATATTGAGGAGTTGGCAAGAGAGGCAGAAGATGCTGCAGCCAAAGGAAATATTAGAGAACTGTATAACAGCACAAAGAAGCTGACAGGGAAATACAAGCAAACAAGTTGCCTCATAAAAGACAAGAATGGAAAACTGCTCAGCAATATACAAGAGCAAATGAAGAGATGAACAGAATATTTTGAGGACCTTCTCAATAGACCAGTCCACAAAACCCCCCTGACATCCACCAGCGGAAGAAGAGCTACAAATTAACGGTGAAAGACCAACGAAGGAAGAAATAAAGAAAACCATAAAGCTTCTAAGAGATGGAAAAGCGTCTGGACCTGATGGCATTCCAGCAGAGGCCATCTAAGCAGATATCGACACGGCTACAGAGATGTTATATAAATTACTTGGTAAAGTCTGGGAAAAGGAAGAGATACCAGCAGAATGGAAGGACGGATATCTGGTTAAGTTGCCTAAGAAAGGAAATTTACAAGAGTGCACAAATTATAGAGGAATAATGTGCCAGGAAAAGTATTAAACAGGATTATCCTCGAGAGATTAAAAGAGTCCATAGACAAGAAACTAAGAGATGAACATGCAGGTTTTCGACAAAACAGATCCTGTACAGACCAGATAGCCACTTTGAGAATAATAGTTGAACAAAGTCTGGAATGGAATTCACCACTATACATCGGATATGTGTACTACGAAAAGGCATTTGACAGTGTGGACAGATAATCACTTTGGAAATTGACGAGGCATTACGGAGTTCCCTTGATGATCATTAATTTAATAAAGAATACATATGAAAACATGACATGCAGAGTTCTTCATGAAGGACAGCTTACAGAACAGTTTGGGATAAGAACAGGAGTGCGACAGAGATGCCTCTTGTCTCCATTTCTTTTCTTACTAGCAATAGACTGGGTTATGAGAACATCGACAACACACAACAGAAATGGAATCCAGTGGACTCTGACTAAGCAGTTGGATGATCTGGATTTTGCTGATGACTTAGCACTTCTGTCCCATAATCGTAATCAGATGCAGGACAAATTTAAAACACTTGATGAAAGGTCACAGCAATTGGGTCTGAAAATACACAGGGAAAAGACAAAGATAATGAGAATAAATGCAGGTAATGATAACAGGGTTGAACTTGAAGAAACACCAATACAAGATGTAGAATCGTACACATATCTAGACAAAGCTGGAGGGACAGACAGCGATATCAAAATAAGAATAGAAAAGGCAAGAGGAGCTTTCATTGCATTGGGAAATATATGGAGATCAAGAGAAATCGGATCCAACACGAAAATAAGAATCTTCAACTCAAATGTGAAGTCAGTCCTATTGCATGGCTCTGAGACATGGAGCACAACAAAGACAACAACCAAAAAGCTACAGACTTTCATAAATGGGTGCTTGCGTAGAATAGAGGGATTAAAATGGTATGATAAGGTTACCAACGTGGAACTGATGACAAGAACTAGACAAGTGCCAGTGGAACAAGAGATGAGAAGACGACGATGGCGATGGATAGGACATACGCTGAGGAACTGTTGATAGCATTACAAGACAGTCCTTGTTCTGGAATCTCCAGGGCAAGAGAGGCAGAGATAGACCAAGAAGCACATGGAGAAGGGAGCTGTAAACAGAGGTGAAAATATGAAGAGAACATGGAAAGAACTTGAGATGATGGCACGTGACAGGAGGACTTGGCATGTGTTTGTTGAAGGCCTATGCTCCTTTGGGAGTGGAGAGTTATGAATGAATAAATCGTATCTTTTTATGTGAGAAAGCGGGTGATAAAATTATCATTAAACTGCACAACTGGTAAATAAATAGCTACGCGTTATTTTCCACTGGTCTTTAACAGCTAGACTTTAAGTGAATTATAATGGTAAACTTTAACACTCTAACACGCTTAAGCACAAATTTATATTACCAGAAAATCAGAATGAAATCCCCATGAAGGCTATTAACAAACCTTCCACAATGGTTCTAGACTACGTGTTTAGACTATCCGTAAAACTCTGAGCAACAACTGATAACTGGTTTGGAAATCCCCAGTTTATATACATTATTGTCTCTATGATCTCTAGAGGATGTTAATTTTCACACTATAGTGCAAAGCAGAAAACATGAGACTACGTTTCCCCCGATAAAAGCTTTTCACAGTGGCCCTGTCGGCGCTTGCCAACCGACAACAGAGACTTAAATCGTGTAACGGGATTTTTTTCGAGTTTTTCCTCGTTTCTGGAGATCAAAGCGTTAATTCCCCCTGAGTGTATGAACATCAAAGGATCCCTCGGGAAAATATTTTGCCCGAGCGTTCTCACTTCAAAGAGGACCGTTGTTTCCACGTGCATCTGTCTGATATCTGATGATTGACAGATCAGCCCGCATGAGAAACTCAGGTAAACAGACGGGGTTCGCCCCCTGTTATGACTGGCAGGTCGCGGAAGTTGGTAAACAACTTAGTTTGATTACGTCTCAGGGAAAAGAGGCGTGAATTAAAATGAGTAAACGCAGGCTGAAAAATGCTTTTACTAGCAGATCTTAAAACACTAAGGGAATTTCAGGGCTGTCAGATACTGTAGACTATATTTCCATTATACGTCACATACATGATAATACCATTTAGTTGTGTGTATTAAGAACAAAAATATGCCAATTAGTTTCCCGTTGTTGTTCTTGACACATAGCCATTCTATTGAGTTTGAGTGTTTTTGTTCTTGACACTCGACCATTCCATTTAGTTTTGCTTTTTTATTTTTTTGACAAGTAACCATTTCATTTAGTTTTGCATATTTCTGTTCTTGATATATGTCCATACCATTTATTTTTGTGCGTTTTTAAAACTGACAGTAGATAATGCTTAAGATATGAAGGGTTAACTCGTGAGGTTTAAGATATGAAGGGTTGACTCGTGAGGCTTAAGATATGAAGGATTGACTCGTGAGGCTTAAGATATGAAGGATTGACTAGTGAGGCTTAAGATATGAAGGGTTGAATCGTGAGGTTTAAGATATGAAGGATTGACTCGTGAGGCTTAAGATATGAAGGATTGACTAGTGAGGCTTAAGATATAAAGGGTTGACTCGTGAGGTTTAAGATATGAAGGATTGACTCGTGAGGCTTAAGATATGAAGGATTGACTCGTCAGGCTTAAGATATGAAGCATTGACTAGTGAGGCTTAAGATATGAAGGATTGACTAGGGAGGTTTAAGATATGAAGGATTGACTAGTGAGGCTTAAGATATGAAGGATTGACTAGTGAGGTTTAAGATATGAAGGATTGACTAGTGAGGTTTAAGATATGAAGGATTGACTAGTGAGGTTTAAGATATGAAGGATTGACTCGTGAGGCTTATGATATGAAGTGTTGACTCATGAGGCTTAAGATATGAAGGATTGGTTCGTGAGGCTTAGAATATGAAGGATTGGCTCGTGAGGCTTAAGATATGAAGGATTGGCTCGTGAGGCTTAAGATATGAAGGATTGACTCGTGAGGCTTAAGATATGAAAGATTGGCTCGTGAGGCTTAAGATATGAAGTATTGACTCGTGGAGCTTAAGATATGAAGGATTGGCTCGTGAGGCTTAAGATATGAAGGATTGGCTCGTGAGGCTTAAGATATGAAGGATTGGCTCGTGCTTGCTGAAAGACCAGTGCTCCAAAGTGAGCTGATAAGTTATGATTGAATGAAAATATAACTTATAGTTTTCCGGTTTTCGAGATGATTAGCTGTTTTGAAATTTCTTTAATTGATAATAAATGTTCTTGTAGGTTTTTAAAAAAATCGGTTCGCCGTTAGCGTTGTCTTTTCTTATTCGATTACCTTATTGTAATTTTTACACTCTCAAACTGAGAATAATCAAATGCTACATTTAGTCTTCATTATTGTATGGTGTAGAAACAATGACAACGAACAAGCAATGAGAAGAAAGAATTGAGGCTTTGAGATGTGAATATATAGAAGAATGGAACACATCTCACGATAACAGAAGAAAATGCATAAAGAGGTCCTAGAAAACCTAGGAATGAAAAAAAGTATTAATGAAGATAAAAATTAGACAGCTAAAATATTTTCGTCATGAAAAGACAACACCTACTAAAGACCAGAATAGAAGAGTTGAAGGCAAACGTGCAAGAGAAAGACAGCGTACGTGGGAAGATAACATCAAGAGATGGACAGGAGAGTTAATCAGAGTGCACCATAAAGACTAGAGACAGAAGACATTGGAGGTCTATTGCAACCGACCTTCGATGTGGAGAAGACAGGGGAAAATTAATTTTTATAGGAAATATCATGCATAGTTTGCTTTTCTCCGCTTCCCTGATCAATTATTTGTAATAATGCGTTCTCAGATACTTATGCACCTATGGGACTTTCTAAATTATCATTTCTGTTTGAGCACCTTGTGCAGTGTGTGTCCACCACTTCAGATGGCGCCCTTAAGGAAGTTACTTCAAAGCACATATTAATGCAGCGGTGGTTTGTGGTGGCAATGCGTTTTATAAGATAAATTTGCAGTCCCATGCATAAACTCATTGTAGTCGCCTTTTAACGACATGCCCGATAGAGCGGAAGTTTTGTTCTTTCTGTGCCCCTTCAGAAACCTCCCGGGAGCTGCACGGGACGACCTTCTAGATCGACTGAGATAATTTTCTCCAAGAAAATGTTACACAGAGCTAGCAATTTCATCATTGCACTCCGAGTCTGCTCGGAATACTTTCTTAATTAATGAACATGAATATCTTGCTCATTCCCTGACGAATTACACTTATAATACATTCAATAGCTGCCACTTGCTAACTTACAACATGCCTCCAAGATGCCTTATTCACGTCCGTACAACGGCCAATAAATAAAATGTGTAACTGTATACGATTTGTTTAAAACACTACTTTAAATTCTCATAACCCTTCATCTCCCCAAGGAGCATAGGCCTACAAAACACTCATTAAAAATACTCCTGCCACATCACCCTCTCAAGGTTAATCTGACTTCTTCATCTCTTTAAATTCTGCCTCCAATCCAATATATTTTTATATATAAATATATATAAAAGTAAAGGATTCCGTTACACACCTATTGAGGCATATTGGGAATATGGTGTTAGGCCCATATTTTCTTGACCATCGGCACACTAGCAGTGATGTGGTCAGCATCACGCCGGCCGCCTTAACCTTCGCAGAGTTGCTCTGCTACCCAATTCATGAGGCTGGGTCAACCCCGGAGCCGTTTGCGGTCTAAAAAATCCCACCTCAACTGGGGATCGAACCATGGACCATCGAGCTAGGAAGCCAGTGCTCTAACTGATATATATATATATATATATATATATATATATATATATATATATATATATATATATATATATATATATATATATATATATATATATAATAATGATAGCCCCTTCAGCCATAACTGACTATGGGAATGCGCCCCTGAGGTGACAGCCCTCAGCTGCTTATTTTCCTGGTGCTCCTTTCGACGTTTTCTCCTCACCTCTGCTTCTTGTGTGAGCCTCTCTTCGCCCAATCTGAGGTGGCGCCGTAAATAGCATCGCCACTTAGTGCGATCGGCAGCTTCTTCCTCCCATGTTGCTGGATCCATGTCTAGTGCCCTCATATCTCTCTTGCACACATCTTTGAACCTCAGCTGTGGTCGCCCAACTGTTCTCTTGCCATCTGCTAATTGTCCGTAGAAGATATCTTTTGGATATATATATATATATATATATATATATATATATATATATATATATATATATATATATATATATATATATATATATATATATATATATATTGATTGACTCTGTCAATCGGACGCTCATATATATATACTCATGGAACAAAGTAAGTGTGCAACACTTTATAGGGCACTGTACGTGATTTCATGGACGAAATAAAATAAACGTTGGCACACAATGTGGTTGAATAAAAGACCAAGTGATCACTTTGATTTTAGTGAAAGTGTCTGGCCCAGGCCAAGCGCGCTTGTCTATGGCGAACTGTCAGTGCTGGTCTAACTGCAGGTCTGTGAGGTAAAAGATTTGCCTATTCCGCACTGTTCTGCACGACACGGGTCTTAAACCTGGAATGTTCCTGGCAGTCCATGTTGCCTGAATAAACCTGTTACGCAAGTGCATAAGGCGTATGTAACGGTCTTGTGCAGGGGCGGTAACTCGTGGTCGGCCACTTCTATGGCGATCAGCAGTGGATCCAGTTTGGTGGAAACGAGCTTGAATGCGTGATATAGTGTTCCTGTGAACATTGAAATGTTGTGATACAGCTAATATAGTCGCTCCAGCAGCTAACATCCCTATAGCTATTGCTCGCTGTTGTTGGTTCAATCTTGGCATTGTCAAAAAAGATGTTTCTGTTGGACTGTTGGTACTCTCTATTTCAACGATTACGTTTTCACATGCTTGTGATTAGAGCTACACACGTATCTTCCTTTTATCTGTGATAAATTCTCCCCTACGGCACTTTTCACGTGATTTACCTTGCACCGTGATTATCTCCCCATGAATAGTGCGATCCAATTGTAATTGCACGGGTAAGTAAACAACATTCACACAGAAAGGTGTGCCAACTTGCATTTGAGTTCACCCAAGAACACACGCACAGTGCCCTGCTGAGTGCTGCACACTTACTTTTTTCCATGAGTATATATATATATATATATATATATATATATATATATATATATATATATATATATATATATATATATATATATATATGTATATATGTATATATATATATATATATATATATATATATATATATGGGGAAAGTCGGATGATGAGCAGTGCCCCCTGTGCCAGGGGAGGCAGACACTTGAACACGTGCTCTCAGCGTGTAAGGTGTCATTAGGGCAAGGGCGATACACTTGGCGCCATAACAAAGTGCTAAATGAGCTTGCTGCGACAATAGATCTGGCAAGAATGAAGGCGAATAGCAAAGTCCGGCCAGACACCGCAAACACATACTTTCTGAGGGCAGGAAAGTCAGCACACCCCAAACCGAATAAACCTGGTAGCAGTTTACCATCTCTTCTTGATTGTGCAAATGATTGGGAGATGGCGGTAGACCTACCTGGACGAGGGGCATATCCAGAGAGTATCCGAAAATCGCGGAGACGGCCGGATATAGTGCTTCATTCTGCAGCAACGCTTCAGGTCATACTGATTGAACTGACCGTGCCATTTGAATCCAGATTAGATGAGCAACATTCGTTCAAAGCGGCCAAGTATAGTGATCTGGCCGCGGATCTGAGACACGATGGGTTCACTGCAAGGGTCATGGCTGTTGAAGTGGGCGCAAGAGGGCTTGTGGCTTCATCAGTGTATGATCTATTGAAACTGTTGGGGCTGAGGGGACAGTCGAGAACAAGGGCCCTGAAGAGGCTTAGTGAAACTGCCGAAAAGGCATCAGGCTGGCTGTGGAACAACCGCAATGGGGAATGGAGATCGTAACAATAAACGCTGCGGTACAGAAAACACCAGGAATTTTTCTAAGTCCACAATACGCTGAGGTTTGTGGTGGACTAGTGAACGGGCTGCGACTCAGGGGCGACAAGCGGTGTATACTATAAGGGGTGTCAGTATCAAAAGTCCAGTGAGGAACGCGCAGTGGCGACTCGTTGACTTCGCGCTGGTGTCTCAGTGTGTGCGACGGAACGAACGGAATAATTTGTCTTCTCTTTGTTACTTTCACAATTGCCTCCACGGCTGGCGGAGTTGTGGAATTTAAAGTTGCTACCATAAGTGAAATGGGTTCATTTTCGATGCAAGACAAATGGAAGATGAGACGCTTGGGAGTCATGACCCAAGTGGGCCCGCCCCCCTTAGAGTGTAAAGGAGTATATAGGGCCGAAACACTTGTCGGACGGGGGGACTCCTTCTGATGATCAGATTGCTTCCTGTTGTATCGCTCTGTAAAGAGTTTCCTATCATAGTTACATGGTCAAACCAGTGACGATCGGGAAAAGACCGATTGACTTCTGGAAAGACAGATGACACTGGGAAAGACTAGAAACCGGCTGACCGGGTTAGCACCCCGTAAGCTGTATTCAATTGCTATAGAACCCAAAAACGATAGATGCCCCCAGGATTCACCGAAAGGGGGGAGAATGATGAATCCACAGGCGCCTCATTGGAATCGACCAGACCCGTTACACGGACTTCGAGCTCTGAACAACGGCTGGAGTTTCCATGTGCCTGTGGTAGGGAATTCTCTACTCAGAGAGGAATGAAAATCCACAGAACGAAAAAGGGGTGTGGGAGGTCATCAGGGGGAGATCAACAGCGCTCTGTCTCGACGGATAAGACGTTAGAAGAACGCAGCCAGGAGTCAATCCACAGTGCTGAGTACATTCAAGTTGATCTGCCTGATGGTGATCTCACACACTTCTTGGACGGGAAGAGAGATGCAATCAAGTTTCCACCCGCCAGTGCAAAAGGGCTTTGGGAACAGCTGGACGAAGCCTTGGCAAAAGAGTTGGATAACAACCTGAAGCAGATAACTTTGGAGAAGAAGCTGGAAATCTTCGGCGACATAATATATATGCACTGTCGCAAAGTGTTCGGAGTGAGGGAGGCAAGGGAAAGTAACCCACCACGAAAAAGCAGAAGACAAATTAAAATAGAAGAAATCAGAAAACAGAAGAAGCATGCCCGAAAACTGTTCAAAAACGCAGTTGCCGCAGAGAAAGAAGGGTTACGACAGGTTTGGGAGCACCTGAAAGGCCAACATAATGCCCTTTGTAGAGCAGAAAGGTTGTGCAGGAAGAAAAGGAAGACTCGAATGGATAGGGAAAGATTCTTCAGGGAGCCCTTCAAGTTTGCCAAAGAACTGTTTGAGCAGCCACGGTCGGGTACGCTAAACATCAGGAAAGAAGACCTGGAAGAACACCTTGGAATGACATATTCAGATGGTCGCAAAGATGAGCCGCTCAGCAGCATGGCAGGCCTTAAATGGCCGAGTAAGCCAGGAGCTGAATTTAACACCAAGCCCCCAACGGTGCAAGAGGTAGAAAGCATTGTCCAGAAAGCTCGATGCAAGTCAGCTCCAGGTCCTAATGGTGTTCCATATGTGGTGTATAAGAGATGCCCTGAGGTGCTCAAACGACTGCTTCGTTTACTGAAGAGTGCGTGGAAAACCCAGCTTGTAAGCAAGGAATGGAGAAAGGCGAACGGAGTCTACATCCCGAAGGAGCAAAATTCCACAGACATCAGTCAGTTCAGGCCAATCTCACTACTCAATGTGGAAGGGAAGATATTCTTCTCAGTGATGGCGAAAAGACTCACTACATACCTCCTGGCAAATGGGTACATTGACACTACCATTCAGAAAGGAGGTATCCCAGGTACACCAGGATGTCTAGAGCATGCCACAATGATATGGGAAGCAATCCAAAAGGCAAAGTCTGACAGAACAAACCTCCATGTAATCTGGTTGGATTTAGCGAATGCTTATGGATCCGTTCCACACCAGATGTTGTGGCAGGCCCTAGAAATGTATCATGTTCCACAAGAGATTGCAGCAATGCTGAAGCTGTATTTCGCAGGGTTTGCTGTCAGATTTTCAACCAGAGAGTACACAACGAAGTGGATTGGCCTTGAAGTTGGAATTGCGATGGGATGTACCATCTCTCCGATACTATTCGTGATGGCTATGCAGGTAATCCTCAATGCGGCTGAAGGAATGGCTATAGGTCCAAAGCTCGGTGGAATGTGTCTCATGCCACCGCTCAAAGCATTCATGGATGACACAACAATTCTGACATCAGATGAACATCAGGCCCGGAGGATGTTAGCACGCCTGGATGAACTAGTCAGCTGGTGCAGAATGAGCTTCAAACCCAAGAAGTCGAGAAGCCTATCAGTCAGGAAAGGGAAGATAGCAGAGGTCATATTCACGGTTTCCAACCAAATAATCCCTACTGTCATTGAGGAGCCTGTTAAAAGTCTTGGCAGGGTGTACGATGCCTCGTTAAAAGACTCAAAGGCAGTGCAACAGACAATAGAAATGGCAGACGGAGGGCTACAGATCATAGACCAAAGCAGACTCCTGGGGAAGTTCAAACTGTGGTGCCTCCAGTTCATGTTGATACCAAAGTTGCTGTGGCCACTGCTTATATACGAAATAAGCACAAGTACAGTGGAAGCCATAGAGCAGAAGGTCAACAAGTTCATGAGAAAATGGCTAGGAGTACCACCAGGTCTGTCAGATGTAGCACTGTACTGCAAAAAGTCAAAACTTCTGCTTCCTTTCAAGTCAGTTGTTGAAGAGTACAAAGTTGGAAAGGCAAGGCTTGCAATGATGCTACGCGAGTCAGCTGATGACGTGGTTAAGTCCATTCAGCCCACACTGAAAACGGGAAGGAAGTGGAAAGTGGAAGAAGCTGTAGACGGGGATTTGGTCATGGAGACATCCGCTGGTGGTCCAAGGCATCAAGCAGGGAGCGCAGAGACATGGTAGTTCAGGAGATACGAGAAGCTGAGAATGATAAGAGGTTGCAAAAAAAAAAAAAAAAAAAGATGCAGCACGAGGTCCAACAAGGACAATGGACTGAGTACTACATGGGCATTGGAGCCTTAGCGTCTTGCGAGGTCCTTGAACATTGGGACAACCTATTATGGTTCCTGTTTAGAATTAGTTGAACGAGAGATTATCAACTACTCTTATTAAAGAGTAAAATGTGAAATACATGTTACCATGCAGTTGGACAAAATACTTGTGTTGTCATAAGTGGTTCTCTCAGGTGTGTACATCATAGTCTAGATGGTTAACTGCCGCAATCTATAGATCGATGAGTCTCTACAGTTGTGTCCAGAGCCATGTATTGACTGGAGCTTATGAGCTCATCCTTCGCGCTGAGTCGCACCTACCAACCTTGTGAAGTTCTATGGTGCCTTTTTCGACCTAGGTTCCGATCCTGTGAACATTTCTGCAATAGAGTTGCTAGGCTGTCAGGCCCAAAATGAAGCCTCATTAAGTTGAGTGCAAGAAATATACTGTGGTTGCCTGTAAGAGAACGCAAAGGTCCGGCGGACTGGAAACAGATATAAATTATTTGTCATACTGTTTATTCGAGACTGTGTTGCATGTCGCAAGAGTCACTCTCAGGAAGAGGAAAGTATTATTGTGAGGTGAAAACGTGCCTAGTATCATTATAGTGATGTCGAGGGAAGTTGATACTTGCCCTGCCAAGGGATCCATTCACTTCTTTTATAGATAGTGATGATTTGATCTGATCACATTTTGTGTTTTTGACACTAAGGCTATTCCAGATCTAAGCATTAGATACAGTAGCAATTGTTGTTCTTAGTACAACACATCACCTCGATGTCCAGGGGTGATATAGAAGAACACAAGGCCTGATACACTTCTTTCTTCTAGATTGAAGCAAATCGTCGTAAATGCTTTGTCAGTGCAAATAATCATCATTTTGGAGTGCTGCTTAATATTTTTCTCAAAATTCCAAAACATTTGTGTTCACTCGCGCATCATCACTGAGTTAATACCTTGAGGTAGTCACCTCAATCCCGTGGAGTCAAGAAAACTTGTTTTAGTTGTTACCTGGAGTGACTATTTTGTAATGATTGTTTGAATATCGTAAGTCTCACGTTAAGGGGCGAAAACACTTTGGCGCGAATTTTTACTCCCTCAATCTCATAACCCAAAGTTGCCCTAAATGCTCGCATTAGCAAAAATGAGACAATATAGGGAGACTTTGTCTTGTCTTTTGCCAATGTCTTTTAATTCTCCTTTGCGCTATTTGCCTGTAGAATTGTGAAGGCGCAAATTATGGCTGCGAAAGTCCGGGCCAGCAGCAGAACAGCATGTAGCAAACTCATGACGCATGTAGATTTCTTTAGCCACGAATTATTGCAGCCTGTGCGTGTGAATGGTTGGCTTAGCGAGACTATCTGTCAGCACACCCCTAAACCGATAAACCTATTTTGCTTTTATACAACTTATCTTTAAACAGCAGTAAGTTTATTCAGAAATAATCTTCAACTTTGTTTATTCAATTTTGACTCATGATAAGCTGCAATGTTGTCTTGCTATGACAAGAATCTCAGAGTTCCAGAAGCTTTGTCTCCCCCAAGGCAGTATCCAACGACTCCTGGTAGCAGTAGGTTTTATTAACCGTATACTGTTTCTTCTGTTGATTCGCATAAGGCAAAAATAATTTAACTTTGAAAATATGAGATAGAGCGGAGACGTGGCGGTCAGACACTACCTGGACGCAGGGGGCATAATCCACGGAGGAGTTATCCGAAAATCGCGCGAGACGGAAGAAAGCAGTCTTTTTCCACCTGCTGGACTATTTGAAGTGCTTCATTCGCAAGCACGCGTTTGTCTATGGGTCTGTTACTGATTGTAAATCTGTGACCACGTTGTGTCTCCATGTTCTTGACTCTTCGATAGAAGTGAATCATTTCGCAAATATAGATGTGTAGCAACGTGTGTCTCGCGCGTTTAACTAATCAAAAGCAGATGGACTAACACCAGTATGAGTGATCTGAGTTCATTTTTCTCTGGTCCTGCTGTAAACCCAAATCTTTTAGCCGCACGTTAGAGTAGAGAGATTCAATCACCTACGATCTTCGGCATGTGTGTCCGCTCCCTTGCCATCGGAGTCGTCCTGTTGGCTAAACGTGTTTCGCGCGCTAATAATAGAATATGTTCGCGGTGCTGGCTCAAGAGCTGGGTCCTTTTAATCCAGACTCTTTCCTTGTTTAAAAAACATTCCATGGCAGAACATTTCCTCTTTCTGCAGCCTCTCAATGGGAGCGGATGGCTTAGTGGCACTTTTTCATCAAGTTGTAATTATTGTGATTCTCAGTAATACACCAATATTTTAAACTTTTATGTATATGAATATGTCAAATACTTCATCCACTCAATCTCAGTTATCAACTTATAATTTGCAATAGTTAGATGTATGATGTCAGAGTTGTAAAGTCCGCAGGTGTATAGAGAGTAATGAAAGGAAAAATAGTTAAATCACAACAAGGTGGAGGAACAGCAAAGACAGTTGTTCGAGCAACTAATGGAAATAACAAATGGTGCAGAAAAACAAAGGATTGAGGATAACTGTAATAGAATATATAGTATTGAATTTAAACTAATGCTATGGTACAAATAAACAATGGGACAAATATCACAACAATTATGACTTCTATGAAAATAAAGATAGTTAGATGAAGAATAGACATATTTACGCAAGCAATAATGACAGAACACGAAACGTGTAAAGTAGAAATGATTAACCACAATGACCGCGAGTACTTATGAGAGAGAACAAGAACAATTAGGATGTAAACATGCTATCTGTAACATTGAAGCTAAAACAAAAAGTGGAATCCGCGTTTAGAATTCACTTGTAGAGGCAAGAAGAGATAACTAGAGAGAACAGGTCTAGATGTATGCTGGGTCCGCTGTCATGTTCCTTGGTCCACAACGGAGACGTGATATACTGCGACTATTGAAGCTGACGTAGAATCTGCTCACTTCGGATCTCTCTAAGCTTGTCGTGCGGGAATGTAGTAGAATAATCCACAATATCGAAAGTGTCCCTCCATCCAGCCCGATAGTTACGCAAAGAAACAAAAACAAGTAATGAAAGAACTATAGACTCTGATATGAGTTGAACGTGAGGGCATATCAAGGCAAACAGATTGTATTCACAGCAAGCTGTATTGATACAGCCGGTACAGAAAACACAATAAATAGATTATCTGTTGACAAGAAGAATGGCATCCTACTATGAGACTTTGTACTAGGCTTGGGACTAAGTCCACAATGACGTCTGTAGTGGAGGTTGATTGATTGTGTAGCCTGTATTGGGATGCTGTTGGGCATTAGAACTTGCTTCATGGCTTGAGACAACGGTAGAACTGGACGACTCATGGGCGACAAGCGTTGTATATACTATGAAGGGGAAGAGGGACCATCGGTTGTAGTAGTATCAAAAGTCAACTGGTAGCCATGAGTTTGTTTAGGAGATAGAATCCCTTGATTCTTGATGAAGATAGTCAGTTCCTATGGACTTCTGTGTTACAAATACGGCGCCGCTGTCACTCCATTTATAAACTTAGGAACAACTTGAGGCCAATCTTTCAATTGATGGAAATCCATTCCATTCATTAAAAACAGTTTGGCAGTACGTTGCGTGCCGCCATTTTGAAAAAATGTCCTCGATTCAAATTAGGCGCTCTTCATTGTTAAGGCATCCAATGGCTTGGCCCCTCAGAAGATCTGGTACTGGGTAATTTTTAAGAATATTTAATTATTTCAGGGAACCGGTTCCCCCGACGTCCTGTGGTCTAAGAGTGCATTTAGACTTCAGGCTTGGACATCTCTTATTACCGGTGGCCTGCTGAATACC
The DNA here is from genome assembly GCA_024509875.1 of Oreohelix idahoensis. Lineage (NCBI taxonomy): Eukaryota > Metazoa > Mollusca > Gastropoda > Stylommatophora > Oreohelicidae > Oreohelix > Oreohelix idahoensis. Next base: position 47,574 of record JAMPIV010003232.1, on the reverse strand, counting down.
CTCCAGGGTTCCCTCCTTGTAGATTCATTTCAGGAATTATTAATATATATATTTAAATTTGGCCAGTCACACACCAATCTCCCTGGCCCGCACCTCAGGTACTCAGTAAACAAGGCCTAACTTCTTGGCACAAGTTCATTACATATAATAAACAACATACTTCCACATTGAGATATGGTATGGACATCGTTATCTTTTACTAGCACATGTCTCTACTTTCCTTGATTCTTATACTCTCATTTTTAATGGAACAGTCAACATACTTGCCCAAGAATTCCATTAACCACTTACTAAGACTAATCTGACATTTATAATTATAATTAAATTATAAATGCATTTCTTTTAATCGATCTTCATTTGCAATATAAATATGTCCCAAAATGCAATTCACACATTTTAAAATCATTTCCTACTTGACACCTTCCAAGGCAGTACTTTTCAAACTGGTAGACACCAGATTTTTACTTCCTTTTATATATCCTCATCTTGCACCAAAATCAATTCAACACTGACTTTTCTGATCAATACTCTCGTATATTCATTACGTTTCGTCCTATATGCCTTGATGTTCACCATACACTTCTGTGTGTGTGTCACGTAAACCAAATGTTAAACCCGGTGTACCTAACGGAATAATTTGTCTTTTCTTTGTTACTTCACAATTGCCTCCGATCGGGTGTGTGGACTCTAAGCAAAGATATATGTATCAGTAGATGTGTGAGATCGAATTATTATCATAATATATGCACGTAGACCTCAATGGATATAGATTGAAGATAATCTGTCAGTTACCTCGCATTTGAGCACAGACATTTAGACCATAAAATGATACAAAGAGTATGAGATAAGTCTGTTTAGTGTAGAAGGGATGATAAAAATTGGGAGTCCATGACCCAAGTGGGCCCGCCCCCCTTAGAGTGTAAAGAGAGGATAATGTTATAAAGGTGCACCCCAGAAGATAGAACTCAGACGATGGCGGACGGGGCTGGACCTCGCCTTCGTAGATGTATGTCGCAGTTAGAGTTGTGTTCAGTGTTCTGTACTGTGTTTAGTTAGGCCGCGCAAGTTGAGACGCTGAGTATCAAGAACGATGTTTGCTGTATAGATGTTGCCTTTTATGTCTAGATTTGCATCTATGTGATTTCTATATATATATACTATATATATATATATTATAATACTATATATTATATCGATGTTCGTTCTCTTCATCCACAGCGCTCGTACGCATACCCGTCATGGGTGTAGGGGTTGCCATGGTCGGAAGCTACTCTACAGCAGACAGGGTCCTCACTGCTCTCTATCCTCAGCAATGGAACCAAGTGTGGAGGAAAAACTGTTGATTGTACCAATCTAAGTGTAGCGCTCTGATTGCGGTCAGAGAGTGTTACTGCAACGCCATCTGCACCTCTTTTTTTAAAAGAAACTAATAACCAGTGGAATGCTTGTGTGTAACGCTCGCGCGCTGCAACTGTCGAACACGTGCTATCACTAGACGCGGTGTTTACCTTCGGACTGTTCCTCTGTGCTAGTGCAGAATGCGGTTTCTGGTTAGTCTTATATTTAAGGAGTGTTTTGTTGTGAGTCTCTAAGTAATATGTAGGCTGTTAAATAACTTGGACGACGCACTATTTCACTTAAAAAACATAGTTTTTGCTAAGGGGAAACCAGGCGGAGTCTCTTTTTTTTTAAGCTATATACTACCATATGTGGTTCGGGATCGATGTGGTCTATAGTGTTCTGTACAGTCAGTGTGGGTTGATAGAAAGATTATCGAGAATGGTTGTGTGTTCGAGTGTTCAAATCGTTGTATTCACATATTAGTTTTACTCCAATGGGGGGCGTCATTGTTCACTTCCCCATCTCTGTAACCTGTTTTCTCGCTTCCATACTTGAAGAGTCATCAAAATGTGAAAAAGCCTACTATAGATCTTGTGTTTTTGTGGTTTGATGGTGTGGATCAGTCATGAATATTTAGAGCCTAGGAAGGATAAAAACTGAAAACTTGAGAATCTGTGTGTGTGCCTCTGCTCTGGCGTTGATGCTCCCACAGTCGTGTTGTGTATATGATTAAAGAGACATGACGTGCAGACAATGTATACTCGAAGGAAGAGGCGTTTTTCAAAACTAAGCCCGATTCGAATCCTTCACTCCGTGAATCGTGACTAAGGTTGAGTGTGCCAGACCCTCACAGTCCCATTACAAGAGAATTAGATAAGTGCAACGTGGATTTGTATAAATTTGATCTTCACGTGGAAAAAATGATGTTACTTTTTCCAGATCACATTCATGACCATTGTCATGAGAATTTATCTCAGAAGCTCAATCCGGTGAGGCCATCTCAAGTCTTATCTTGATTTCCTTTGTTACTTGATCCTATCTCGCATCATTACGTATTAGTGGACCCCAGGATATTTAAAGGTGTGATTAGAACTTCTTTCCTATAAATCAGTCTGTATTGACATTTATACGTATATGTTATGGTTGGAACATAGTTTTCTGATATCTGGGCTTCTATTCACCAAATACGACGCTGCTTTTTTTTTATATATTAATATTCGCTAATACCCCATGACGGCGCATATTGTATAACATGTTTCTCCAGTGCTGTAGGTAAGGTCTGTGATAGAGTTAATTGAAAGGTTCTGTTCCAGCTATGAAGTTTTCACTATCTGTCCAGCTTAGATACGTATCGATTGCAAAGGGATTACGGCCAACTCAGCAAAACTTAGCCGATTAGTGGTTCAAGTTTGGTGAACTAACGAGATTTCTGGGCAGACCAGCACTCCTGCAAACGATATGGTGTCTAGATATTATATGATCTAGTAGAGCACAGGGGACAGGATGAATTCCTGTGACGAACTCTAACAATCTGTTTTGACGTAGTTCTCCAACGTGATTGCTTGCAAAAAAGCACTGCTTGCGTCCTTGTATAGTCGCATCCCTGCAATGATATCTATTGACTGGTTGGTATTAAAAATGATTTTCTCATTATTTGCCAACGTGATTTTTTTTGGTTAAAAAAAAAAATAAATAAAGCACTTCTGTGCACTCGATAGAAGGCTTTTGTGAAATCGATGAAGTTATGGTATAAATCGCGTTGATGCTGGAGATGTTTTTCGATCAGTAATCTAATATTGAAGATTTGTTCTGAGGTACTTCTTTTTGGTCTAAAGCCAAAAGTCTGGACAAGATTTCTTCTGATTTCTGTTTTATTCTGTTCAAAAGTATCCTTAACATCACTTTACTTGGATGACTAATAAGGCTAATGGTTCTGTAATTCTTGCACATTTTTAGATTTCCTTTCTTTGGAAGCGGTATTACTAATGACTGCCCCCACTCTTTTGGCCATTTTTTAGTACTCCATATCTTCTGGCAAATTGTTGTCATGATTTTTACTATATCTGGTCCTCCATATTTTAAGAGCTCTGCTGGGATATTATCCACACCCGGTGACTTCCCTCCTTTCATCGAACATATAGCCTCTTCCACTTCTTCCCGTAATATTGCTGCATTTCCGAGTTCTCTGTTTTCACTCTTAATGTTGTTTAATATGCTAAAGTCAGTGTCGAGTTTACAGTTATATAATTCTTTACAATATTCTGTCCACCTTCTCATTACAGCTGTTTTTTCATTGAGCAGAGCCCCATTGCTATCTTCTATGACAGTTACCCTGGGCTGTTGGGGTTTTGATAGTCTTCAAAAAGTGTCAAAAGCTGCCTTGCTGTTACTTTTTATTAGCCCCGTATTAATGGACTCACATTGATCAGCTACCCATTTTGTTTTGGCCTGTTTCATTTTCTTTCTAATATTTTTATTCACCATACTGTATTGCCATGCTGCTTCAGGAACCTCTTTCTTAACCTTTTTCATTTCCCGCCGTGTATCACATAACTTCAGTATGTCATCTGTAACCCATGGTTTGTTTATTTTCTTTCTTTTACCAAGTATTTCTGTTACTGATTCAATGAGCACGTCTTTCATGTTCTCTGTGATTGAGTTGATATCATCCTTCAGAAAGTTGAGAGCTGCAAATTGTCCTCCAACAGTTGCCTCAAAGATTCCCGCGATTTCTGGATTTTTTAGTTTGTCTAAATTGAATCTTAACTGAGAACATCTGTTTTGATTATAATTCTTTTTGAGTTTAAGCGAGCGTCATCAATACCATGTCGTGATCACTACAAATGTCGGCGCCAGGAAAAGTCCTAGTCTTGGCTTTATTAATACTGGACTTGAATCTTTTGGATACAAGAATAAAATCAATTTGGCCATGTACGTATCTCAGTTTTCGGGGCATGCCACGCTGTTCTTCTTGATAACTTATGAGGAAATATTGCATTTGCAAGGGTTAGTTTATAGTTGCTGGCAAATTCTAGTAGCCTTAGTCCTCGATCGTTGGTTTCTCCTGTCCCAAATTTCCCCAAGGTGCCAGCAGAACTGACTGTATGCATCTGGCCCTATTTTAGCATTCCATTCTCCTAGATCGATGAGAAGATCTTTCTTTGGAACTTTCTTAATTGTTTCATCCAGATGTTCATAAAATGTATCAATTGCATCATCCTCATAGTCAGTAGTGGGGACATATATGATGGAGATGTTCTTTGGATGTGCTGTAATACGTATGTTGATAAGTCTGCTATTTACTGGGGTGCAGCTGATGACAGAGTTCAATCTATCTTTATCTACAATAAAACCTACTCCATGCTGATGTTTGGACTCATCTCCACTAAACCAAATTTTGTGACCATCATCCGTTATTGATTCACCTATTCCTGTCCATCTGACTTCTGCTAGGCCCAGGATGTCCCACGAGTATCTAACAAGTTCATGTGTTAGTTCTCTGACTTTTCCACACGCATATAGCGTGCGTACATTCCAAGTTCCATCAACAAAACTTTCTCTAGGAAGTTTCAAAACAGGTGTTTGTACCCCATTCGCTAACTTAACACTCTCAAGGGGCAATGAGAGCGCGGTCGTTGTTAATCCGGGCCTCTGCCGGTCCGGCATATTATTACTGAGTTGACTTTCCATCATAGCATTTCAGTGGGCAAGAGGTTTGCTTGGCGGTGCCCATCTCCTCTGCAAGTATCCTTGCAGGTACATTTAAATATATATATATATATATATATATATATATATATATATATATATATATATATATATATATATATATATATATATATATATATATATATATATATATCATCCTCTCAGATCTTGGATCAGCAGGGTAAGAGAGACACAGGTAGACAAATAAATAGAAACCTGGAAAAGGAGTTTGGACAAAGACGTGATAGAGTTAAAGATGGTGTTGCTGAGTTATTTGCCGGTTGAAGATCATGTGCTGAGTATAGTTATTTTAATGATTTCTTGTTGATCGTGCTTGTTTTATCATTACGCGAATTAGGGTGAAGCGTTCATACAACTCAGTAGCATGGTATGAAGAAGTAACATGTAATACTTGAACTCAGCAACATTAATGAAGTAATTAATGCCTTCAGGTTGAGTCCGTAATATTTAATCACATGTACACACAGGATGATCATTTCAAATATGAGCAGAACATAAGTCCGTATAAGTCATGCATAAATTAATCAATAACGTAGACTGCTGGTTTACGTGTCAATGTCCGTTTAAGGATACAATGCAGTATTGTCGTCAGAACATCACAGCTATATGCACGCGCAGATAGACATGGCTACCTGCCGACAGTGAGACTGCGAGTCTGAATATTTCATACGAATTGGACGATTATTCTCCTCCTTCTGAGGATTCTAGTTAAACACTAACCTCCGTAAATTTCCTCTCATATAGAGTTCTAGGACTGACCCTGGTCCATCATAAATGCACATATAAATGGCTATATCATGCCATTGAATTGGAAGGTTAGAAAACGCAGCTATTCAGCTTGGCGGTCAAGTAACAAAGGGTAGCGTCTCCTAGTTACCGACTGTGACCCAAACAACGCTAGACACGTCATAATCGATCGTGTATGGAGCGTTCAATAATTGAAACATCTATCGCAATATATTAAATGTCTTAAACTTTACAATTGCACGTCTGCTAACCTTTAGCAGACGGCGTTAATAACATATACCGTAACAATTCCCTGTACACCGGGGAAAAAAAATCGATAGATTTTTTTTTCAAGATCTATCCGACTTAACAATTTTTCAAAAAATTTAACACAATTGTGACATATGGCCGACGATGTTCTGAGTAGAACCGTGTCGCGGTCATGTCAACTAACTATTTGTCATAGTCATCTAACATTAATCATATTATATATCAATATTATGCATATTATTATATCAACTAAATAAAATGTGTAATGTCAATAGTGAATGATAGAATTAAATTAAAGTAAGGTCTGTCGTATTAGTATGTCATATAGGAATTAATTTGACTAATTAAAATTAAATTAATTAATTAAACTAAGAGTTAAATTATTAAGATTCTAATGTAACACGATGTTATGAGAGAAGAAAAGACAAAATAAGTGAGAAGAAATAGAAAGAAATTCGAAAATAAGTTTAACTTAATTGTGTGTGTTAAGTTTTAGTGAATAATAACTATCTAATTTAACTAACTAAATAACGTATAGGTACATAAAAAAAAAATATTAATCTAATACTTGTGTGAGATTTATTTTCTCTTTTCATAATTTCTTCTTTTTATATTTCGTTCTCTTTTTTTGTTCTTTCATTTCATTTTTTTCTCACATTTCATTTTATTGATATTAATTCAATTAAGAAGTTAAGTTAACTAATTAATTAGTATAGGATATGATGATCCATCCGTAGTCCTGATCCTGATGAATTCTTTTAGACAAAGTGTTGAAACGTTTCCGTCGGACAGAAATGTCAATTATCCTAGGATCCAAGAATTAAGTGCACATAGGATAATAAGTTCGACTTGTCGTCAGATATTGTTCCATGATTGTTCAACGAATATTCATATATTGTGTATGGACGTTAGACGAAGTTTCAATGTCAATATGTATACCTTGATTGTCTTTAGTTCAATTCTGTGATGCATATAGTGTTTATAATTATTAACTTGAAGTCAAGGTTAGTTCCCTTATAGTTGATACTCCGTTCTATCCAATGTAGTGATGATTGACGTATTTTAGGAATGTCAATGTTGATTATTCGTCGTCAATAGGATTACGTGACAACGCATCCGCCACAATGTTTTCAGTGCCAGGAATATGTTCAATGGAGAATTCAAATGGCTGCAGGATGATCGCGTATCTGGCGAGTTTTGGACTTTTGTGGTTTGATCTACGCAAAGATGCTACAGCACGCTGGTCAGTCTGAATGGTGAATGGAGCACCAAGCAAGAACTTATCCAGTTTTGTGATTGCCCATATAACTGATAAAAGTTCCTTGTCCACTGTGGAATACTTTGTTTCTGCCGGCTTTAGCTTTCTTGAAATATATAAGGTAGGATGTAGAACGCCATCATGGTTCTGGAGCAGGCATGCACCGATGCCGTAGTTACTAGCATCTGTTCGTAAGAAAAATCTTTTGGAAGCATCGGGAAGTCTTAAAATTGGTTCATGCGAAAACAAATTTATAATTTTGTTGAAAGTTTCATTGCATATACCAGTCCATGTCACCTTCACCGGCATGTCTTTTTTTAACAATGAAGACAATACAGCCGTGATGGATGACAAGTTTGGTATGAATCTACTGTAATATTGAACAAGTCCTAACAAACTCCTGACCTGTTTCTTCGTCTGAGGAACTGCTATGTTTAGAATTTTGGAGACTGTACTAGGTAACGTTCGGATATATCCCGATCCAATGATATGTCCCAAAAAGGTTATCTCATTACACGCGATCTGAACCTTTGTAGGTTTAGCAGTTAGATGATAATTCCTTAGAGTGTCGAAAACATATCTAAGTCCCGAAACATGTTCCTCAAACGACGAACTAAACAAGCATATGTCGTCAATATATGTAATAACGTCTGGTCTACCTGATAAAATTTGTCGCATCAGGCGAATGAAGGTAGCTGGCGCATTAACAAGCCCAAAAGGCATCACATTCCACTGGTATAGACCTTGTGGAGTGGAAATTGCGGTGTAGTACTTAGCCTTTTCGGTCAGTGGTATCTGCCAATAACCTTTAGTTAAGTCTATCTTACTAAATATAGTTGCGTTGGATAGACGTGGCAGTAAGTCGTCGATAAGTGGATGTGGTTCGCTGTCAACTATAGTCTTAGCATTTAATTTTCTATAGTCAACACATAGTCTGATGTTATTGTCCTTCTTCCGGACAATCACTAATGGAGAAGAGAATGGCGAATTACTAGTCTCAATGATTCCCAGAGACAACATCTGTTCAAGTTCCTTAGTAGTTTTAGCAAGGAAATGTAAAGGAACCGAATAGGGATGTACACGAATAGGTGTATCGTCATTGAGAGTAATGTCATGACTGATAGCCGATGTGCGACCCGGGACGTCGGTCAACACATCTGGATAAGATTGTAATAGATTAGCAATCTGTAGACGCTGTTGCGGTGTAACCGTTGAAGAGATGGTTACATCCCGCCAAGATTCAGTAGGTTGAACTACTGGTACAGGTAACGGTAACTGTACCTCAGGAAAAGAAGATTCTTCTTCCTGGATGACGGATAAGTTGGAATAATAACAAGTAGATACTGTGTTGTCATCTAGTTCATGAAAAATTGACTGTAAGTGTTCAGGACGTGTATGAAATTGCTTGAGCATGTTAATATGAAATATCTTTTTGTGTCCCTTGATATCTAAGACGTAATCAACGTCGGAAATTTTATCAATGACTTTGTAAGGACCATTCCAAGATATCAATAATTTATTGTTATTGTGAGGAAGTAACACATAAGCCTCATCGCCTGGGAATAATTGGCGTAATCGTCGAGACCTATTTTGTAGAGATCGAGCCTTAGCTTTTGCAGCCTCAGAAGAAGCTGTTGCCAACTGGTAAGACTCAATAATGTTCTTCCGAAGATTAATCACATACTCGTAAGATGACTGAGTGTCCTGAGTCATCTCCGCGTCAATTAATAAGTCTTTTATTAGTCCCATAGGACCTCTTGGGGAGCACCAAAAACTAATTCAAAGGGAGAGAAGCCAGTTTGTTCATGCGGTACCTCCCGATAAGCAAATAGAACAGCTGGGAGTGCTCTGTCCCAGTCATGAGGGTGCTTAACAGTAACCTTATGTAGTAGTTGTTTAAGTGTACGGTTAAGTCTTTCAACTGCACCATTACTCATAGGATGATAAATACTACTTAAATTCCTATCAATGTTCCAAGTTTTCATGACTTCCTTCATGGTGTCAGATATGAACTGTGACCCATGGTCTGATAAAAGTTTTCTAGGAAACCCTATTCTAGAAAAGATGAGATGTAGTGCATCAGCTACATCTGTGGTAGTGGTGGTCTTTAATGGGATAGCTTCTGGCCATCGTGTGCACAAATCAATGCACGTAAGGACGAATCTATGTCCTCTGGCCGATGGTAGCAATGGACCAATAATATCTATGGCCATCTTGTCAAACGGTCTTACTGAGATATCGCAAGCCTGAATAGGCGCCGTGTGAAATGCTCCACGTGCTTTCACTTCTTGGCATGTAGTACAGGAACGTACATACTGCGAAATATCTCTTGACACTCCTGGCCAAAAGAATGAAGACAGTACTCGAGATCGTGTTCGAGTATATCCCATATGTCCAGCACACTGTGAGTCATGCGCATGTTGAAGAATGTACCGTCTAAAAGTATACGGGACCATAACTTGTTGTTTCATTTGTGATTTGTCATTAAAACATCTAATCAATATGTCATTTTTAATAACAAACCAATGTTTGTTATTATTACCTGAGGATAGATTGTCAACTTTATCAACCAGCTTAAAAATTTTTTTTTAAAGATTTATCCTCTTTTTGTTTGGTTGCAAATGTTTCCCTGTCAATAGGTGAATTGACTACAAATTCCTCTTGGTTGTCTGCATCCATTTTATTATCACCGACTTTCTCCATGAGTTGAGTCTGCGCTCTAGTCGTCACGGCGTTTCCAGTGCATAGGTTATGTTTCTCCCATTCTATGATCTCATCTGGAGTACAATCTTTACTGCCGTGTATACGACCAACCATCAGATCAGCAATAGGCTTTTTTAGCATACATACTTTTACATTCCCTGTGAAAAAGGGTGTTCTAATATGAACAATAGCTGTGGGGTAGAAACTCAATAGTTTCCACCAAATGTCATGCAGCGGACGTATTCTCCTGTCGCACAGCTAGGATGTACCAGCGACTGACGTACACCAATCGTCGTGGATCCTGAATCTCTCAGCACTGAGACGACGGATCCATTAACGATTCCCCTGTTAAAAATTAGTAGCCTGTTCCATCGTTGACTGCAAGACCTACCTCTGGTGTAATATGTCCGCAGTTAAGCACTGTTTCTTTCGCCTTCTGAAAAATAAGATTGCATTGTTGGCAACTATTTGCCACATTATAATTAATAGCAAAACATGCAGCAGAAGACTGTGTTGTATTATCGTCAAGTGGGACCTGAGCTATAGGGGTAGTATTATTTGTAACTGCCGCCCCTGTATTATGGTTGTACTGAGATGATCCCCGAGAATGAGATCGATTCCGAGTATAATTGTTAGAATTATCTCGTTGTCCTCTATAGTAACTATTATCTCGATGTCTCGAGCCATGATTATTACCATTCCAGTTATTGTTATTTTTGGGGTATGTGATCGATTATAATTAGTGTTATGTTGACTATTGTGGTAGTTTGTTTGAGGTGAATAATTTCTATCTCGTGATCTACCTCTGTTGAACTCATTTTTATTGTTGAAATCATTATTATGTCCCTTCTGAAAGTTAACATTGTGATTTCTTTGGAACCTACTTCTGTCTACACTGTGATGTCTTTGTTTGTTATTATGATTGTAGGCCATATTAGACGCCACAGGTAGAGGTTCTCTTAATGAAGAGTTAGAAATGTTCGCATTCGGATGTGCCGAACAGTAGTTTAAAGAAATTTTTTCTAACTCGTCAATAGTACCTGGTTTACGCTCCTGCAAATATGCAAAGAATGGCTGGCTAACCGAAGATAATACCTTATCCCGTAGTAGCAAATCAAATAATTTGTCGTACGATTTGTTGACTTCTGCCAGTTCAACCCATCTATTAAATGTATTGCGTATGTTCGCAATGAATCCTGCAAAATCTTTTGGAGATTCAGGTAAAATTCCCTTAAATTTCAACCTACAGTGTTCCTCGTCCAGGTGAAACCTTCGTAAAAGCAAGGACTTAATAGCACCGTAGTTATTTGCTATTGATGGGTCAGCATTTTGAGAAGCCGTCAATGGTTCTCCAACCAAGAATTCATTTAACTTGAGTACCCATGACTCTTCAGGCAAATGATTTGTTTTGCAAGTCTGTTCAAAACGTGACAGGAATGATGAAAGGTCGTCCTCGTTTAAGTTGAAAGTGGGTAATTTAAAGTTGTAGAAATGTTTAGTTTGGCTGGATGACGATCCATTTTGTGCGTTATTATTCTGGTTTGCATCAGCACTTTGTGCTTGTAATCTTGCTGTCTCCAATTTAATACGCGCCAATTCCATTTCTTGTTGTAAAATAATTTCCTCTCGTTTCAATTTATTCTCTTCTTCCTGTTGAGCAATTTCTCTTAATCTATTTTTCTTGGCAATTTGCTTCATTGTTACGCACGGATCATTATTATTTTTCGTTTGTATAAACATTTTTCATATGTATGATCATTTTTTTGACTGAAGTGTGTATTATGTTTTCTATGGTCAAAGGGACATAATCCGAGTTATCGAAACTACAATTTTTTAGGAGTTTGCCTTCTCTTGTATAGAGACACGTTCGGTCTATAATTTCTTGAACGAAGCGTGACCACATCTCCTTATTTGGTAGTACCAGTCAACTATGGTAGATGTCTGAAACCTTTCTTAACGCTTCTTTTCATGACCATAAAAGGCGCGATTCTATAAGACTTTTATCTCGAATGTTCTTAGAATCGTCTTATTGTGAACGGCAACTCAGAGATTGTCGTTCTGCGCATGTCAAAAGCTGGGAGTTCGTTCTGTGTGTTCCGCCCAGTTCGGGAGTTTAGAAATGGTTTAAGAAGCGAGCAGACGCGACCTGCGTCTTGTGATTCTCTGAGGGAAATACAGTGTCTTTGTGAGTTAGTTAGCTAACTAGACTATTTCCCGTATTATTCAAGCCTGCCTGGAGGCATATGTTCATGGTTGATTTTCCGAAATAAGGTAATTCCTCTTGTATCGAACTTTATGCTATCATCTAGAGGTTCGTCATTTTGTCGCCTATTTGCTCGCCTGTGTGATGCAAAATGGAGAGGTACTTTGACTAGGATTAAGTCACCGGTATCTTTATACCTGAACTAGTTAAATATATATGGGTCGCTCTAGACCAACAAGACTATTGTCTGTGTTCCAGGATTCGTTATATCAGAGATCACGTCCAAGTCAGATGGTTAGACTTAGGAACATTATAAAGGTCGAGCTGACCTGTAGCCCATGTATGCTATTCACGTGCAGACAGTAACGGACTGATTGTATACATCTGATCTGCTAGCATCAGGAAAGGAATATTATTATTATTGTTTATGAACATTGATAACCTGCAGCTTGACACTGTTGCAGAAGTTTATTATTTATACAGCTTCACGAACTAGAACTCTATGATTTATGAATTTCTGAATCTATTGAACTGTGATGTCTTATGACGCATATATACAACAGCTGTCATTGCTGACTACAGAAATTGTTTTCAATGTGCCATATCATCTTGCTGAACTCGTTAACTAGGTTGATGTCATAAGTATCATGACTGTTTTGTGGCGTGCAATAAATGGAAGAAACTTATACAACGAAGTTACCCTTTCTATGACTCTACACGTCATGTTGCCTGTGTGATAACCCTGTGAACTGTTCCACTACCACATACACAGCAACATCCTAAATCAGAGAAGACACCTACATCTTACACTTTAATACCAGGTGTCGATAAGGGTGGCAAGTTACCACTTCAGCTCAAAGCCACCCTTATCATTTTTGGTGGCCAGAGCTGGTTCTATCATCTGATATTTTGGCGCACCATATCATTTTTGGTGGCCATAGGATGGTTCACTCTGATTCCAGCTATCAAGGGGGTCAGCAAACCCAGACATCATCATCATACTAGATACAACTACAGCATCAACTACCACCTTACAAGAAATTTTATTGAAAGTATCCGGATTTTCTGACAGTTGCTGATTTTGAAACTACCCGGCGCTGCTCGGCAATATTGAAGTTTATGTAAAATTAGAAGGACAAGTACCGAGCGAATGGATTTCCTGATCTGGTGAAAAGAAGGACAAGTGCCGTAACAACTGTTCCGGTCTCAGGGGTACTGTTGCGGGTTCAGAAGGTCAAGTGCCGGTTAAATCAATTTAGAAGATTCAGAAGGTCAAGTGCCGTAACAACTGTTGCAGTATTAGAAGCTCATTTCCTTCGTCATGGCTGTTTATGGGAGCAGAAGTTAATCAACGTTGGATCATTATCCTCAGAATGCTGATTACATCCTGTTCTGCACCGTGCTGACGCTGGATTTATAGAAGTTAAGTGGCCTGTTTTGTTTGTGAACTGTGCCCTTATATTCTAACTGAGCCTTCTGTACTTTCACACTTTCTCCTATTGTTTTCATGATACATGTTTATATGTTATATGTTATTTGTTATTTGTATATTTATATGTTTATATTTCAGCGGGTTTTCTCGGTTGGGCGGAGTCTTGCAGTAGAAGATACCACGTCACAGAGGTTCTACTGTTAGCGTTTTCGTTAGGGACTGTGCGAATTTCCTACAGTGAAATTTGCTAGCGACAATCGTTGCTATATCTGTTTAGTTGTGACGAGTTGTGCTTTATTTTTGTTTCTTGTATATATATATATTTTTTTCTTTTTTCTTTTCTCTCTTTCTTTGTGTTTTTTAGTTTCGATTTCGATTGTTTGTATTTGTAGGTCTCCCCTTTGCTATTATTCAGTTCTTTACGTATATTTTTGTGTATACACTGTAGCGTCATTTGTTAGTCATATCTTCGCATATTTCTTTTTAGTTTTGCTGTTTGTGTATTTGACTTATGCGAATGTTTTCGTATTGTTTGATCTTTGTTGATTGTTTACATTGACTCTGATCTTTGTTATTGTTTACATTGACTCTGATCTTTGTTGTTGTTTACATTGACTCTGATCTTTGTTGTTGTTTACATTGACTTTGATCTTTGTTATTGTTTACATTGTTGGTGACCTTTGTTATTGTTTACATTGTCTTGTTATTGTTTACATAGTTCTTGCATAGTTAGCTTTCACTATTGTTAATATATGCTCATGCACTATTGGTCTATAGTGCACTTATCATAACTAACTGGTGTTTTTTTTGCTTATGCACTATTGTAGTGCAGTTATGATAAATAACTGATGGTTATGCACTGATTTGAGTAGTGCACTGTTAATTAAGAGGTGACTTGTGATATTATTATACATTTGATAATACAAGTTGGTGTCAACTCCTGTTTCCCACAGAGATTGGGTTCAACATAGAGATTATACAAGCACTTTATTAAGTCTTGTTGCTATTTAACATTGAAATAAGATAATTAATTATTTCAGGTTCTGTACTCACATTTTAGACATCATGTCTACATTTGAGTACTTTATTGAGCAGGGTAAAGCCCTTGGGAAGACAGGTGATAAATTAGAAGAATTTGCGACTGTTCAATATGCCAAGGCATTGAAGTCGGAAGAAAAGAAAATGAAAGAACAAACTGAACAAAAGAGAATAGAGGCTGAAATAGAACAAAAGAAACTGCAGATGCAGGTGGAGGAAAAAAGATTTCAAATGGAAATGGAAAAACAAAAAAGAGAAGCTGAAAATAAGAGACTTGAAAAAGAAGCTGAAAATAAGAGACTTGAAAAAGAAGCTGAAAATAAGAGACTTGAAAAAGAAGCTGAAAATAAGAGACTTGAAAAAGAAGCTGAAAATAAGAGACTTGAAATAGAGGCTGAAGAAAAAAAGTTACAGGCCCAGGCTGAAGAAAGAAAGTTACAGGCCCAGGCTGAAGAAAGAAAGTTACAGGCTGAGGCTGAAGAAAGAAGGTTACAAAGAGAGGCTGATGAGAGAAAAGCAAAAATGGAACATGATGAAAAAGTCTTAGCTTTAGAGTTAGAGAAGTTAAAGTTATTGAACACTGGTAATGCTAATGATGCAAATAAGGTGTCAAATAAGACTAATGCTAAGGATTTCAAGCTTAATCTACCAGCATTTAATCCCTCAATCGATGATATAACATTTTATCTAGATAGATTTGAAAGTGCATGTAATGTGCATAATATAGATAAAACATTATATGTGTATCATCTGTCCAAGATACTTAGAGGTGATGCTTTGACTTTGTTGAGTATGGTAGATGTGCCTGACAAAAACAACTATGAGGTTGTCAGGGCGGCATTGTTAAAGAAGTACCAACTTAACGAGGACGGATATCGTCTTAAATTTAAAACCATGTTACCAGAAACTGGAGTTGAATTCTCTGAATTCATCTCAGGCATCCGTCTTACTTTTTTACGATGGGTTGAGTTGTCTAAGACAGAAAATACATTTGAAGCTCTTATGGATTTACTACTTAGAGATAAGGTTATGTCTTCTGTTAATGAAGCTTTTCTATCTTTTCTTCATGAGCGTAAGCCTAAAAACATAAAAGAAATGGAAGAATACTGTAGCCAGTATGTTACTGCGCATCCGCACATAACCATTAGTAACTCTAAGGTGAAAGAAGGTCTGCCAGTTGCTTCGGCAGCACCTTATGGCCCAAATTTTATGCGTAAATTTCAGGGTAGCCAGAAAAATTTCAATAAAAAGAGTAATCGTAATTATGCCCAGAACCATAGTGATCAATTCCAGGGTGATTCTTCTTCCCAGAACTGGAGACAACCTAATACTACACGTTATTCTACTCCGGTTAACTTTAGAAATTTTCACAAAGGTAATCGGTATAGAGGGAAATATTTTATGCAGAGACCTCAATACCAAGATAATAGAGGTTCTCAACAGCATAGAGATAGTAATGACAGTTATGGAAACTGGAACTCAAACCAGGATAAAAATTACAGTAGGGACTTTAATGATAATTGCAGAGGCAATAATGGTCGCGGTAGATCGCAACATAAGAGAAAAAGATATCAACAGACAAACTCTGTTCAACAAGAATCTCAGGGAGCAGATAAACAGGTTAATAATGATAAAGACCATAATGCTATCGGATGCTCATCTTTTGATTTTGGTAGGGCAAATAAATGTATCCAATGCAGTACTTTATTTGATCCGAAAACCGTTAGTACTCTAAGCTGTGGTCATCCTTTGCCCGCTCTTCCTGCTAATGTTGCTCATGATGGGAGAGGTTCTCTTATATTACATAAGGGGCTAGTAAATAGTAATCCAGTCTCAGTGTTGTTTGATTCTGGATGTACTACTGTCGGCGTTAGGCAATCTCTTGTAGATCCATCCTGTGCTACAGGAAAAGTCATCAAATGTGTCACATTTGGTGGCACGTTAGAAAAGTATCCTACTGCTATAATACACATTGCTACTCCTTTCTTCACGGGAGAGGTCCACGCGTGTCTACTTCCAAACCCTATTGCGGACCTTATTATTGGTCGTATTCACGGAGTTAGGGAATGTACCCCACAGCAGATTGCTGTTTGGGAAGAGCAAAACATTGAAGCTACCAATGCGGTGGTCACAAGAGCACATGCTCTGGATCCACCTCAAACTTCATTAACTAATAATGATGAAGTAAATGACCAAGATAGTCACTTGACTATTACACGTGACTCATTTATCAAATTGCAAGAAGAAGATCCTTCTTTACAAAAATTCTTCATTCTAGCAAAAAAAGGTGATCCTAATCAGAACACTAATAGGAAATCTTGGATTTCTATGAAGAACGGCGTACTTGTACGTATGGTACAAGACTCGACTACGTCCACTCATTCACAAATTCTTGTGCCTAAGAGCATGAGATTGCAAATATTGCAACATGCTCATGACTCGCAATGTGCTGGACATATGGGTTTTTCCCGTACAAAGTCGAGGGTTCTTGCGGCTTTCTTTTGGCCATTTGTGAGCAAGGACATACGAATGTACTGTCGCTCTTGCAAAGTATGTCAGGAGGTCAAATCTAAAGGACCACGACATGCTGCGCCTATCCAGGCTGCTGACATTCCTATTCGCCCTTTTCAAAAAATGGCAATAGATATTATCGGTCCTTTTAGAATTAAGTCGGCTAGAGGACATCAATTTATCCTTACATGTGTCGATATGTGCACACGTTGGCCAGAGGCAATACCTCTCAACTGCTGATATCGCAGACGCTCTTTGGCTGATATTTTCTCGCTTGGGTTTTCCCGGAGAAATATTGTCAGACCATGGCACTCAACTTATATCAGACACTATGTCACAGGTAATGTCTATGCTACACATTAAAAGGTCTCTCAGCAGTATCTATCACCCAATGTCTAATGGGTTGGTCGAACGTTTAAATAGGACTCTGAAAACTTTACTTGGTAAAATAACTGAGGATCATCCTCAGGATTGGGACAGGGTCTTACCCGCGGCTCTCTTTGCGTATAGAGAGGTCCCCAATGAACATACGGGGTTTTCCCCTTTTGAACTTGTCTTTGGCGCGCAACCGCGCGGCCCTATGTCTTTACTTCACGATCTAATCACTGCCGATAATATTAGCGATGAGACTCAATCTTCTTATGAGTACGTCATTGCTCTTAGGCAAAAGATCATCGAGGCATGCAAACTAGCAACTTCGTCTTCAGAATTTGCTAAAGAAAAGGCAAGGCAGTTTGCAAATAAGAATAGATGTCTACGACAACTTTGTCCAGGTGACAAAGCTCTCGTTCTACTTCCTTCAAGGGAGAACAGACTTCTAATTGCATGGAAAGGTCCATATGCAATAGTCTCCAAAATTTCTGATGTCGACTATGTTGTCGATATTGATGGAAAGCATAAAACTTTCCACATAAATATGCTCACAGAATTTTATGAAAGACCTGACTATTTGCAGCCTATTTTCCAGGCTACGGACAATTCACAAGCAACTCATGGTCAGTACTCATCTCTGTCAGTTATACAGGATGAGGAAACTACTTTTTCTGATGTCAATCTTCCTCTTTCTATGGTCCCACTTTATTCTACGGAATCTTGGAAAAACGTGACCGTTTCTCCAAATCTTTCCGCTGAGGAACATCGACAAGTTTCTTCGATGTTGCAAACATTTCAGGATGTTCTTACAGACATCCCGGGACACACACATGTCATAGAACATGACATTGTGCTAACTGATCACAATCCTATCAGAGTCAGACCATATCCAATACCTATCCATTTCCAGTCTCAAGTCGAAAAAGAATTGGATGAAATGATACGTTTGGAAATCATTGAACCATCCACTTCAGCATACTCTTCGTCTATGGTTATTGTTCGAAAGAAGGATAATAACATTCGCATTTGCGTAGATTATCGCAAATTGAACCAAGTTACGAAGTTCGATGCTGAACCTATGCCTTCATTAGAAGAGCTACTCAATAAACTTTCTAATTCTAGATTCTTTACCAAACTAGATTTGTCTAAAGGTTATTGGCAAGTCCCGCTAACTGAACGTGCCAAACCTTTTACAGCTTTTTCTACACCTAGGGGTTTATTCCAATGGAATTTCATGCCTTTTGGTCTTATGAACGCCCCTGCTACATTCGTACGCATGATGCGGCGAATTCTCGCATATCGTACAGATGTCATAGCATACCTAGATGATATCTGTCTATTCAGTGATTCTTGGGAAGATCACTATTTGGGTTTATACGAATTACTGTCTACTCTTCGCGAGTATAACTTGACTGCAAAACCCTCTAAAGCCTTTATAGGATTTAGCGAGATTTCTTTCCTAGGTCATCGGGTTGGTCATGGTCTTTTAAAGACAGAGGACCACAATGTTTCAAAAATACTTAACATTTCGGTCCCTAAGACGAAGAAACAAGTAAGGAGTCTATTAGGTTTGATTCAATTCTACGGACGATTCATTCCGAATCTGTCCTCCATTATGGCACCGCTTTCTACTTTATTGAAGAAAGGGTCGCCTAATCTGATCCGCTGGTCTAAAGAATGTCAATCCTCATTGGACCAGGTTAAAGCCCTATTTTCATCTCCACCTATTCTTAAGTTACCTACTATTGAGAAGACTTTTGTTCTTCGAAGTGACGCCTCGTCAACAGGGATTGGGGCAGCACTAATGCAGGAGTATTCTGATACTTTGCATCCGGTGATGTATATCTCTAGGAAATTAAACGCTGCAGAAAAGAATTACTCGGTTTTAGACCGTGAGTTATTGGCTATGGTATGGTCTATTCTGAAGTTACAAAGATTTCTTCTAGGCGCACATTTCATTGTGGAAACCGACCAGAAAGCGCTTACTGCTATTCAGAGCAAAAACTTGAAGAGCTCGAGGTCCACTCGTTATGCCATAGCTCTTCAACCATTTCATTTCTCGGTTCGAGCTATCCGTGGTTCGGATAATGTAATGGCAGACATTCTGTCCAGATGTCCACACGATTCCACATGATTCTTCTGTCATATTTATATATTTCCTGATATACAGTCCAATGTTATAATGACATGTTAGTAGATTTTGTCTCACTTTTTTTTTTGAGGGAAATTTATAACATTGTACCATGTAATTATCTAAGAAGGCTTAGTTAGTGATATACGGGCCAAAAGATCACTCGGCCACATTTAAATAAATTATTTTCAGGATTGTATTAAGAAATTTACCAGTTGTCTTTAAGATTTGTGTTATTGATATTTTCGCAGCACATCATTGAAGTCTGCGAGTTTATGTCCATTGTGGAACTTTGAGGATATCAAGTCCTGTCCTACATTGGGAGCGGATGATGTCCACATCTTCTTCTATTGAATGTTTTATGTCACCGAAGATCAACACATGTATTACTTATTAATTACTGTTACTTTATATAATGTAATAATATAGTGCGGTATATTAGTAAATTACACCGCTATTTGCAACACATTGTATGATAACACATAATATATTTAATTTCATATATTGGTATGAGAATAATTTGATTGTCATTATGTTGTTGCCATCATTGTGGCGTGTGTTGGTGGCACCTTCCTGGAATATATCAGCGTATACTTAGATAAATTTTTTCTCTAAGGATCTGAGATATGATCTCAGTGTCGCTCCATGCGTTGAGCTAATTTGTTAGGTATATATCCACGCATCATACGTGCGTTAGGAGCCTAGATTTTTTCCGGCTCCAGGATTTAAAAAAAAAAAAAAATGAAACATTTTTTTTTTTTTCCAGGGAGGGTGCGGTAATGTTACGCACGGAGCATTATTATTTTTCGTTTGTATAAACATTTTTCATATGTATGATCATTTTTTTGACTGAAGTGTGTATTATGTTTTCTATGGTCAAAGGGACATAATCCGAGTTATCGAAACTACAATTTTTTTTTAGGAGTTTGCCTTCTCTTGTATAGAGACACGTTCGGTCTATAATTTCTTGAACGAAGCGTGACCACATCTCCTTATTTGGTAGTACCAGTCAACTATGGTAGATGTCTGAAACCTTTCTTAACGCTTCTTTTCATGACCATAAAAGGCGCGATTCTATAAGACTTTTATCTCGAATGTTCTTAGAATCGTCTTATTGTGAACGGCAACTCAGAGATTGTCGTTCTGCGCATGTCAAAAGCTGGGAGTTCGTTCTGTGTGTTCCGCCCAGTTCGGGAGTTTAGAAATGGTTTAAGAAGCGAGCAGACGCGACCTGCGTCTTGTGATTCTCTGAGGGAAATACAGTGTCTTTGTGAGTTAGTTAGCTAACTAGACTATTTCCCAGTATTATTCACGCCTGCCTGGAGGCATATGTTCATGGTTGATTTTCCGAAATAAGGTAATTCCTCTTGTATCGAACTTTATGCTATCATCTAGAGGTTCGTCATTTTGTCGCCTATTTGCTCGCCTGCGTGATGCAAAATGGAGAGGTACTTCGACTAGGATTAAGTCACCGGTATCTTTATACCTGAACTAGTTAAATATATATGGGTCGCTCTAGACCAACAAGACTATTGTCTGTGTGCCAGGATTCGTTATATCAGAGATCACGTCCAAGTCAGATGGATAGAACATAGGAAACATTATAAAGGTTCGAGCTGACCTGTAGCCCATGTATGCTATTCACGTGCAGAAGACAGTAAACGGACTGATTGTTATACATCTGATCTGCTAGCAGCAGGAAAGGAATATTATTATATTATGTCTATGAAACAGTGATAACCTGCAGTTGACACAGTTGCAGAAATTATTATTATTTATACAGATTCACGAACTTAGAAACTCTATGATTTTATGAATTTCTGAATCTATTGAACTGTGATGTCTTATGACGCATATATACCAACAGCTGTCATTGCTGCCTACAGAATTGTTTTCAATGTGCCATATCATCATGCAGAACATCGTTAACCCCCCCCCCCAAAACCCAAAACAACCCCCCAAAACAAAAACCCAAAAAAAAAAAAAAAAAAAAAAAACCCCCAAAAAAAAACCCAAAAAAAAAAAAAAAAAAAAAAAAAAAACCCAAAACCAAAAACAACCAAAAAAAAACCAAAAAACCCCCCACCCCCAAAAAAACCCCCCCCCCCCAAACCCCCCCCAAAAAAACCCCCCCCCCAAAAAAAAACCCCCCACAACAACCAAAAACACAAAAAACAAACCCAAAAAAAAAAAAAAACCCCCCACCAACCCCCAAAAAAAAAAAAAAAAAAAAACCCCCCCAAAAAACCCCCCAAAAAAAAAAAAACCAAAAAAAAAAAAAAAAAAAAAAAACCCCCCCCCCCAACCCAAAAACCAAAACCCCAAAAAACCAAAAAAAACCCAAAAAAAAAAAAAACCCCCCCAAACCCAACCCCCCCCCCAAACCAAAAAAAAAAAAACACCCACCCCAACCCCCACAAACAAAAACACCCCCCCCAAACCCCCCAAAAAACCAAAAAAACAACCCAAACACAACCCAACAAAAAAAAAAAAAAAAAACCCCCCCCACAACCACAAAAAAAAAAACCCCCAAAACCCACCCCAAAAAAACAAAAAAAAAAACAAAAAAAAAAAAAACAAAACAAAAAAAAAAAAAAAAAAAAAAAAAAAAACAAAACACAAAAAACAAAAAAAAAAACCCAAAACCCCCAAAAAAAAAAAAAACAACAAAACCCCCCCAAAACAAAAACAAAAAAAAAACCAAAAAAAAAACCAAAACCCAAAAACAAAAAAACCCCCCCTAAAAAAAAAAAAAACACAAAAAACCCCAAAAAAAAACCCAACCCAAAACCCCCAACCAAAAAAAACCCCCCCCCCCCCCCCCACCCCCCCCAAAAAAACACAACCAAACCCCCCCCCC